>JAODXP020000028.1:24640936-24683436 GCA_027497455.2 Sardinella longiceps | reverse complement strand
CTCTGCTGTGCCCCGAGTCTCCATGTGTTTGCTGCTCTTGGTGTTTGTTTTCCTCGGCGGATTAAACATCACGTGTCTACTCCAAACCCATTTGTGTCCTCAACAGTTTCCACTTCGTGCCAGTCAGCAGCTCTTGAGCAGCAATACTGAAGAGGATGACCCTCTCTCTCTCTCTCTCTCTCTCTCTCTCTCACTGCTACTACAACATCCCAGCACAGAGACCAATGACCAATAACACTAGCATGGTCCTGAAGAACTTGTTTTGAGTTCCTCAGAAAGTGTCCAAGTTGTGTAAGACAGCATTCTATGGAAGCCTGTTCACGCCACAGGGAAAATACAAAAAAGTGCAGATACTATCTCACAATTCTGATACTATCACAGAATTGTGCAATACATGAATGTGACAGTATGGAGTACAGTGATGCAATAAAGTGCCCTTACACCCTTTTGTGTCCTTAAAAGTGTGCATGGCCCAGGTTGCAACTCTGAGTAGCCTAATCCCTAAAGCCCTCAAGCTACACACCTACACTTATAAGCATGCAAGTTGACCCAACAGACTTATGGAAAGGATACAAGTCACACCTAAAGGAGACACAGGGACACACCTAAAACATGTCAAGTGTGTGATTATAAATGTTGACCCACCCTGAGTTGACAAAGTAGCAGACAGAGAGCTTGTCGGGCAGCGTAGCCTGTAGCCTCTGGGCGTACTGCACTAAGTTGTCGTGCAGGAACCGCGAGTTGGTATTGAGCAGCTCCATCTGCTTGGCCCCTGCACTCACCACTGCTGGGTGACTGTGGCCCACTATAAGGAGTAGGAGAGGAGAACACTTAGACCCAGGTTGGGGGAACTCTCTCTCTCTCTCTCTCTCTCTCTCTCTCTCTCTCTCACACACACACACACACACACACACACACACACACACACACACACACACACACAGGGGTTAAAGTGGGGGGGAAACGGGGGTATCATCCCATTCTTCTTCAATACATTTTTCTTTGTTTGTGCCAACATAAAATATGAGAGTTCCCCCTCCTTCTAACCCCCACTTTAAGCACTGCACACACACACACACACACACACACACACACACACACACACACACACACAGAGAGAGAGAGACTGAAGGTACATGTATGCAAACATGTACAAACACTCAATTACATCCTAATTACAGGGTCAGATAATCTCACCCTCTGCGCCATGAATTCCTCCATGAGACTTGGTGTTTCTAATAGGTTGTTGAAGACAGACAGTGCAATATTCGACACGACAAAAGAAGTGTGTTTGATGAAACTTACCGTGCGCAACATTGTTGATGCAATCCAGGTATTTTTCGTCCTTCTCGTTGTACATGTACTGACCCCGTGCACGTACAATTTTGATAGGATCTTGGCTGAAAAAGACCTTGCAGGACGGCCTGTGACCAGTTCGAGAAAGGCGAAAGGTTATTGTTTACTCTACAGGAAATTATCTTTTCGTTTGAACATAAAATTAACATGACTATTCAGTAATGATCATGATGTTAAGATTATAATTCGATGTGCACATTTCGTCACTCGACAGCTAAAACTATTTGGCTTTGTGCTTTTGTTGTTCATATTATTAAGAAACTCTTTTTGACCGGCTGAGCCATTCTTCGCAACTTCATTCTCAGTTGTTTTCCACTACAACAGCTGATTCTATCTGGCGCGGCAGTTCGTGGGAATTCTTTTCACAAACCCACCTTAGTTTTCCGTGTTTACTTGTGTTTAGCAACACTGCGTTATTTATGGTAAGATATCTCTTGACCTGGATTCCATGGCTTCGGTGCAACATTGCAATGACTCTCCCATCGCTTCATTTCTCTTTATAGAAGCAACAAACAAATAGCCTAACTGTATAGTTGTTTACAATACACAAACTGTCCCAACAGCCGGCTTACCCTATGTGTTTTTTCCTGAGATCGATGGTCTTCTGTTTGTCAAAAAGTTCCGATGCCATTGCAACTGTTTTCAGGGCTTCCGTACAATAGTAGTGACAACTCTCCTAACGTGAATCCAGACGTGATACAGCCGTGTGACAGTCTGCAGGACGGAGACGCTACAGGCAAGGATTCCCCCTATTTAGAGCGCGCATGCGAGAGCGCGCAGCCGTCCGGACTGAGAGAGAGAGAGAGAGAGAGAGAGAGAGAGAGAGAGAGAGAGAGTCTTCTAGCCCCCTGCCAACTCCACCTACATCCAGGGTTACTTGGGGATATTCAAAGGTTATGCCTGAGTTGAACCTGATTAATTTGCAGTATTATTGGACTGTCCTATAGTTGGCCTAACAGTGAGTATTCTATTGAAAAAAACAAAACAACAACAACAACCACAACAACAACAACAACAACAAAACGCTGCAATAATCAGAATGAGGACTTTTATTTTTTGAAAGATTGATTTTATTTGGCTCCAACAGCAGACTACGGTCACCCCATTTTTTTTATTTCCAAATAATGCAGTGAACAAAGGCTTTGGCAATCCTGTTCACAATGATCAGCAAATCTTGTAGAAAAAAAAGTAATACAAATATCAATAGAAAAGGAAACAAGTTAAAGAAGAACAAGTCAACAGAAATCATTTACATCGTGAATAAAAAAAGAAAAGACAAAGAATGAAATCCAAGCAGAAGATACAGCGATAGTTTTTTCCCCCCACATGCCGAACTTCTCTCAGCCTCCCCCAAACATTTCTGACCTGTTCATGAAGATTTGATATGTAAATATCTTACACTCTGTAAATGAAAACTGTTGATAACTTAGGATAAATGTCCATGTATGTCTGGTAGTATCAGTATCAGATGTTGGAATAGTAGTTTGAAAAGAATAAAACTATATGTTTGATCACAATCCTCATAATAAAATCATTTGTGGTTAAATAATCGTAATAATGTTGACAGAGGACATGGATTTGCTCCTCTCGCCGCAGCACCATAATGAATAAAGTAAAACAAGTTTGTAATCGAGCAACAGGTATGAAGTAAATAAACTCAATCAGGTCATCTCTGATTACAAATCTCTAAGACACTTTGTTCTGTTAAAATTGCCCACACACAGTAAAGAAATAAACGTAGGCACAGGAAATTAAAAAAAAACAAAAAAAAAAAAGAAGTAATGAACAAGTTTTC
Organism: Sardinella longiceps; assembly: GCA_027497455.2. Classification (NCBI taxonomy): domain Eukaryota; kingdom Metazoa; phylum Chordata; class Actinopteri; order Clupeiformes; family Clupeidae; genus Sardinella; species Sardinella longiceps. The sequence goes on along the minus strand of JAODXP020000028.1, from coordinate 24,680,285 downwards.
ATGAAAATACGGTTTCAAATACAAAGAAGAAAATAAAAACATGACAAACCTGTGACATGTAGCTTAGTTTGCTCGCTCTGTATGCTGTTTTATGGTTTGTGGCTTACAGTTACAAAGAATGTTCATACTGTATAAAGTGATAAGAACCAGCAAATGCTGATAGCTGTCTGTAGAGTTGATTCTAACCAGTTGCATTATTTTGTAGAATGATGTACACTGTTAATACATACAACAAAAAGTTAAAAATTGCACTTTTTTTCAAATAGTACAATATTCCACCATAGGTATATTTATGTAGCTTACATTCAATGCAACAAGAGTAAGGTACGGAGAATGAGCTGAAAATAAGTCTGTGGAACAGGATTACGGATGCATTTCAAGACAGATAATAACAAGAATATGAGAGAGAAAGGGAAAGAGAGAGAGAGAGAGAGAGAGAGAGAGAGAGAGAGAGAGAGAGAGAGAGAGAGAGAGAGAGAGGCTTTTAGCATTTTGTATCATAATTCATTAGGCTTTCAGCATTTTGTATCCTTCATTCATTTTCTAAAACAAGGCCTTCCTGGACTCTAAATCATCCAGTCCTTCTTATCAATTCAATTCAATTTCTCATCTATTAATGTTAAGAATGATTTAGTATCATAACATTTCTTTCCATTAACCATTGCGGGACACGTGAGGTCCCCTTTGCATAACAAAGGACAATGAACCATAGTAACTACTTAAAGACTGCACATTATGCATCGCAATGTATCAATGGTTTCTTAAAGCTCTGAGTACTGTTCTAAGAGCATTTAGTGATGTAGTATCTTAGTGACAAGCCTTCATTCATGTCACAATGCCAACAGCCTTGTGGAACTGTTCATGGCAGACTGATTGATTGATTGAATTTATTGACCAATCTTATTATAAAAAAATATGAAACAGCTGACTGTATCATAAATTATACATAAAAGACATAATCAGGGATAACACAATAAAGCCACATGACTTATTTCCATTGTGGTCCCTACTACATCCAGCCACTAAAGAGTCATGGTAAAATAACTTTTCTTCTTGAAACCACAGATAGATTATTTTTCTAAGGTAGTTATTGATGCTACACTTAACAACTTGTTAATGTCATGGGAAAATTGTGTATATTAGCTGTAAAGCCTTTTACCCAAACTCTTCATTTAGTGAGTGTAATTCTGGTGTGAAATTATAATGACTTTGATTTTGGTGCCCTGTGACTTTAATTAACCCTAATGTGTTACAGTATTTAAAGAATTTTAGCACAGGGGTTCTGTGTGTGTGTGTATTTTTCAAAACATCTATCATTCAGGTGTTATTTGCATTACAAACTGTGCAATCTAACCATAAGTGGGGCTGTTGATGAGTAGTTGTGTGTGCGCATTTTTGTGTAATAAATTCAGATGGCAAACTGATGCAGACGTGAAGAAAGCGAAAGCACTGTGGTTATCATAAATACTTAAGAAAGCCGCCTGAAGGCAGCAGATGCAGGATTACAGCCATGACCTTTGACCTTAGCCAGACTGATCTCAGCAGTGGCTGCTAGCCATCTATCTCTCAGACTAAAGGAATGCCTGTAGAAAGACCAGTATGCCAGTAAGAAAGAAAAATACAAAAAAATAAATAGTGTGTCAATTTAAAACAGTGAGGCAAATATAGACACATACACTAAAAACAAACAAACAAATAATCATGAACAATACACCAATGATATCAAATAAAGGAAATGTATGCTTTCATAAAATAAAAAAAGAAGAGAAATAAACAGCAAACAACATCCCACCCTTTATAAAAAATGGTCAGTGACAAAAAAAATGCCCTTTTTCTAAATTCTGACTCTTGGAGGGGATACAGATGAGAAGTCAGACAAAAAAACTGTCAGTAAAGTGTCCACTGACCAAGAAGGACATAAAGTGATGACCTGACAAACATAGCAGATGGGTAGGCACTAGGCAACTAAACCACGGATTATAAAACAACCCCTTGTTTTACCCATGCCACCTCAAGGCTAGATCTCAACACCAGTCTGGTAACCAAAACCAACCAAATCTGCATCATATCCATCCTACCAAATCGGAACCATGACTGTTCTAGAGTTTGACTACCAAACCTTACTAAATCAGTACTAGAACCATTCAAGTGTTTGACAACCAAACCATACAAAATCAGAACCATATACCCTTCCTAAAGATTGGCAACTAAACATTGTCAAAAAAGAACCTTAGAACCATATATTTAGCAGCCAAGCCGTACCACCTTTGGATCATGTCTAGAGGTCGGTAACAGAACCATACAAGATTAGGGTGATTTCTTCTAAAATTATGCAACCAAATGCATCATTGCTAAGACGTGGTTGGAACAATACAGTCGTAAGTCCACAGTTTCCCAGAACCATACCTCTGACTACAGTTCTTGACTTGTGCTTGAAACACAGTAGGCCTACTAAAGATGTATCAAAGACGTCAGTGATGTCGGTTGCTTGTATTTATATTGATAAATAGAAATGCATTCAGTTTGCTGGTTGATATTTTACCCTTTCAACCCACCAAGATGGATACACCTTGAGACAGTCTAATAAGTATAACGTGTACTTCTGCACAGTCTGTATATAAATACAACTGAATAGTGGTGATAGTTTTACAGAGTAAAGCACTTGATCAAACTTGAGTTACTTGAAGGACTTGTAACTTGGCTGAAGTGATACACAACTAAAGCGTTCCAAAGCTTGGCTTAATCCATACTGCTGACAGGACACCACACCAACAACTCTCAACAACTCTTAGAGGTGACCCTGGCTGCTCGTAGCCTGACACGCCAGACTATAACATGAATGTATAGTCTGGAGACGAGTGATAGACCCCTGGGTAAAACTGCTAAAACTAATCAGCGCAACTAGCAACTAACAAGCGATTTAAACAATGCTAAGCCTGCCCAAAAACTCCCTGTCCAGATATAACGTTGTGATTAGCTAAACACCATGATGTTTGAATACAACCAAGAGCGTAAACAGCTCAGACGCAATCGATGTCTGAGCTATGGCTCGTCTCTAGACATACCCGCTGAGCAAATTAAATTTGCTACCGCTACAGCGCGTCTAGAGTTCTAGGCAAGGCTGCTGGATGGCTGGTGATGAAAAAATTATGTTTCAGGAGAGACCATTTTGCGACTGTTCTAGGGGATCTGGGATGCACTGAGAGCATTTCACAGCATAGCCTCACCTGACGCTCGTGTGCTTGCACCTAAAACATTTCCAGCCAACACAGCTACATTGTAATCGCTTTAACGATTAATCGCTTTAACGATACAGGAACGGATCTAGGTTGCTAAAACAAAAAATACTGATTATAGAAGGCTACTGACCTATTACAGGCCTATGCACATATTCTTGAGGACAAATATAAAAAAACCCTTCAAGTGTGTCTAATGAGTTCTGAGCTGCATGTTGTAATATTCCAGTCTATGTGTAGATTAAGTGACTCAAGCAGTGCGTCAAAAAAGCATTTCTTTGAAATGTTAAGGAATAAAATAAAGCAATGTTATGTAATCTTTCTAACACTACAGGCAACATAATAAACATAGTCTACTGTTCCGTCCTCAGTCATGCACCCAGGTCAAAGATTAAGGGATTGTGGGAATATTTTTGGATTTTTCGTTATTATGCCTCAGAGATGAACAAGCAATTATGATAAGAGAGCTCAGATTTGGATGCTCAAGTCTTCATTTTCCCTTTTGAAAAGAAATGAATTTCAGTTCTGTTGAAGCCAAAGGGGATATAACACTTAAAATGAGAACACAATTTCAAATTTAGACTGTTTCAGAGGTGTTCTTAGCTTAACACCAGTGTTAGTTTCTTTTCTTTGTTTTTGTTAAAACTGTAACAAGATACATAACACAGAGAACCATTCCACAAGGAAAATACAATTTCGATTACTCGATAAGCACAATTAAAAAAGGTATGTTGTGACATTTCATACAGGAATGAATAACAAAACAAACACACAAATGAAAGTTTGAGGCACCACAGGCTGTAACACACAATGAAAAAAGTTATCAGCAACAAACCGAAGTAACATCATCACATTGGTGTTGTCAGTAGACAGCCATAACGCGCCTTGCTTGGCAGGAACTCAATGGAAGATTCCGGAAAGCTCCTCAGGTGTTGGAAGGGAGGAAGTCGCTTCGCCAAGTTTCTCTCTGTAAGCCCCTTGGAATCCAAAATCCCTGCAAAGGGAGCGGACTCCGACCAATCAGACGAGCGAACGAGCGAGTTTCGTGATTGGCTGAAACACCTTCCTCCATCTTCTCTCTTTTTTTGCACCTCCACCCCTCCGAGTGACCCCTCCCCTCCAAGTCCATCTTCATGACGTCTGTACCATGTGTGTGTGTGTGTGTGTGTATATGTGTGTGTGTGTGTGTGTATATGTGTGTGTGTGTCTGTGTGTATGTGTGTGTTTGTGTGTTAGTGTGTGTGTGCGTTTGTGTATGTGTGAGTGTGTGAGAGTGTGTGTGCGTGTGTGTGTGTGTGTGTGTGTGTGCGTGCGATGTGAGAGGAGGTGGTCGGAGAGCCAGGCTGTTGTGCAAAGCTGAGGCCCGGTGACCCTCAGCACAATAAAGAAAAACAAAAGCAAGCCATCAACGCATCTCTACTGAGAGGAGCCCAGTGCTCAGCTCAAGCCACCAGCCATGGTGTCACTCCCTTTGGGACATGAAAGAAAAGGGGGGGGGGGAGTATTTATTATCCAAATAAATAATAATAAAAAAAAACATATCAATGGTCCATCAGATCAAGCACTCTGCAACGCTGTCTTATATGCAATGCAATGCAAGACTAAAAGCCAGTTAGTGTTTGTTTTTTTGTTTGTTTGTTTTGTTTTTTTGCAGAAGCCATACAAACTGAAACACAGCACAATACCCATACACATATAGTTTTGTATCATGCGACTGGGATGGGTGACGGGGTGGTTGTGGTTGTTGTGATGATGATGATGGTGGTGGTGATGTTTGTGTTTGTTGTTTTTTTCATCTTCCTTTTCTGCTGGGATGAAAGTCTTTAGTTTGTTTTTGTTTTCTCCAGCGGATGGTAGCATGGCCTGAGTGGCGAATGTGAGGGACTGGACAGTTTTGAGATGAACACACTCGTGGTAAAACGTGCACACACACACACACACACACACACACACACACACACACACACACACACACACACACACACACACACAGAGTTCCTGGCGAGCGTGTGTGTGTGTGTGTTTGTGCATAGAGAGCCAGCTGTCTCTGTCTCAGTTTTGGCCTTGAGCTTGTCCTCATGCAGTCCGTCCACTGTCCACTCTCTGTTCTGTGTTGTCCACTTTGGTGTCCACTCTTAACACAGACAGCTCTCTGGTCGCTAGCACACACACACACACACACACACACACACACACGTGCCCCTACATACACACACACACACACACACACACACGACTGGGCATATTTGCCTCTCTCTTGTGTAAGCATCTGTCCTGGGTCAAGGGTGTGCGTGTGTGTGCAAACTCCACGATGCAGGTCCGTGTGTGTGTGGCAGTCACACACCACAAACACACACACACGCACACACACACACACACACAAACACACGGGTGGACTGAAGCAGCTACGCATGTAGTATCAGCATGGCCGTGCGCCTCCTCCTCCTTCTCCTCCTCCTCATGTACACATTAATATATTCATTCTATTCTCTCTGTATTATTTTCTTCAAATAAAAAACTATAAATACAAAATAAAAACAAAGCAGTATTTACAAACTCCATGCGGTTTGAGTTAGACCAATCACTGCAAAGAGACAAAAAAACACAAGAGAAAACACTGGGTGAGACACAGAACAAAACAGTGAGTGTGTTTGTGTGTGTGTGTGTGTGTGTGTGTGTGCGTGTGTGTGTGTGTGTGTGTGTGTGTGTGTGTGTTAACAGTGTGTGTGTGTTAACTGTTTGTGTGTGCAGTATGTGTGTGTGTGCAGTATGTGTGTGTGTGTTTACAGTGTGTGTGTTAACTGTGTATGTGTGCAGTATGTGTGTGTGTGTGTGTGTGTGTGTGTGTGTGTGTGTGTGTGTGTGAGTGTGTGTTTTCATCACAGTAAGACTATACACATCAGTCAGTGAAGTGCTAATGCAACTCTCCATGCAGCTGTGACTCGTGGCCAAGCTATAAACTCAAAACACACAAGCTGTGGTGCAGCTACTGTAGCCACACCACGGATTAGGGCCAGATGACAGCCAGATCTGGGCCTGATCAGAACATTTCTGCAACATATTTGATAAGACACCAGACTACAGTTCTTCACTTACCTTCTGCCAGCATCCCGGCATGGGCAGGCCATCTGGACCCTGTGAGGGGGAGGGGGAAAGGTCAGAGGGCAGGTTATTTAGCGGACATCATGGCAGCATAATACAGCAGTACAACACTAGACATGAAACAACTTAGAAAAAGTGTGAAAAAGTTATTCTGTTGTGCATGCACTTACCATAGACCTATAAGACCCGCTTTATATTTACATAATAAATGTGTATTTGGGAATATATAGCTGTATGTATGTAAAAATGTACATATGTGCAGGATGTATTCAGTCAGGTCAAATCACACAAAGGATGTTTCTTAATGTAAAATAAAGGTGTACTCAAAGGTAGAGAATGCTTTATCGAGTACTAACAGCTGGAATTACTTTTAACAGTAATGATCAACTAAGAACTATAATTTTAAAATGCATTCTTTCAATAAAGAGAAATACATTCGGAAACTGTCAAGAGTGTGTTTTTTATTTTTATCGTTTCCCTGAATAATAGTATTAGGACTGTTCACACAATTATAAAATGCTACACTTATACTTGTTTTGAGCAATGTTGTTGAGCAGTCACATTCTGGTTCCTAATAAACAGAATGTGAGTTCCTAATAAAACTATGCCTATAGCCTCTGGTAAGATGATAGTAGTTTAATAGGAATGAGCCCAAGGGGAAAACACAGCTAAAGAAACCCCCACCGTCATGAGTGTCATTAACTTCACTCATGAACACACCCAACCTGGAATGGAGAGGATTAGCACCTCAGGTGATTTGACCCGGTGAAAACATCAAAACATTCAACTTCTAAAACACTTTTCAAATCCATGCATATGGTGTAACAGTGTAACAGTGGCATCAAAATGAAACAAAAACATAATGATGGCTATGATCATGCATACTCATTAGTAATACAGAGAATGTGTAAGAATAGTCTTTCACACAGACCTAACACTTTTATCATTCCTTTTATGTGATGCACTATTAAGTGACTATTAACCCAATGCAACACATTACATGCTTAAAACACATCTGAAGAGCAAAAAACAAACAGCTTTAACTACTGTAGTTACTAAAACTCTCAAAAAGTGGTCATCTCAAATGGGAAACAGCATATTTTTCTACACCATCAAAAGAACATCATGAACTGATTCTAGATCTTTCTACTTCTTTTCTCACGTCCCCCCTTTCAGTCCTGGTCTGTCCAATTGGAACAGGGAGAGATTACAGGTATAGGGAGGAGAGGGAGGGGTTAAGAGAACCCAGGTGTATTTGAGGGGAACAGGGAACAGGTAAAGGCAGACACAGGTAAACTCTGTTCCATGCTGTAAATCTCCTAAGCAGGATAGGACCTATGAGAGGTGTTAGTCTCTTACAGATCTATTAGAGTCTATTAGAGGGAAAGTTTAGGATCTAACCAGGTGGTAAAAAAGGGCAATAGTGGTTTAATACAGAGGAAAAGATTTGGGAGGTTAAATAGGATTCAAACATGGGGGCACTAGGGGGCTAGTAAATGATCTCATCATGGTGCTCATTTACTGAGAGATGGGGCCACGGTTGTTTACCAAGGTCAGAGAGACAGGTGAGTTAAGAGACATACCTAAAGAGATTACTGTGGTGAATTCTGATTGGTGCACGTGCAGTGAGGTGGGGAGAATGTTAGAAAGTGGTTGGATAAGAGCTGTGGTAGATGGTGAGCATGCAGGAAGTGATGTCATATAAAGAGGACTGGGGAGTCAGATCCTCACAGAAAGGACAGGACAAGAAGCATGCATGGGAAGGTAAAGTCTTGTGTATGTACAATATACAGTACATAATTATGAATGGGTGTGTGTATGCACTGTGTGAGTGTGTGTGTGTGTGTGTGTGTGTGTGTGTGTGTGTGTGTGTGTGTGTGTGTGTGTGTGTGTGTGTGTGTGTGTGTGTGTGTGTATGTGTATAGTATGTGTGTGTATTTATGTGCTCAGTGGACATTGTTTGTTGGGAGGGCAGAGAGGGCATGCACAGGCAGAGGAAGGAAAAGAGAATACTGTACCAACTGGCACGGGGCATCAAGCCCATCCAGACCAGGCTGCCCTGGCTCCCCCTTCTCCCCCTTAACGCCCCGGAACCCCTGTGTCACAGATATGGAACTGGGAGTGTTACTGGGACTCAGGCTGCAGACGCCCACCCCGTCACCCCACTCAAGGAGGCTCGGGGTTTGGGCAGAGAGGGCCGGCAACCCTGGGCAATACTGGCTTACTGGAGGACCCAGGTTCAATGACCAATGACTGTAAGTGAGTGTGTGCATGTAGGTGTGTAGGTCTGAATGTGTTTGTATAATCTGAGAAGCTATTCAATGGGACTCTCTGTAATCCCATGCCATTGAAAATAGTTTGACAGTAGAGTATTCTAAACTCAGTGAGTCCTACTGTAATCTGAAAATGTAATTTGTGAGAACAGAACCAATAGGAAATAGTTTGGTAATAATAGCATACTTAGAGCTAGCTTGAGGTAGCTCTGTGTTGTTCATGGGTTCCTGTAATGCCAGGTTGAAGGGGAGCAGGCCCTCTCATCAAGTTGAGTTTATTAAAGGGTTTTGAGGAGGGGGCTTTGGGGGGGGTTCAACGCTCAACACTGCCTTGCATCATTGCTACGAGAAAGGATCCGAGAGAGAGCTCGCAGCCGGGACATACCAATGGGCAGGGTGCATCTAATCCAGGGGCACCCTGTTCTCCTTTCTCCCCCTTAGGCCCTTTTTTGCCCTTCTTTCCCTTCTCCCCCTGTGGACACAATGGTTTGGTCAGCACTTTAAACACTTTTCTCCAATCACAACTGAGAAGTTGATCGGTCAATGAGTGACAGTGAGGACGACCATGTGCAGAGGTTCTGGTTCTGGTTCATGACAGACCTGATGTGCAACATGTAAAATTCACAGCAAGGTCCCTGGCTAGTAAGACATGTTGGTCTCACCATGGGACAGACATTGGTATCAGTGATATAGACATGATTTAAAAACACTCAATACTGTTTTTTCAAAGTCTGAACAAAAGGCGTTCATTTCGTGGTAGAGTCTGGCTGATCCAGGTGAACACACAATGACGGTTTATGAGCTTTACAAAAGAAGGCTTTTTGAGTGCCTTTAAATCATGCTAAATACAGCTGACACAACTGCCAAGATCAAAATCGCATACAAGTTGGGGATCATTTAAAAAATAATTGTAGGTTCTGTATGCGAAGATGCTAGAAAATAAGGATGATTTCAAATTTTACAAATAAATCTGAAAGACAAAATGTTTTAAGAATAACAATACCGATATCATATAATAATAATAATAATAATAATAATAATAATAATAATAATAATAATAATAATAAAAATATAAATAATATAAATAAATAAATAAATAATAATAATAAAAAAACATCCATATTAAATCCACACACTCCACATTCACTCATGCTCCAGCTATACCACTGTGAAATATATCGGTCGCCCTCACTGAATCTTAATATTGGGATTGGGATTGGGAGAACACCGTGGTTATGGGGATTAAATTAAATGAACAGCACCACGCTCTGGGAAACAGTGGGGGTCAGATAGACCGTTAGAGGAAGAGGACCAGTTGGATCACTAGAGGCAGAGCTGAGGAACACCAGTTTGAGAAAGTTACAGCAAAGATGTTCTAATGGTAGAGAGTTTGCAACCTTACACATTTATTGCAATGACTAATAACAAGCTGAAATTAATGTATAGCTTTGTTGTTCAAGGTCACCCAGTGCCCTCGGCTGGAAAAAGAATGAGAAAATTTGATACAACATTGACTGAATAATGAATCAGCTTGTTGCTCTTTTGTCTATGTTGTATCACATTTTTCTGGTTATTTTTCCCACAGACAGAACTCTGTGATGTCAAACAGCAGGGCTATGGATTAATTCACACTGGATTTCTCTAATAACTGGGATCTCATTCAAACAAAATGAATCCAGGCCATTTTAAAGCTGGAGGTTTTGTTTGTTTGTTTGTTTAAATGGAATCCAATGTGAAAGCTATTTAGCCATTACACTGCTCCACCTGAAGCTCTACCTTTTAGAACATCTCTGCTACAGGTACCTACCATGTCTCAATACAACATGTGCACAGGTGAGTTCACATGTCAGCTGGCCTAAAACTTGTGCTTAGAAGAAGAATCATCCCTCTTAGTGAATGAAATAAATGCTATGTGGTAGTAGGACTTTTACTTTCTCAAACTGGAGTTAGAACATCTCTGACTGGAAGGAAGAAGGGAATCAGAGGGAAAAGGAGGACGAATGGCTGGTTCTCCCCACAAAATGGAGGGAGGAAGGAAGGGGCAGGGAGGAGAGGGGTAGAGAAGGTCATCATCAAGGGCATGAGGGGAGAGAAAGGGCATCAGGAAAAACATTGGCAAGGGCAACAGCTGGCAAAGGCAATAGAACACATCATCAAGCGATCACTTGCAATTACAATGCCCCACCCCTGGAAACACACACATAAACAAGCAAAGGCACAAACAAACAAACTAGAAACACACTAACAAATAATTAGGCTGACTAATAGGTTAATTAACAAAAACCGTATCCCTTTTCCCTCATACATTAACAAAACATTTCACAGTGAGATTTCAACCCGGAAAAAAGCCATCTCTTATTGATTAATTGATTTACTGATTAATTGACTGATTGATTGAGAATGATTATGGCTAGATGGCTAATTGAAAGTTATGGAGAATGAAAACAAAATATTCAAATGTTTGGAATGATAATGAACAGCGCCAAAGAACCAAATTATAATGTCAATGAATGAAGGGATACAGTTTTCTTGACACACATCTAGGCTATTTCTGCATAGAAACATTAGTAGGCTATAACTCACACGGCAAACACTAGGCCTATCACAACCGGCATCTTTACACTCTACATTAAATGAATAATGTACATAAATAAAACAAAACAGTCTCAAACATACTATTGTGTTTGTTGAGACTGATGAACAGTGATGCGGGACTTGATGAATGGTGTTTTAGGATGTAGGAGCACGGTCCATTATGATACTGTATTTATTGTGCATATATATCATGAATGTGAGTGTGTGTGTGTGTGTGTGTGTGTGTGTGTGTGTGTGTGTGTGTGTGTGTGTGTCGTGTGTCTGTGTGTGTGTGTGTGTGTGTGTGTGTGTGTGTGTGTGTGTGTGTGTGTGTGTGTGCATGCACTGGAGAGTTCTATGTAAAGATGCCAGAAGGTTTGAGTGATCTAAAAAGCAGGCTCTACGCACAGCACTGAAGACTGTATGCCAAAGAGACAGGCAGTGTGAGAACTCTCTGAGAGAGCTGATGCCAAGCAAGCAAGCAAAAACCAGGCTGTGGTCTGCTGTCAATGGACTATCTGTAAAAACAATACAAAGTCTCTAAAACTGACTCTCTAAAATGGACTATAATCGGCTCCGATTTATTTCTAATAGCAGTTTTAACAATAGATAATAAACATGGTTATATGGTCATAACCATGCTTTATTGTCTGCTAGCTTTACTGCCATGTCACAAAGACACTCTTACAGAAAACAATAGTTTGTTGTTTTCATGGTGAATTGAGGGCAAAAAAAGATGATGATTTTTTTATTTATATTTCACATAATGGGATGAGAAATGCTGAAGTGTGAAAGCTTAAAAAAAGGCAATAAAACTTTCAGTGCCAATTCAGTGAAACTTGGAACATTTTTTGAACATTTTAGATGCATTGCCCTGTCAAGGCTCCAGTTAACCAGTGAAAAGAAGCTATTATTATTTACCAAAGTTATTTATGTAGACAACATCTAAAGTCTCTAAAGTCTTCACTATTCTGTGACCAATACACTGTCAAGTGTATTTTCCATTTACTTGGTAATTCTTACTGAATATTGAATCCCTGTTTCTTAGCACGGATGGTCCACTGACATATTTGGATCAGATAGAACCTGACTCCGGAACCGGACCAGTGCCAAACTGACCAATGACTGGATCACTGGATCAGCAGTTGGCCCGGTTTCAGAGTCAGCATCTGTCTGTCCGAGAGATCAGTTCCTGTTTACAGGCAATATTACTGATCACTTCCGGGTCACCTTTTCTCCTCTATCCCCAACGTCGCCTTTCTCGCCCATTGAACCAGGTGAGCCCTGTAAAATACAACTCTAGTTGATTACACACACACACACACACACACACTCACTTTCTCTCTCTCACACACACCCACAGACACACCTCCACACACCCCCACAGGCACGCACGCACACAGACACACACATACACACACGCAACAGGGGCCTGAACTTGAGCCAGGGAACACGGTATCACCAGTGTGATAGAGTAAAGGTCAGCTGGCAAGACCAGCAGGTACAGAGAACTGGAGGTGAAGGGAAGGTGATTTAGTGATCACTAAATGAAAGCTGTTTTGGTCATTTTCTCTGAGATTTTCATATTCGTGAAAATAGGCCACACACAGACTCTCTCTCTCTCTCTCTCTCTCTCTCTCTCTCTCTCTCTCTCTCTCTCTCTCTCACACACACACACACACACACACACACACACACACACACACACACACACACACACACACACACACAACCCAGTGCATACAATTCCATAATCACAAGAACATCTAAAAGAAACTCACATCTTGTCCAGGACTTCCAGGAGACCCCTACAATAATAAGACATTATTGTTACAGGTCAAATATTGGAGCTTGTCAAATGGTTTAAACTGCACTGTGTGTGTGTGTGTGTGTGTGTGTGTGTGTGTGTGTGGGGGGGGGGGGTCTACTTACTGGTAGACCGTACGGTCCCCTCTGTCCAGGTTCACCCTCAGCACCCTTCTCACCCTGAGCGAAATACAGATCACCATTAGCAACAGGTGGGCCTTCATATAAATGTGGTGCTAAAAACAATACACTACAGAGAATGAAATCAAAAGCTTGCTCCATCTTGGTAAGTGACTGTTTGCTAGCTTAGAAATCTAGACGTACCCTAGTGGCGGCAAATAAATGTGACTGGATGACATCACTTCATACAGTCTTTGCACAAGACACAAGATTTGAGAGTTCCCCCTCCTGCCAAATAACCACTGTCTGTAACCACCCGTGTTCCGTGCAAACAACAGTGCCAACCAAAATAAAAACAAGCCCACTTAAATTCTTCTACGTCTACAAACCTGGCATGACTTGTCTACTACGACATGAATTTCATCACAACTTTATGTGTAAATTAAATTTGATGGCAACTGGGCGTGGTGCATGGTGCACTCACAGGTGTTGTAGAGGCCCCAATTAAACAATAGCAACTGGTTTATGTCCATCAGCTGTGCCACACCATGTCACTTCAGGTATGAATCGTTGGCATTTGTAACACCGCCTGTATGTGAAGCTCATATATTCCCTGTTTCCGTAACACTGATCGTGGTACCGTTCTTCTACGTTAGCCATCAAATAAACAGGATGCAGAATTGTCCACTGGTCATTATAGAAAATTAATAATTCCTCAGGGGGATCTCTCCACACAAGAGTCCTCTGCATACATATCAGCATCCTGTTGCGATTTATTTTTCTATGACTGCCGGACAACATTATATATTTCACCTTGGAAAAATTACTTTTATATAATGAATATTTATAACTATACTGTGACATATTGCTGTTCTACTGTACAAAAGAAATTATCTTTATGTATCCTAGGAGTATACTTATCTTTTGCTATTGACCCATCTGGGGAGTGGTATGCATATCTGGAGCAGTGCCCTCGCAACACCACATACAGTATACCCACATCATTTGCTATTGTTACATTTGCCAACAGTGCCCTCATACTGAACAATAAAACACTATGTTCCATAAACATGTTTCTATTTCCATTCTGTGTATGTGTACAAAAGAGAGGCTTGTATATTGACAGTGAAATAAGGGGTATATATATATATATACATATATATATATGTATATATGTATATATTGACATTTACCTAGAGATATTACACATATACTGTATATGGGCAAGGAACTAAAGCAAATGTAGTTATTGATGATATGAGGTAACTGATAGTCATGTACTTACGATATCACCCTTTGGACCTGCTGGTCCTGGTGGACCCAATGGGCCATCCATTCCCTAGAGCAAGACAACACATGTTACCAGATTCTTACACACACACACACACACACACACACACACACACACACACACACACACACACACACACACACACACACACACACACACACACACACACACACATTCACTCACAATAATAAATACAAAAACACAAAAGGACACACATTTTGCCAGACAGCAGCCTATCTACTGGACGGCGTGGAAATCACACACTATCTAATGATGTCTACACTAGACATACACGTACAGCTAACTCGGTCTCTTTGTCTGCATTGGCATATTATTCTGCTTCACGGGACCAGGAATGACACAAAATAATAAAACAGAAAGTTCAGTCTATGACTTCCATGCACAGTGTACATAGACACACAGCTACGGTACATGTGAACAACAGCAATGGTAATGTTAATACAGAGTGAGTGGGTGTTAATACAGTGTTAATTACACTCTTATTAACATAGAGGTACCTGGGGGACTTCGATATTGAGAATTTTCTTTTCTTTTCTTTGTGTTTATTGTTCTTTCCTCTGTCACAAATTTTGTACCCAAAATATTAGGGAAAAATGACCCCATAGATTAAGAAACAGATTTCAGCCAAGCCTGACATAGCCCGCCCATATTACGAATGTTCATCCATATCCATGGTCTGGGGACGGTCTTCTGGGGCGGGTTTACATCGGTAGAGAGACAACCGGCCAATAAGCAAAGCTGATAAGACAAGCTGTCCAATCGTTTCAAACCAGAACTGAATGCCCTCCCCCCCGCCCTATAATCGCATCAGGTTAAAGAACCTCCAGACCATGAATACGGATGAACAGCAGTATTATGGTCGGGCTATGTCAGGCTAAATGTAGCCTACACAAAATGACGCGAGGGGACATTGCTGATGGTGGAGATGGAGGGGGGTTGGGTTGGGATTGGTGGTGGAAGCGGAAAGGGATTGTTGGGTGGGGGATGTGGGGGGGGTGGTGGTGGTGGTGGTGATTGGGTAAGTAGCGGGGATGGGGAGGGGGGGGGGCGTGAAACTGTGCCTGGTGAAACTCACCCTCGTCCCAGGCTTGCCGTCCAAGCCAGCCGCTCCCTGTGAGGTTATATGTGGGGGGAGGGATGGGTGACATGAACAAGGGGGTTATTAGTACATGATGAACACACATATACCGTCAACGCTGTTACTGAGGGAGCATGAGACACACAGACATAAACAAACAAGCACACAAACAAATAAACAAGCAAGCAAGCAGAGATGTGTGTGTTTTAGGGTGGTTGACTAGTGACATATGCAGGCAAGACAGAGTGAGGGGAATGCAAGGAGACATAAATACTGGACATACAGACACATACAAACATACAGGTATACACACACACACACACACACACACACACACACACACACACACACACACAAACAGATGAAGTCACTGAGAGGGAAGTCAGTGGAAAATATGCCAGCCCAGAAGACTGCAAGCTTTTGAGGAGACTTTTAAGGAGGGGTGAGAGAATGAGAGAGAAGGATGGATCAAGAGAGGAAATTCAAAGGAGAGGAATATAGTAAGAAAAGAATACATGTACAGAGGAGAATGAAGGAGTGAATGATGGTAGGAATTTAGGAATAGAAGAGGAAGAGATATGAAAGGAACTGATATAAAGAAAGGCAGAGGTGAGACAGAAAAAGAATAAAGGACTTAGAGATGGATAAAGTAAGTAAACAAAGATGAACAAGCTTTGAGAGATATAGGGAGAGAGAGAGAGAGAGAGAGAGAGAGAGAGAGAGAGAGAGAGAGAGAGAGAGAGAGAGAGAGAGAGAGAGAGAGGTCAGAGAGAGGAGGAGGAGAAGAAATAAGGTAGACAGCGAGGAAAAGGAAGAGTGAGATAAGGGAGGGAAGGAGAGCAGACTGATATGAGGAGGAAGATGAAGGAAGAGAGAGATGGGGAACAGTAGGAGTGTTTGAGGTCAGAGAGAGGAGAGCGAGAGACAGAGGTCAGAGGTCAGGGGTCGCTGCTGAGACCCCTGGATGCATGTCTGTGGCGTGGCGTGGCCTGGCGGCTACATGGAGGCTACTTACGGGGAGACCCAGGGGTCCTCGGTCACCCTTGTGCCCTGCCTCCCCTCGCGCTCCCTTCAGGCCATGCAACCCAGGCTCTCCCTAAAGGCCAGAGGGTAAAGGTTGGCTCAGGGGAAGGGTGCTCCAGACAGGAGCTTCACATGTACACACACTCACACACACATACACACACACTCTTACACACACATACACCTGCTGCAATTTTATGAGCGGACAATTTCTACTTGAGTTCCATTTTTTTCAATCTTGGCGGTTTTAGGTGCACAACTTAAGTTTGTGTGGGGTATCTATACTGTGCAACCATTTTGGCCTGTTGACATCCCATAAATATTGACAGTCCATAACCCCTGATCCGAGGAAAATGAAGAGATGCTTCTGGTTCACTATGGTCATAACCATAATTATTATGTCATTTGGTTTAAGTGTATTAAGGTAATGAGGGTTTTTAATTAGATTACAGATTATAATTGGTCAACATGCATGTGGGGATTAATGTCATTGGTGGTCATGGACGCTCGCTGCTCCGGGTTAAGAGATTTACCTTCGGTCCAGGGAATCCATGGGGGCCCTGGAAAACACACACCAGCATGTGTCAGCCTTACAGGTCAGCTACTGGACAAAACAGACCAAGAACCTACAGTAGTCCAACCCAATGCCAATCCAAAGCTAGACCCAAACTAAAACCCATGTTGGGCTCAGATGAAAAAAAGAAAACAGGCAAAACAAAGTTGAATCTAGATCAAAACTGGATCACTGGCACTGGATAGGTTAGACCTCGATCACAACCAGGGGTTCCATTTCCCAAAGGTGGCAGTGCAATTCCCTATTGTCAACTTATTAACTGGTTAGCAACTATGGTTTTTGGGCAACTGACCCCAGATCAAACCCAAGAGCGCTCCAACCCAGGCGCATAGTTGCTAATCAGTTAGCAATAGGAAATTGCATTGCAACCAACATAGTTGCTAAATTAGTTAGCGACTATGCTTTTGGGAAACAGACGACTGATCCAGATTCAAGTTCCCAAACACACCTGGGACAGTTTAACTGCAGTCTGAGTTACTGTAGGTCACTCACGCTGCATGAGAAGGTTTCCAGCTATGTCACGTAACATGCAGAGTGGAGCTGGACTTGAGTACACAGGTACTGTACTGTATGCTATCAGTGGGCCCCAAGACACCTGAAACTCTTGCCGTTATCTAATCTACCTGTCCAACATTTACAGACCCGTCAATCTGTCTTACACACACAGCGTCTGTAGCACCGCAAGTTGTTGAGGACCACTAATAATAGATACATAACAGATATAATAATAGATATATCACTTAAATAATGCCTGCCATGGATACACATTGCAATGCACCAAGACTTAGTTACACTTAGTCACATGAGCTGCAGCAAGGATAAAAGTGACTGAATCCCAATGCCCTCACCCCAAAGCTCTAACCTTTAACCTAACCTTTAACCTTTAAAGACCCCATGATTGGCTGCAGTTCTGCCTTTTGAGGGCTCAGGGTTTAGGCTTAGGTAAGAAAATTAAGATCTAACCAATGTCACTGCTGCTGGTTACTGTAGAGCTTATCTGTTTTGGACCAAACATGCATTTCCCCTTCCTGCCTCTCCCCGCAGTGTTTATCAGTGCTTGTTTGGGGCAGGGCTACAACAACTCAGGACTCAGACAGTGACTGACTTAGGGTTTGCTGTTATCTGTTGGGCTCTTTATGAAGGGCAGACACTCACCATTGGACCCGGGGCACCGTGTGGGCCTGCCGCACCTGGAGGGCCAATAATCTATATGAGGGAGAGAGAGAGAGAGAGAGAGAGAGAGAGAGAGAGAGAGAGAGAGAGAGAGAGAGAGAGAGAGAGAGAGAACAAGACAATAGGAGATGAGATAAGATATGGACAGAATATGGAATCAACAAAGAAATAGAGAAGTGGGGACAGACAAGGGTGTGTGTGTGTGTGTGTGTGTGTGTGTGTGTGTGTGAGAGAGAGAGAGAGAGAGAGAGGGGGGTAAGCTTTTACACAATCAGCTTTGCAATCACCTCTTCCTCAACCATGTGTTGTCTTACATCATGTCACACTGAGACCGCTCTGTTTCGCCAACACGCTCTTTACACTCCATCTCTCTGGCACAGGCTAGACCTTTAGCTTTAGCTTATCTCACACCAGAACAGGGCCAGATCTGGGCCAGCACTGGAACCCATCAGCACTATATCAACACTAAATCACATTTGGATCAGCACCAACTGCACCTCTACTCGGCAGGCCTGCTCTAGCTGTTCTAGTGAGTGAGTGAGTGAGTGGGGCCCTTGAGGCCTGCGTAATCTTGAAGCCCTTGACTCAGTGTACTGGCTCGGGGCCACATTGGGAAACGTATGCAGGGCTTTCTCAGCACTGGTTGCTGTTGGCAGGCCTGCGTGGTTGGAGTTGAGACAAGACGTCCTGTTTCTGTTTCTGCTCAACCCCATTCACATGAACTCTAATGGGAGACTTCTGGTGGAGAGTGACTGACAGGCAGGCTAAACGCTGACAGTGGGTACTAATAGCAGAACAATAGATATGTGGAAGAAGGATGTGGTAATGGAGTCATATATTGTGTGTGTGTGTGTGTGTGTGTGTGTGTGTGTGTGTGTGTGTGTGTGTGTGTGTGTGTGTGTGTGTGTGTGTAATGCAGGGAAGGGTGGTGGAAGGCATGGGGTGACGTGACATATTTATCTCTGAATACAACTAGAGGAAATGCCAGAACACTTGAGAGAGTGGATATTGTAATAATTTGTTGGGCTAGACTTCAATAGTATTAAACTTAATAGGTCTGAGGAGAATTAATGTAGAGTTACACACAAAGAGAGAGAGAGAGAGAGAGAGAGAGAGAGAGAGAGAGAGAGAGAGAGAGAGAGAGAGAGAGAGAGAGAGAGAGAGAGAGAGAGAGAGAGAGAGAGAGACTCACAGAGGGACCCTGAGGACCAGGCAGACCAGCATCTCCCTTCTCTCCCTTCAGGCCGTTGACGCCCTGGGGAATGCAACACACACACACACACACACACACACACACACACACACACACACACACACACACACACACACACACACACACACACACAGACAGGAAACAGGACAGGAAAATGACACGACTTCTGTGGTTTCCTCCCATCATATGGCATACAATACTTTTGGTGATGAGTGGCCTTGAACACAGCTTTGTATCCACTTGCTTTGTATTAAATACAATAGTAGTGAATAGTGGATCTCTGGGGATGGCGCTATAGGTCTGTCTGACATTGCATCAGTATGGACCTTTCTTTGAATTCTGTTACTTACTCTAGGTTAAGGTGGGAACAGACCTACCGACTTTCTCAGTGTTTTACGATTAGAACGCAATTGAGTGAGACAAACTTACAGACTCAATCTGGGACAATTGAGAGTCGTTCATGAGCACAAACCTAACGATTGAGTTGTCAGCATTTTAATGTCATAATTGGTATCATAGCGACCACAGAACAGACCTATCAAACATCATATCAAACATGTTTGATTCAGTCCGACTCAGTCGTAAATGCGTCAACAATGGGAAGAATCGTTACAAATCCGTCACCCAAACACACATAATGATTCTAGCCACGACTGAAACTGAAGCGATTACTCATGATTACCCATGACTACCCATGACTGGCCCTGACGTTCCATCGTATCAATATCGGGGCTAATAATAATCGGTAGGTCTGCTGCCAGCTTTAGATTTTGGATGTGTGTGTGGATGTGTGTGAGCAGTTGCACACACATAATGATTCTAGTCACGACTGAAACTTACGATTACTCATGATTACCCATGACTACCCATGACTGGCCCTGACGTTCCATCGTAATAATAATCGGTAGGTCTGCTGCCAGCTTTAGATTTTGGATGTGTGTGTGGATGTGTGTGAGCCGCTGCAGCTGGGGCTTGTGTCTTACCGGCAGGCCAGGCAGGCCCATGGAGCCCTTGTCTCCTGATATCCCAGGCATCCCCATGTCTCCTTTGGAGCCCTTTAGGCCCTGCAGGTAGAGAACACCTTCAGTTCTATTTCATTGCTACTGACCGCAATTCATAGAAGCGAGGTTACATACGTAACCATTGTATCGTAAGTGATGAACAACCCATATTGAACCCATATCAATTCACATTGGGTTAAAACCACTCCTCCTCTTCACTTCTCTTCAGTATAATCATACTAGGGCATCAACAGCATTATATCTCATTTGATAAACAGAGTATCTCAGAATATGAGCCAGTTATGTCTCCTCTAATTGTTTTACAGAACTTTTCATGTAACATCTACAAATACATACAAACAAATACTCAAATTTGACATAATGGAGCATTTTATGGGCACCTTATGGGCATTATAAATGTGTTGCATTATATTTCTCTATAGATTTTTTTCAATAGATATTTCTGCATGCTGCATCATTTATACAAGTGCTGGCAAAATTAACTGATTAATCACATGATTTATCCAAAAAAATTAACTTGGATTAAAAAAATGAACTCAGATTAATCCTGATGGATATGGTTCCACTTTCATGGCATGTTCAGAAAATGGTTTGGCTATCTCAAGTCAAACTATACAAAAATTATGGCCTAGCTCCTGACTGTCCAACAACATGTTTGGGGAATCCTTGGGGGTAGAAGTCAGGTGTGAATTGCCCCATTTGAGACGAACAAAGCCAACTATCTAGTATCAGGACCATTACAGGTCATAATAAGCATCCAACAAACCCTAGCATCCAAATTCTTACTGGAGGAAATGAGTTGCGATTAAAAGTGATTAATCACGTTTATCATTGCAAAATTTTGTGATTAATCAGATCAGTTTGACAGCACTAATTTATACATATAGCATTGGAATCAGGCCAGAGGTCATCCTCACTCACCCTCTCTCCATCCAGTCCAGGCAGGCCATGGGGGCCCTGGTCACCCTATGTGGTAGACACAGATAACATGCATTAGTCCCAAAAGTCAATGTATTGAATCCCAATGATGCCCTAACACAAAGCCTGATAATGATTGAACTGACGTAAATCAGCTAATCATGAAGGTGATTCACAGTGTGTGTGTGTGTGTGTGTGTGTGTGTGTGTGTGTGTGTGTGTGTGTGTACACGCTGTTGCTGGTTACCTTGAGGCCTGGTGGTCCGAGAGGCCCAGGAGGTCCTGGAGGTCCCTGGTGTAAAAGAGGAAGAATTGAATCATCATCATCATCCTCACTACCTCTAATATTAAACACACACATCTTCTCTTTCTCCACTCTTGGAAAAAATGCTGTTTTTGTTCCCCTACAGAACCTTCTAGTGGCCAAGTATGCCCAAGTTCCTGAACTAAATGGTAGAGTTTGACAGGAACAACAACATCATGGAACAGTGTGATGCTGATCTGTACATATCTCTTTCTAAGAATCTGAGATCGGAGTTTTGCTATCAATTGCACTATTTCAGACAATCAGACTTATTTAGACTTATTTGTAACAAACAAACATTCCTGGCAGAAGGTTTACATGCCTAGCAACAACAACAACAACAACAACAACAACAGGAACAGGATGTCCGACACACACACACCCCCACACATGGTAGTGCAGGCACACATTTCAGGGAAGTGGGACCACATGGATTGTTCACAGAGGAGTACAATCATGACAAATGAGGAGGAAAACCACTGTGGTGACACTTAAAACACACACACACACACACACACACACACACACACACACACACACACACACACACACACACACAGTAGAACAAGAACTGAGTCATTAGTGTTCAAGCATGCTGTAAAGGGAACCTGTCAGCAGTTTCCAGCTGCATGGCACACAGTACACAGTACATGATTAGATTGCATAACCACACACACACACACGCACGCACACACACACACACACACACACACACACACACACACACACACACACACACACACACACACACACACACACACACACACACACACACACACACGCCACTGATAGGAGGACGGTGAAGCAGAATTTCTTTCCGTTGCCATTTCTAAAAGAGATTAAGAATGATGCTGTTGTCTAAATGCAACACATAATAAAATACGCTATCCATTGCCATCTTCTCACACTATAATAATGTAGTAGCATACACAGATTTATACTGTATACTGTACACTGTATACTCTGGCTTCTGCTCTTGCACAACTGTAACAGAGTTTGAAAAACAAGTTTAGTTTTAACTAGAATGTGCTGGACCAGATTATTTCCTCCTTCTCATTCCAATCCATTATGTGACAGTGAAGGAGGTTAGGCCTACTGGATGAGGACCTATCTGATCATTTATTTCACTGTCACGGGCCATGACGCAGGTGTTGCCTAACTTGACCTCGAAGCAGAATAGACACACACACACACACACACACACACACACACACACACACACACACACACACACACACACACACATACGCACACACACACACACACACACACAAACACACAGACTATTAATAACATGATGCTCTTACAATGCTTAACCGTCTGCATGTACCGTACATATAAAAGGCGTAGCACAATGCAAACACTGGCAGGTGACAAGGTCGAGGTTCAAAGCGACACACACACCAAACACACACATACACACACCACAGTTAACACTTAGAATAATGGCACAGACATGTCTCAGAGAGCACACATGGGATTAGATGAGGGCCAGATTCAAATTGGGGGGACGGGGTTGGGAGTCCATGCTGGGTGGGTGGGAGCTCAGCGCTCATGTGACACAGACAAGACAAAAATGAGGAGGATGAGGATGATGCATTACCGTCACAGTAATAGTGGTAATCTTCTGTTGTTGGCCAAGAGAGCGAGAGAGAAAGAGAGAGAGGTCAGGGGGGCGAGAGGGAGGGAGAGAGAGGGGGGAAGGAGGGTAAGAGATAAGAGTACTGGTTACACACCAGAGTAACTGATGTGTGTCAGATGTCACACACACACACACGCACGCACGCACGCACACACGCACGCACGCACACACCACTCTCCTCCAGAAAATTGCTGTTTGAACTGCATGTATGAAATTTGTGTCATTTTTTCCCCCAGACTAGATTAAAGTGCACCAATGCAAATGGCCTCAGGTGAAGAAAGGGATAAAAGTATGTTAAACTTTAGCCCGGGGTCAAGTAGGGCCCTGTAATTCTGTGCTCTCCTCTTTGCACTCTTCTACAGTATGTCTGTTCTCTACGTGTGTTTGCAAAATGAGAAAGGTATTTGTTCACTGTTCAGACTAAAACTGGAGTGTTTGAGATGGGTCCAGTGTGCAAGATCAATGCAGACGTCACTCACACTAGTCTCATACTGTACATGAAACACTTTTTAACAGCTGGGAAAGCTGAGGATGAGTTATAACGCTGTGTTGCTCTGGTAATCAATAACCCCTGTTTAAATCAGTAATGATTGACTTGCATTGTGACAGCAGCTGTGAAGTGACAGGAGTAAGTCTGACTGTACAGGGGACTGTATGTGACTTTGGCCCATATGTGCTAAGAGTGACTAGTGGTGACTTTGGTTTCAAAAGTCCATAAATGGGTAAATATGACTGTGGTGTGACTATTAGTGTGGTGATTTTTTGTCTCTGTGGATTGTAGTTTGTAGTGACTTTGTGGTGTTGACTGTGACCCAATGTGTGTGTGTGTGTGTGTGTGTGTGTGTGTGTGTGTGTGTGTGTGTGTGTGTGTGTGTGTGTGTGTGTGTGTGTGTGTGTGTGTGTGTGTGTGTGTGTGTGTGTGTGTGTGTGTGTACTATGGCCCCGAGAGGGATAGGTGTGTGTGCTGTGTAGTGTGTGCTCTCTGACCTGCAGGGCCTCCTGGATGTTGCCGTTGTAGTCGATGATCTCGGTGATGCCCTGGTCTCCCTTCTGGCCGGGTGGGCCCTGTTTGGGAGTCACACAGAGGACATCAGCAACTAGTTATCAATAGACTTCAACACAGGCCAAATAAAGTGGACACCCATGTCTAATAATAATATTGCAAACTCTGAAGCTGATATTTAGCCTTTAGCAAGGACATTTACCGGTAAGTAAGGGATAACAGCCGCCAAGGTGTAATAAAAAAAAACGGGTGATTCACTTATTAATCACTAAGGCTGGTATTCCCCCAGGTGCTTAAGTCCAAAAAAGTGCTTAGCCCCATGCATAGTCTGCATTTAAGCACCTGAGAGAATACCATCATTATTACTTAATCAGTAATCACAATTTCAGTAAGAGTGTATACATGTAGGTGTATTTGAACGGAATGTCGCTCTCTAGTGGTCAAACCATTGGTCTTTTGAAAGTAGTCGGTGTCAGACATTGACCTCTAGTGGTCAACACTAAGCAAAAGTGTGTCTCCTGCTGCCAGATTTGGCTTACAGTATCAGATATGCAATGATCCTGCTGTATTAGCAGATGCATGCTATACTATAGGAGCACCACTTAGCTACCACTATGACTTCATAAGAACTTACTCTGGGCCCCATGGCTCCAAGGTCTCCTTTGTCTCCAGTGTCTCCCTGAAACAGTAACATTGGTGAACATATCAGTAGATTAGCAATTTAGCATTAATAAAATGTTACAAACAAATATAAAAAGCATGTTCATGCAAACAGTGCAAAAAGACAGACTGACTAGTACTCAAAGACAAGAGAGACCCTTTAAGTTAGTAAACTGTAGAGCGTCAGATACATTGTAAAGATGAATATTCCTCAACAAATAGGAAACTGGAATGATTTTTACTGACCTTTGACCCTTTGGGGCCAGGTGTCCCTGCCTCTCCTTGTGACCCCTGGTAGTGAGATGAGGAGAAATGGCTAGAGTTAGAGAAAGGCCTCCAGAAGTCAAAAAGTCACAACCAAAATACAGCTTCATTAACTTATCATTAACAAATTTTCAAAAGTAAATGTCATGCGAATATTATGAGAACTCAGCTTTTCTAACCTATAACACTCTAATTAAAATATAATTTCATTCAAATGTCAGTTGGCAACACTTCTGAATTCTCATTTGCTCATTTCCCAGTAAAAGACCGCAGAAATATGCAGTGGTAAAGACCACTCGGATTCATTAAAAGCTTAGGAAAGGTGTCCCAATGTTTCCTTTTCAGCCGCCTTTAGCACACAGTAATGAACGCTGACCCACAATTCCTTGCGCGATGAAACAACAATCAACTTGACACAGATCGATAGCACCCACCTGGTGCGGATGAACATTCTCACAAAATGGCTCTTGTCTTTTCCCTAAATTATGAATTCATCGTCACATTTCCTTGACCCCTCCATGGTGTTTCTAATGAGGCCATGGTAAAGTGGATAGTGAAACTAGATAGGAGAGACTGTGGGGAGCATTGAGTTTGAGAAGCCATACACTCCTGCAGGGCTGTTGCAACAGGACAGGCAAACCAGGCAATTGCCTGGGGCCCCAGGCTGAAAGGGGCCCCCAAGGTTGACTGTTCAACCTTTTTAGTAGTTTAGTTGGTGGTGTTTTTCCAATAAAAAAATTGATGTTAGACTGGAGTTAGACAACTGTTCAATACAAATAATTATATTGAAGATGCTTGAAGATTATAACAATGTGGTTCATGTAGGAGTTTATGGGGGGTGAAGGGCCCCCATGTCCTGTTTGCTTGGGGCCCCCTAGGTACCTTGAAACGGCTGTGCACTCCTGGAATAACCAGACCACACAATACCAAGGCCCCTACAACCCAGCATGGTGAGTCATTAGCCCTGGTAAAGTCATCAGGGGGGAGGAGGCTGTTTATTTGAACTCCTGTGAGTAAATGCCCCTCCAGCTTTGCCATGTCTGAGCGTACTGCCCTCCAGGGGCAACTAGTGTGATGGGGAAAGGGAAGTAAAGTCAGTCGGGACCCGGCTTTTGTTTAGACTGAAATGTCAATAGGCCACCTATCAAAATCAGCCGTCAGTGTAAAACGGTCATGAACTCAACTGCAGGCCTTAACAATAGCATCAATCCACCTGGAGTTCAGATAGGGCATACTTGTACAATATACAGTACACTCTCTTCTCCGAGGTACTTGACCTAACAGCCTCCTTGGAATGTAATGTTATGATCCAACTAACTCCTATGAGCAAAAAGAAACAATCAAAAATACTTTGATCAAAATCTACAACAGTCTCTTCTTCTTTTGTCTTGTGAAGGCAGAGAAGCATGTATTCATCGCCAAAAAAAAAACAAAAACATCTTAGCACTATGCAAAAAAATAGAAGCAAAAAATAAAAAAATAAATAAAAAAATACAAAAGTGCATATATTTACTTTAAACAATCAACAAAGAAGCTGGATCAGCTTGAACAACTGTCTTGAAATGCTGTTTCTTCATCAACTTGTTGAATACGTAACTCATTTACAGTAATATACCTGTTGGTATTTCAATTTCCTTAAATCACCACTATGGGGCAGCAGAGAGCTATTTGATGTGTGAAGACCTTCCTCTGTGCCCAACAGGACAGACTCGCTACTTATAGTTCTGGCCCACAAAGTTTATGATATAGCTCAGAGTGCAGACATCGTGGAAAACAGAATTCCCTGGGCCGATGCAAATATGCGGAATGCCGGAATACACAGGAAAAAATGTGGAATCTCCAACCGCAAGGCTGCGTCTGTGTGAATGCTCCTCCTCACACACACACACACACACACACACACACACACACACACACACACACACACACACACACACACACACACAGAAATCACACTCTGTGACCTTGTGGCTTGACTCAGACCAGGGTGACGCTACTGACCTTCGGTTCAGAATGGGTGTCTCTCTCTCTCTCTCTCTCTTTCTCTCTCTCTCTCTCTCTCTTCCTCTCTCACTCACTCACACATACAGACGCGCCAACAAACATACACACAGGCGCTCAAACACATACTGTACGTGCACACACACATACACATACTGTACGCACTTGTATACACAAACATTGGAACACAAACTGTATGTGTGTGCATGTTCCCACAAATGTCAAAACACACACACACACACACACACACACACACACACACACACACACGCACACAGAGGCGAAAGAACTGACCTTCAGTCCAGCTGGGCCGGTCTCTCCCCGTTCACCTTTTCCTGGTGGCCCGAGTTCCCCTCGTTCACCCTGCGGAAAGACACACACACACACACACACACACACACACACACACACACACACACACACACAATTTTCTCAGGATCACCCATGACCATCTGCATGACCTCCTGACCCCTTGAGGTCAGCCTGAGCGTTTGAGCATGTGTGTGAAGCGGGACTTTTGGTTGCTGGTTGACTGTTGGAGTGTTGGTTTCTGGGAGAGAGGGAGAGAGAGTGTCTGTCTGTCACGTCTCACCCCAGATCCCAGATCAGAGGAACGCTGGCACAAACACATTTCATTGCAGAGACGCTGCAAAACCAACAGACACGGATTAGGCTTGTTGTTTGTGCGGTAAATATAGGACTGTCGCATTGCTGTGGTCCAACCCAGAGCCACAGGCCTCCTCCTCCTCCTCCTGCTCCTCTTCCTCACCCTCCTCTTTCTTCTTCTTCTCCTCCTCCTCCTCCTCCTTGTCCTTCTCTGCAGAGTTGTCTCTGGCTCCCTTGGCCCCACTGTCACATCTCTGTCTGGCCATCATTCTGACACTGACATGGGCATCTCAAGAGGGCAGTGTGGTGTTACTGCAGACATCCTCACAAACACACACTCTCCTGTCCTCTCTCTCTCTCTCTCTCTCTCTCTCTCACACACACACACACACACACACACACACTCCCTGACCCTTGTCGTCTCTTTATCACACAAACCCTCTTGCAATGTTTTCTTACTTTTCACCCTCTTGCAATGTTCCTTCACTTTTCACTTAAATGTCTCCTACATCACTCTTTCTCCCTTTCTCTCACCTGATGGCCAAACTCTCTCTCTCCCTCTCCTCTGCTCTCTTGAAATCCCTTTCAATTGCTCCCCCACTGACCTTGTATATCTCTTTCTCAGTCATCTTCCTCACTCTTATATTCCTCTCTTATACTCTCAGAGGTTTATATATAAAAAGAGGTGGCCATCGCACACTGTTATATTTTTTAGTGATTTTTATTGAGCTGAAGTGGCCTATCACCTGTTGGGATGGGACCTTGTTTTATCTCACTTGCTTAGTTTTGAATTGAGCCTGATGAAGCAACTGGCGAAACGCGTTGCTCAATAAAAATCACTAAAAAATATAACAGTGTGCGGTGGCCACCTCTTTATGAAGTTTAAACCTGCAATCCAACAGCACCTTTTTCAAGTTGGCTATGCAAAGGGATTTCTTCTATTTTTCAACTCTTAGAAGTTTTTTGCTACTTATCTTTTTTCTTTCATCTTTTCTTTCTTTCTTTCTTTCTGTCTTTCTTTCTTTCTTTTCCATACAATGGACCGCAGACCCTGCATTGGTGACAACTAAAACTTCCTACTGTTCATTCCCCAGACCCTCTTTACCCCCAACCCTCCACACACCCACACACCCCATCAGGCTCCAGACATCTAATTCTCCCAGTTTAATAGCGGCAGTCTGAGCACGGGCGGCTGATCAGCGGAGCGACAGGGCCATTAACTCTCCCTCCACGCCCAGCCCAGCGCTGCCCAACTCAGCCTCCCAACCCAGCCAGCTCTGCATTCCTCTCCCCTCCTCTCCTCTCCTCTCCTCTCCTCGCCAGGCTTCTGTTCTGTGCCTCATCTGCCTTCCTCTCTGTCCTTTCCATCGCACATCTGCTGCTGCGTCTGCTGCTGCGTCATGTCTGAGTGTTGAGTACGGGAGCGGCTCGGGTGATGCAGGAGACTCAGGTGTGCTGACTCCTTTGGGAGAGCTTGCGCAGGTCAGCGGCCGCTCTGCTGCATCTTTATGGCCTCAGTAGAGCTAATGCCCACTGCAGAAGACTGGAGCACTTCTTAATGGGTGTCAGTCAGTAGGCTGGTGTTTACCTATTGCTTTGCAAATAGGGTTTTTACTATTTTTTTTTACTACTGGGGAATGGGGATCTAGTCCTTGTGCTTTGAGCTGACACAGACCAGCCACTACTTACAGTGTCTCCATGTCCTTCATGAAACAGACAGACAGACACTAGACTTCTGTCGAGCTACTGTAGGCTACTGCTTTATGTCTCCTGAGAGATACTATGGATCTCAAACCTGCCATTATGGAGCTGAACTCATCTGTGGCAGTGTGGCTGTCTACAATGAAATGTGGCGTCCTAAAAGTCTGCAGTTTATGTCCTCAGCGCAGAATGTCTGTCGTGTCTTTTTTAGTCTTCAGTTACACGACACCATAAACTTCAGAGGGTCTGTTACCGTAAGTCTTCAGTAAGACATCAAGGAGTGTCTGTATTGCCTACCGTGTGTCGGAGAAAGAGTGTGGCTTGTGGCTGTTTCTTTATATCCTGAGCAAGACTGTGGACAATAGATATTCTGCTGCATATCCCTGTCTCTTTAAGAGGCGTTTGTTTGTGTGTTTGTGTGCTACTCTCAGCCTGCTCCTGTAGCCCACAGAAGCTCTGCTGTATCTTTATGTGTTTGTTTGGTGAGACTTGCTGAGCCCACAGACTCCTGTGTCCTGATCTGTTTCTCGGTGAGACACGGTGAGCCCACAAAAAGGTCTGCTGTGCCTCCTTAATGTGTTGTGTGAGACTCTGTGGTCTCCAGAAGGTCTGCTACTGCTGCTGCTGCTGCTGCTGCACGGATGGATCGAGCTCCCCCAGCAGCAGCCGACTGCTGTGCTCGTTAAACACCCAGCGGGAGTCTCCTCGGTCGTCTGCCTGCCAGCTGAGGGACTCCAAACGACCGGTGGGGCTGCGCCGCACGATAATACCGCTGCCAGGCTGCCTCGGCGACAGATGGCACAGTTGGCATGGGGAGTAATTCTCACTCTCACTTACTCACTCACTCACTCTCACCCACTGGCTGCTGATAAGCATCTTGTTCTCTTTTTTTGCGAATAGGACCGCATAAAGGTGGACAGGAAACAAGTGGGAGAGAGATGGGGTGGGATCGGGTTATGACCTCCGGTCGGACACAAACACGGGTCCCCAGAGTAATGGTATGGCGCTCTAGTCCACTGAGCCACGGCGCCCCCGGCATCTTGTTCTCCGATGCCATCTTGCTTCAAACAGTGGCTAAAGCAGGAGCAGATTCATCTCTGTGGGCCAGAGGTTCGGGTTGGATCTGCTCCTTATTTAGAGGCTGTTCGAGGAGGTTGGGGAGCTTGTCAGACTCGGCCTAGCTCACCTGTTTCTGTTTGGGCTCTGACAGCACTGCTGGATGCTGATGATAAGTGGCCAAGCATACAGAATTCTGACTGGGTTAAGTGTAAGCTGACATTCTGTTGCAGCTACAAGAGTAAGTAGGAGTGTTTTCCTTATCTATTGAAGATGGCAGCTCTAATCTGTTGATGCTATCAGGCTTCCAGGTTAAGCTCACAAAAAAAGGTTGCTAATATTATTTTTTTTTAATCCCCCACACAGAATCTGAGTAGATCCTGAAAGATTCATGTGGGATGATGTGCCTGAACTGGTCAAACACAGCAACCATTTGAGTTATTATTTATAGAGCAGGAACATTGTGTCATGGTGGGACTGTCTCTCACTCTCTTTTGTAGATGTAAAACTGTTGAGTAGACAGGGTCGAGTTAGTGATGCAGGGGTCACCCACCTTAGTTCCTGGAAGGCCTGGCAGACCTGGTTCTCCTTGAGGCCCAAGGAACCCTGGTTCTCCCTGGAAAGTGCCGAGTGAAAAAAATCAATGTTAATCGCTCAACACACACGGACGCACACACACACTGGCCAGTCATTGCATCAGTACTAGAGTCTCCAAACACACCACACCCAGCTGCAGGCCTGGTCACGGCTCAAGTCAACTGTGCATTTACTTGTAGCCAACAGGATTCAGCAAAAGCACGGCTTGCGCACATACACTAAATAGATGTTTTGTTTTTTGTCTTTTTCTGTGGAAAAATCGTATAAGTTTGGCATGGATAACTATCTACTACACCCTCTGTTCCACTCCTGTATCACCCTTCTACCATCCACCCTCGGCCCTCCCCCAGTCCAACGAAAAAAAAAAAATAATAATAATAATAATCACAAAAAAAAAAAATATTAATAAAAAATCTTCTCCATTGGGTTTTTGATGTTCCCTAATGTGTTCCTCATCTCCGATGGGCTAGTTTTAATTTAAGGGCTGACTGAGCAGAGATCTATTAGGTGCTAATCGCGTCCCGCCGTATGTTTGAGGCCGTGCGTGAGGACAGAGGCCTGGGAGTAAGTGAGTGAGGGAGGGAGGCAGGGAGGGGGTGAGTGGGTGAGGGGAGGAGAGAGATGGTCCCTGGCCATTAGTTAAACCAGGAGGAGCGCAGTGAAGAGGCCTGGCCCCGGGAGGGTTCATGTTATGAAACATTTTCACATCAGGCTCATGCTGTGCTCTCAATTTTGAACAGACACGGCTGCATTAACTAGCCTGGGTCGTGTTAGGAAATGGAAAAACAATTATAATATGTTTATAATGTCAGTTGTCCAATGCTGTTCTCGGTGACCTGAATTTCATTACCCCAAATTCTCGTTGAACAACTATTATAGTTATTAAGAGGAAGAAAGACAAACATGATGGCCTCACTATTATTTAATGATTGTGGCCCTTAAATCTGGTGCTATCTACTGAACCATAAGATCCACTGCTCCCCTCTCCAGATAACTGACTGCTGCAAGTCAGCAGCACTTTCAATGCCATAAACACACCTGGCCTCGCTCATCAAGAGGGTTTTAATTATTCTGACTAATCAGATGTAATGACAATCTGAGAAAAGAGAATTTGAAGGGCAGGGATTGTGAGGGGAAGTATCCCTGCACTTGAGTATTATAATTAATTCTAGTGGATAAAGATACACAATCAAATAAATTTTATTGTCTAACTGTCCAAGTATACCGGCAATTCTTTAGCCTACTCTTTGCTTGGTCTTGCTTTGTGTGTGTCAGTGGTCAGACTTTGAGACTTTGACCCATTTAAGGCCATGTTAGGACTAGCAGAAAGCCCCCATCTCCTCTAGCTAGCTTTGAGGATTGATGGGCTACATTAGCCTATATGCTTTTACATGAGACTATATGTAAATACATGACACTAAACATAAATATATACAGCATACAATATGTATGTGCTTGCATGATGCTGCTTCAGGCTACAGAGGATGAGCATGTGACTGGTATTTTGCAAAGCATTAGCATAGCCAGCTCAGGGTGTGAGTGAGAAGGCTAAGCTATCTCATTAGCACAAGGTGGGGTTGGAGGGGAGTGTTGTGTGTGTGTGGGGGGGGTTAGCAGTCGAAAAGCATTTCTAGCCCCCCTAAGTGAAACCAGGGTTACACAAACTAAGGAGGGGGGTCTTTCTTCTGCCCGTTTCTTCTTATTCTAATAACAAAGCCAACAGGTTACAAGCATCCCCGTGCGAGACAGGCAAACAGACCAAAACAGCAACGAGCGTATGTGAGCTCATGCCTGCATGCTCACTGCTGCATTCCTCTCTCACATGTTATGAGGCTCAGAAAAATGACCCTGCACTTGTTTTCTTTTTTCTTTCTTTCTCTCTCTCTCTTTCTTTCTTCCTTCTCTCTCTTCTCTCCTGGTTCACTTGTTTTAACAGATGTTGAAAGGCCAAGGCGCTGAGTTCTTACCTCCTAGTAAAAAATGGGAAGCTATAGCTAGCATGGCTCTGCCTTAAAGGGCACTGCACTTTTTCTTACTCAACCAGGGGGCTTCTATAGACAAGACAAATGGGCAGAGCCCGCAGTCTCCTCTCATCTCCTCTCTACAGTATCTCTTGCATCATCTGCATCCCAATCATCCCAGCACATCTGACAGCTCTGAATAAGCCAGGAAATGGGAGGGAGGAGCGGGGACGAACGGACGGACAGCAATCACGCCGACCAGAATCTGATTGCTTCATTGTCTTGCCTGCATGAATTAATCAGGTCCTCTGTGCAGGAACCCACCCACCTGTAATCTAGTGTGATTACGAGTCTACGTCAACCGCAGAGATTAGATCTGCATGCAACCTTTCTCGATGAATCTGTCATCAAGATAAGAAAAAAAACCACTAGCGTGGTGTTGGCTCATCGCTGTTAGCGGCATATCCTGTCATATTTCCTAACTATCATCTTGAGACAGTGTGACTGCCCCCGGACAGAACTGATCCAACACCTTCTCAACAAATGATGCAAATGAACTGCACTTCATGGAAGCCTCACTGTGGTTTTGATCGAAAACTGAAATCATGTCTCGCCCACTGGGCAATAGAAAATCAAAACTTTTTGGAAACCTAGGCTTGTCCTGATAAATCTCCTGAGGCAGATGCAATCCAAAATGTCAAGAAGTATCCATCTATTTCCTATGACGAAATACAGGCCCATCGCAAATGGATATGGATGATTTAGAATGGATTTGATCTGGCGCTGGCATGGGATTGGTTACACTGATTCAGGAAGCAGGAAATAGCTGGGGCGGGAAGTGAGGGTGGGAATGTTGATGATGATGATGAAGATGATAATGAAGATTGGGGTGGGGGGGGGGGATTGAGACACAAGAACAACAGCAGTAGCAGCGGAGAGCAGAGATTACCTTAATCCCGGGAAGTCCCGGCAGGCCTGGCAGTCCTGGCTCTCCCTACACAGGAAAAGTGCGACAGATTACAGCCAAGCCAAGCCAAGCCGAGAGCCCTTTCTGTCGCCTGGGAAACCAGGAAGGACCAGTTTATCACAGAGGGGGAATCTACGTGCAACTATCACTAGGGACTAGGGTTATTCTACTTTGCTCGTGTTTCATGGGAACAGGAATAGCCGAGAAAGAGAGAGAGAGAGAGTTCAAACTAATAGTCTCTCTATCATTTAACAGTAACATCACAGTCTCTTAATGTTACCTGAAGCCTACTGATCTATTAGCCAACTAAGACAATGGTCATTTCCTCAAAGATGGGTAAAGGAAAAGCACTTGTATGTTGTGGACGCCTCAGGGAAGTGTGCAGGTACCAGAGAGTTTCAGTGTTTCTGCTTGGGATGTTCCCATGGAAACCTTAAATTCATCTTTTGAGCTGTAATCATTTCACTTCCAGCGCTGTCATTACACCATGTTCTCCATTACATATCCTTTGATATACCGACCTGACGTCAGCGAGGCCGTTTGAGGATAAGGGTGTTTTGGGAACGACAGGGTGCTTTATGTAGTGGCAGTCTCTCTCTCTCTCTCTCTCTCTCTCTCTCTCTCTCTCTCTCTCTCTCTCTCTCTCTCTATCTGTTTATCTATCTTTTCACTCTCTTTCTCTCTGTCTCTCTCTCAAGCAAGGAACTGACCTCACATTTTAAATGTGCTTTGGCACAAGTGGTTTGAATGTTGAATGTAGACTACCAGGACATCAACAAAACAAAAAAGTTAGAAGTAGGCTAAACAAAGATTCTCTGAGGCATTTGCATGCCACATGCTGTATACATTTTAATCCCAACAATTAGTGATTCATTAAGTCATGCTCCGTCGCAGAGATTAGGCAGATTACGGAGAGGAAGTGTGTCACACATCATCAAGTGAAATGCAATCCGGCTCGGAGTCGGAGAAGGCATCCTCTGCCTCGGTGCTTCTCCCCAGAGCGACGTAAACTTGACTAACTATGTTGCTTGTTTCTCTCCGATGGAGCTGCAACTGCCCCCATTCCTCTATGTCTCTGAGGGTCAGTCGGATGAATTATTCAGTGAGGATCAACACTGTGTTACCGCTCATGCAGTAATGAGGAATAAAGAGAGGAGCTCAGAGAGAGGCTTGAGAATAGGCATTCACACACAAACACACACACACACACACACACACACACACACACACACACACAGACACACACATGTACACACTTCAGCTAGAGGCTATAGGCTTACAGAGTGGTGTAAAAGTCAGTCTCTGTATCTTCGAAGACCAGTAGAGATTACTCTTTTACCTTCACATTCTCCCCAGCAGAACTTCTCAGCGTTGTGTGTGTGTGTGTGTGTGAGAGAGAGAGAGAGAGAGAGAGAGAGAGAGAGAGAGAGAGAGAGAGAGAGAGAGAGAGAGAGAGAGAGAGAGAGAGAGAGAGAGAGAGAGAGAGGATAGCGATTTGCTGGAGGGAGAGGTAGAGTGAAAAATTAATGGGCTCTGTCCTGTGGGCATGGACAGTGTAATTAGGTGCCAAGAGACTGCCACCCTCAGTATAAATTTGGCCTTGATGCCCTCCCCTATAATGTTTTTATTTGCCAGCGCAGCTCTCTATACCAAGACTGCCATACAGCCCTGTGTGAAATTGTTTTATGAAAGGGGAATCATATGGGCCAATAAATGATAGGGAATGGGGGAAAAATATTACAAACTCCAAGTGGATAAAGTTTTCTCTGAGGTCTAGTTGCCGTGGTGATGAGAAAATGGCCACGGAATTGTTTGATATTCTAGAAGGCTATGGAAATGAAACATACTGTATTATATGAGTTTCAGTGCCAAGTGAGACAGTTTTACTGTTTCACCAAGCGCACAAGTGAGGTCAATAAAAGGACACCGTTGTATGAAAAGTGTGAGAAAGCGTGTTAGTAAAAACCACAGCGCTATATTTTTCAAGCCGCGTGTTAATCTGTCAGGCATCTTGGTGACATCTGAAAAACTGTGTTTCTGACTTCGCCGTTCACTCTGATAAAGGCTCGTTGCCTCACTCATGACTTTTGCAATGACAGATGTCTGGACAGTCGAATCGCGCTCAACCACATTCTGGGAAAATCACATTATTGGATGTCTCGGTTACTGTTGACTAGACATAAGACACTTTTTTTTCCCATTGGGCTCGATGTGCATTCATGGCTTTTACCTTTTGTCCACCACGGCCCGGCTCCCCAGGTTCACCCTGCAGGAGAGAGAGAGAGAGAGAGAGAGAGAGAGAGAGAGAGAGAGAGAGAGAGAGAGAGAGAGAGAGAGAGAGAGAGAGAGAGAGAGAGCCCATTCAAACTGACAGTGTTTGCAGCACTACCTCCACCCATGCAGGGCAGACACACACTGCACACACTGACTAGACACAGACTGCAGTCGATGAATCCTGGTAAAGGCCTTGTAAGGAGTTATCTGAAAGAGCAGTGGGTGCACCAATAGAAATGACTCACCTTTATGCCTGCGGCAGAGGAGCCAGCATCGCCCTGCAGGAGATGAACAAGCAGGAGAACATTAAAGGTGGAAGTGATGACTTTTTTAAAAGCTTTAAAGGAGCCGTTGACAGCTGGCAAATTACAAAAAGTCTATCTACAGCTAATTCAACATTGAGGCACAACTTACCTGCTAAATCATTGCTACTATAAATTCGATACCATAAGCAATAGGTACTGGTTGGCCATAGCTTA
Organism: Sardinella longiceps; assembly: GCA_027497455.2. NCBI lineage: Eukaryota > Metazoa > Chordata > Actinopteri > Clupeiformes > Clupeidae > Sardinella > Sardinella longiceps. Next base: position 24,643,347 of record JAODXP020000028.1, on the reverse strand, counting down.
TGTATGAGTCAGCTGATTAGGTATGATGAAGTAATTTTGTAGTTTACCAATGATTTAAAATAAGAATTCAAGAAGTTCTCTCTGTTATGAAGTGATATTTCCTCCATAATACACTTCTGTCAGGAATACCTGTGAGTATACTTTTTAAAAGTTTCATGTTCCTGTACCATCTATAACAAGAGTTCTGTTCTTCACACTTGTCATAATTGGCTCTCAGGGACCAAGAGGACCAATAACTCTCCTCTCCTCACTCAGACTTAGAGTATTTCATTTTTTTTATTTTTGAGTTTCTCCACTTCCTTTGAGTTTTCCTTCCCTTTTTCTTTCTTCTCCGTCTCCACTCTTGCCAGCCCAACTTCTTAATGCTTTCTTTGAGAAGCTCACTTTGAGGGGGCATGGAGCATGCATCATTACCGGAGCCCCGTGTGCAATAATGACAAACTATAACAAATTGCCTGAGGACTTTTATGATGATTTTTTTTTTCTCTCCTGGGTGTCAAATAGAGCACATAGAGCGCCTAGTTCTTGCCTCCCTCCAACACACACACACACACACACACATACACACACACACACACACACACACATACACACACTTCTCCCTCAGGCTGTGAGGAGGGCCCTTGGCATAATTGAGTCAGAGTAGGAAAGTGCACCTCAGAGTCCCTCCACAAAACGCCCAAGTGATCTTTAAAGGCACGTCACCGGCCAATAACTCTTAACTCCCCATAATAAATCTCGCCCCGTGCCCGACCCCCCAAATACTCAGACTAAATAGAGAGGTACCGTACAGTCAGAGAGCACAACGCTGATTTAGTGCGGATGGGAATATAGAAACGTGTACAAAAACACATCTGTGAATGCTACACTAAACTCAACTCAACCTCTGCTATACCATAACGACTTTTCAAGGGTAAAGTGCTTGTATAGAGTCTGAGTGAGCTGTGCAGTAGCAGTGCATTCATGCATCAGAAACTCTTAAGAGTTTTTTCTATCATTTTGCTTAGGTTAGGTTTACATACTGTAGATTGTGTGGAATGAATTGGAGTGAAATGACCCAGACATGTTGTGTGGTAAGTGCTTATTGGATTCTGTCAATGCTCAAGGTGCTTCAATGCTTTGCGCCTTCATTAGCATATGCTACACTGAAGCATCTGTTGAAAGAAAGTCCTTGTGACAGACCCTAACAAGCAACATGAATATTCCTATAGTTTTAAGTCCTTATGTTCTGAATCCATCAATTTATCTTTACTAGTCCTCATTTTCTGATAGGATCAAGGCAGAGTGAGTGATCATTGTGCTAGAATCTTAGTATAAAGCATAACGAGATCTGTCTATCATCATGGTTCATTCCTGCTGGTCCTTTCTCCATCTTTGCACATCTAACTTGCACCAGTGTCTAGATCTTGTGCCAATCACTTTCTCTATTCAAAGTACAACTGATGATTGACAGTAGTGTTATTGTGTAGGCTATGTTTAGCTCAGCAGGTTAGCGAGAGTCAGGTTCTCTGGTGAGGAGAGTCTGGTGTGATGGATCAGAGAGGGGGAGAGAGAGAAGCCTGCCCAAAGGACAGTGCAGGCACATTTGTACCTCCGCCAAGGAGGTTATGTTTTCGGTCACGTTGGTTTGTCTGTCTGTCTGTTTGTTTGTTTGTCTGTTTGTCAGCAGGATAACTCGAAAAGTACTGCACGGATTTGGATGAAATTTTCGAACAATGTGTATATTGGGACAAGCAAGAACTGATTTGATTTGATTTGGTGGTGATCGGTTATCCAGAACATGATCTGGAATTTATATTGTGTCTGTGACCACATTGCCTTGGCGGAGGTCTGCGCTCTCTGAGCGCTTTTCTAGTTGTTGGTTTGTTTTCATTTAGAATGCATGTTAACAGATTAATGCACACTGCATGCGTGTTCCACACGGCTCCTGCATGGCAAAACCGTGCGTATCCTGCTCAGCCCACTTGAAATAGAAACCAGTTCTAGCTTTGTATATGCGGTCTCAATAGACTTTTAATGCAGAGCTTGGGCTGCCGGTTTGTGCAGGAGACCACAAAGACCGTGTGGTGTGAATGAGCATGCACATATGCATGTTCATGCATGCGACGAACAGCGCCGGTTACGGACCGATACACGAATGCGCAATTGCGGTGTAAATTGGGCCTTACATTCATTACTCTCATTACACTCACACACAACCCTTTGGTGTCAACAGGGGATTTAGTTATGTTCTTGAGCAACATTTTGAAGCATTTAGAGTATTATTTGAAGAATTAAAAAGGAGATGGGTCCCCTTAGCAAACAAGTTTAATGCCCCTAGTAGGTGGATTTGCTCTAACCCTCGACGCTGAGTGGTTGCTGAGGACTCATATGCTTAACACATGAAAGACAGAACACAGAACCGCTTAGCT
>JAODXP020000028.1:24613436-24618436 GCA_027497455.2 Sardinella longiceps | reverse complement strand
CTCTCTCTCTCTCTGTGTGTGTGTGTGTGTGTGTGTGTGTGTGTGTGTGTGTGTGAATGCACATGTCTGTGTGTGTGTGTGTGTGTGTGTGTGTGTGTGTGTGTGTGTGTGCGTGTGCAGTGTGTGTGTGTGTGTGTGTGTGTGTGTGAATGCACATGTCTGTGTGTGTGTGTGTGTGTGTGTGTGTGCGCGCGTGTGCATTCCATCCCTGTCCACCTCCTCTGTCCATCTCTTACAGTTCCCTGGGGAGACTGTCCTGCTGTTTTACAGGCAGACCAGATCACCATCATGTCCGCATTCTGTCCGCTTAAAAGCACATTAATGTCACAGTTTTAGTGTAAACGTCTGAAACATGAATCCTCTCGCTGCTCCAGGAGGAATGCTGCACTCATCTCTTCATTTGGAGCCCTGCTTACACAGAGTAGATGATCTATCAGTCATGCATAGTAATCTCTTATTACACGGCTCTCTATAATGTTGTAGAATGCTCCATTCACTTCAATGGGACTCTCCAACGTTCTACCGGTCTGATAATTTTCAATAACGGACCGTTGCTAAGTCTAACAGACCGCTGTCAAGCAAAATGAAACAGAACGTTGTCTTAACCAATCAGCTGATCTGTAACAGTGAACAGAACACCTCTTTTCCGTGAACGGTATTAGCCATCTGAATCATTAAAAAAATTTACCGTTAAAGTAGTGATAAACAAGGTCGTATGTTAATAATTTCTACAGTAGGTAACCGTGTAATAAGCGGGATAACGTTCGGTGATAGCGCGTCGGGACGCGTTGCATTACTCTGTCGGGAGATATGACACGATAATGACCGCCTCACCGAACGTTATCCCTTACTTATATGGGGGGAAAGGGGGTAAAACTGTACTGGTCTGCCTGTGGATGAGGGTATAAGGGAAGAGGAACGTGCTTTATTACCCAGACTGCACTTGTCTTTATCAGGGTTATCATCCAATCAGATGAAGTCATGTTAGGTTATCATCCAATCAGATGAAGTCATGTCAGCTACTTTGATTTTCATGTCTATAAATAGACTTTAAATGGTGTGTGTGTGTGTGTGTGTGTGTGTGTGTGTGTGTGTGTGTGTGTGTGTGTGTGTGTGTGTGCGTGCATGTGCACGTCTGTGTGTGTGCTTGTGTGTGTGTGTGTGGTGGAGGGGTGCGAGTGTGCATCTGTGTGTGTGTGTGTGTGTGTGTGTGTGTGTGTGTGTGTGTGTGTGTGTGTGTGTGTGTGTGGCTGATGGAAAGGGTGGGGATGATTCCACTGACTCCTCCACCGAGCTGTAGTGTAATGTAGTGTAGTGTAAAAGTGGGAGAGAAGTGCAGCGTGTTGGCTGGGCTCTGCCGTATCTGTGCCTCATGCAGGCGGTGTGAATGAGCTAATGTCATACGAGCTCCCCACATATCAGCTAAATCACTTGGAACAGGGATAGGGCTTCTCTCTAACTCTCTCTCTTACTCACTCTCACACACATATACACACACACTTAGCTACATGCACACACACACACACACACACACACACACACACACACACACACACATACACAATATTTCTTGCTCTCTCTCTCTCTCTCTCTCACTTTCACTCTCTCTCTCTCACTTTCACTCTCACTACACACACACACACACACACACACACACACACACACACACACACACACACACACACACACACACACACACACACACTCCAATAGACTGCTTCTGCTCTACCCTAGGCTGATGTTTCCACTTGTTCTTTCGAGCCAAAGATGTATTGTAATTTAAAGCATGGAATCACACTTCCTTCACCCACTGTCTCCGAAACACACACACACACACGCACGCACGCACGCACGCACGCACGCACGCACGCACGCACGCACGCACGCACGCACACACACACACACACACACACACACACACACACACACACACACACACACACACACCCTTTCTCTCTCTCTGTTTACTATAGATCCAAGTCCCCTCACGTACTGTACAGCATGTTTATTTGTCCCACTCTCTCTCTCTCCCTCCCTCCCTCCCTCTCTCTCTCTCTCCCTCTCTCCCTCTCTTTCCCTCCCTCTCTCTGTGTCCCCACACTGTTGGCAGTAGCCCATGCAGTCCCGGGCCTCACCAAACCCCACCAAACCTCCAGAGCTTTTTATGGGGGAACGTTCATTAAATGCCTTATTTGCTAAACACCAAAAGCAGTATCCAGTTGCTGTTAATCGGCGCAGCTCAGGACCCATAATCACTTTCACGTGTAAAAATAAACATTTTAAAACCCCAACGGGGAAAATAGATTTAAATATATAATATGCAGCGTTTCTAGGAAACGCTATGTCCCTTTGATTCCAGTAACAAGTCATGTTATGAGAAAAAGATTTTTCAAAAACCCGAGCCAGTTTCCTCTCTTAATATGCAAGAATGCACGCATCTGATATTACTTCGCATTAATAGTAAAAGTGCTTTTTTTTCTCCTCTGGTTCCTTATTGATTAATACAAGACAGCTAGAGGCCATCAAGTGTGTCCTGCAGTGGTGCGTGGGCACTGCACTTTGCCAATTACATCAATATGATGGAGCTCTGAGACGTGACAAGTGCCGTTTTCCCATTCCCCCCGCATGTGGCTCTGTAATCATTTCTCCGAGGGACCATTTGGGCAGCATTTCACTCGAGCACTTCTTATTATACGTGTGGTTTAAATGGGTGCAAACAAAACTCAAAAATGTATGGCCATCGACACGCGCCAAAAAGCTGTCCACGCAGCATGTCAACTGTTTGGTTTTGAAAAGCGCCTCGCTTACAAATTAACCCTGACGTTTCTGGCCAGGAAGTTCTTAAAAGGAGTTATTATGGGATGTTTCTGACTAAATGGCATATTCTTCATGGGGAATGGCATACATTATATACAATAGATGAAAGGTTGTAGCTTTTACTTACCACAGGGCCAAGTTCTCCAGGGTTTCCAGGATCTCCCTGCAATGGCAGTAAAGTAAGCATTAGAACTCAAGGGCAGAACATCAGAACAAGGGCAGAACATCAGAACATTTCCTTCTATTTCACAGTAGGCCATCATCATCATCATAGTAATCATCATCATCAAAAATACTGGGAGAATGCCCATGTCTCTTTCACACTGAACGTAGATCATCATCAACATAATTATCATCATCATCATCATCATCATCATCATCATCATTAACATCATCTTCTACAAAACACCCCGAGCAGATCTAACAGCACAGCCTTCCCATAAATGACAGCATGCCTAATTTTTGACAATTTCCCCAAACCATCACTGATTGGCCCACACACTGTCTTCTTGTGGCTCCAGTCTGCTTTTAGCAAAAAAAAAGAAAAAAAAAAAATCGGTCTGAAATATTGAACATTTCTGCTTCCATTTCCAATTCAAAGTTCTTCCTCCGAGTAAGACAGACCCTTTGATCCCGTTAAAGAAAGCCAGGACATTGTTTTTGCTTCATGGGGTGACTCAATTCATATGACAACGTTCATCCGTTCACCGCCATCCCTACGGGTGAGTCATGTGCTGCAGACTCGACTTCGATTTGCCAGCGGGTCGGCGAGAGCACCCTAATCTACTGGAAAAATGGAACAAACGAGTGCATGAGCCTCCCCTTGCTTCTTTAATTCTCTCTCTCTTTCTCTCGCTCTCTCTCTCTCTCTCTCTAGTTTTTCTCTTTCTCTCGCTCCCTCTCTCGCTCCCTCTGAAAAAAGCGAGTGGCTGGAAGGGTCTGAAAACAATAATGATCTAAGGTTGGAGCGAAACAGATAAACAACACTTAATATATTTACACCAGTGCTCAAAGCTGTGCCAGTTGCGCCGGAGATCAACCCAGAGTGCCTCCCAGCCTTTTATTGCACTGCACTGCCTTATTTTTTTTCCATCTCGCTCTCTCTCTCTCTTTCTGTTCTTCTCTCTCTATCTCTCTCTCACTTCTATACACACAAAATCCTTCTCTCTCTCTGTCTTATTCTCTCTCTCTCTCTCTCTCTCTCACCTCTACAAAAAATATTTTTCTCTCATTTTTGGTTTCTCTCTCTCTCTCTCTCTCTCTCTCTCTCTCTCTCTCTCTCTCTCTCTCTCTCTCTCTCTCTCTCTATCTCTGTGTCTCTGTTGCTAGGTGCATAAATTAGCACACCATGCCACTGACAGCTTTGCACAGATGGAAGGAGTAATGTTTGGTGGTGCAGGAGAACGAGAGGAGTGTGTAAATATAAAACTTGTAGAATATGGACAGATTCTTGGACGTGCTGATAGGAAGCTCATGTTTCTTTACTTATCTTTACTTTATTTGTATTATTTTCTCCGCAAGATATGAAGGGTAGGGGGCTACGAGATCGGGGGTCATGTTGTGTTCATGCCTCTCATTTCATGAGCAGATTTTTGCTGGGTGTTTTTTTTTTTTTGCATTTGATGTTTATGCTTAGCGCTTGGCTTTTTTCCGAATATACGTGCAACCCTCTAGCCTGTGGCCTATGGTTGCTGTTGATGGTTGCTGTCGTAATTCATGCCAAGGTCATGAGGTCAAATCTCAAATAAAAACACAACATCTTAAACCTCTTCTAAACAAATGGGGAGAAATGCAGTTTTCTTTAGGGGGATGATGCAGGTTGCCAACTTTTTGTTTTGTAATGTTTGATCAACAATTACCCTGATTCTGTGTTTGTATAAAGAGCCATTTCCCTGTGATTGTCAACTGAGAGACAACAACCTTGTTTATAACTGTACCTGTGTTGCCATCTGAGTGTCTGAATCTGTTTTTACCCCTGCCATTATCATACATGGAGTGGCTTATATTTGGGAAATGAATGCAGATCTAAGTGTTGTCTGGGTATTAGCTATTGAACCAGTGGCTCTTGACTTTCTCTCCAAGTTTCTCTCCTAATTGAGCTTGGAGAAGACTGGACTTTGACTGGATGAGAGCCCTTACCGGTAGTCCAGGGACTCCACGTGGGCCGTCCTTGCCTGTGTCCC
>JAODXP020000028.1:24605936-24610936 GCA_027497455.2 Sardinella longiceps | reverse complement strand
GGACATAGAGGTTTGCGGTAAACCGTGGGCATGTGCTCTAAAAACATTTTGCCACTTTAGTTTTATCATTTCAAGAGCATTTTGTTGAACCCCCTTAACACGAACACACACGCACGCACGCACGCACGCACACACACACGCACACACACACACTTAAGCAACACTAATGGATGGCAGCCAGACCATGTCTTGGTTAGAAAATGTAAATCCTGTTTCTAATCAACTAGCCATTACTGCAATATAAAAAAAGCTACCTTCGCAGTGGGGCTTAGTGCTTTCATTGGACTCTGGCACCTCCAGTGGAAAGGAAACCCCCACATATTTTGGAGAGCCTGGAGGTGGCTTGGGCCTTGGTTGACGAATGATTTTTGGTGAGATTAATTGGAGTCTCTTGCGCCTGGTCTAACTCTTTCAGCAGCCTGGCCTCCTGTCTCGAAGTGTGTGTGTGTGTGAGAGTGTGAGAGTGGGTGTGTGTGTGTGTGTCAGACGAAGGGCCCCCAGTGTCCGAGTGTGGATGCTCAGTGTGCGGGAGTGTGTGTGTGTGTGTGTGGCACCAGCTGTGGTAGGGGTGTGACGCTGCTTGATGCGCCACTCCGACAAACCTTGACAGTGAGGATCTGATTGCTGTGCAAAGCAGCCAAGGTTGGAAGCCCAGGCAGTCCCTGAAGACACACACACACATACAAGACAAGATGGCAGAGCAGCACCACACCAGCACACACACACACACACACACACACACACACACACACACACACACACACACACACACACACACACCACACCACACCACACACAAACGTAAGCATCAAGCATACAAACAGCCCACAGTAAAACAAGAGCGTTAGCAAACACATTCACTAGCTGAAGAGTCAAGCAAGCTCTTTGCTTCAGCCTTTGAGAGATGATTACAAACATTCCAGAGAGCAGCGAGCGCATTGGGTGATGGATGCGGCCCAGGTCTGGCTGAGATCCAGCCCTGATGCGGCCCAGATCCAGCCCAGTGCGGCTCCTCTCAAGGAAGTAAAGAAGCCTCAAAGTGCAACAAAACTTTTCACTCTGTTTAATTCAGAGGCTTTTTTCTTTTCTGTTTTTTTTTTTTTTTTTTTTTTAATCCAAATACATTCCTCATTTGTGTGACTGAAAGCAAGTCCATTTGCATTCAAACTACGTACAGTAGTTCAATATTCTTGCGATTGGTGTTCCTGGCTGGACTTGTATGCCAGAGTGATTATGCTTTAAAGGATGCCAAAGCAATGAGCTTTGATGTTTGCTCTTCAGTCTAGTGCCAAACACCTCGGTCAGTTGCAAAAGATAAATGATTCCTTAAGTGAAACAAACCATGAGTTTTTTTTTTTTTTTTTTTTTGCTTTTTTTGAAACATTCTCTTTCAACACTCCAGATTCCAGTTTCCAAGTGAGCAAAATAGCTTTTTAATCATGCTGTCTGATTTGCTTTTGCAAGATTTAAAGGTTTCCACTGTTATAATTATATGCCTCTGTGCCTCAAAGCATGATGCCACAGACTGTGAAAAGTTCTGCCTATACTGCAGAAGCAGTGAGAGACAGGAGGATCATCCATAACTGCAGGCCCCGTGATTGACACTCCCTTTCAGAGATCGCGGCAGCCATGAACTGCTGAGAAGTACCGGGTTTCTAATCACCACTCATTTTGTGTTAAAATTAGATAGTGTCATTTACCGCATGATTGCCTACCGAAGGCAAACAAATGTCTTTTTCTCTCATCTTTTCCCCCTCAAAGTAGATTAATTGAGGTGTATTGTGTCGAGTGTTTCACAGCTGAGTCGAGCAGCGATTCAAAGCGATTAATCACTGAGCGAGAAAAACGTTACAGGAAAACGACAGAAAAGTTCCATCTCTCTATAAAGGCAGAAAATAATGAGCGGGAAGTCGTTGAGATTCCATGGACCATTAGGAGAGGTAGACTGGAGAGGGAAGAGGTTTTGCCTTCGACATCTTCGTTTCAACAGGAAAAAAGATGCTACGCTCAGATGATGCTCCTACCGTTCCTACTGGAAGCCAGGACGGGGGCTAATGTTTCCCACCGACTTTACTCACTTACGACCGCAAAGTGGGTTTTCGGCTCGGAACGTGAGCAGGCGCTTGAGAGATGTCGAGAACGTTGGCTTAACAAAAGCGTCACGCGCTGAACCCTTTGTGCTATGCGAAGCAGTACAGTACGCGGCAGAAACGGGAGAAAAAAAAAGCCTGGCAAAGTGTCTCTGGAGTTCCGTGCTGTTAGCTTTACGACGGTCTTGATCAATTTACTAGGAGACAGTGAGAGCTGGTGCTTTAAGCAGGATGCCTGCGGTGGATTTATGATGCCTGTGGCGACTATCTCCCACGGGCTTGGCCACAGTTTCTGCCTCAGCAAGCTCATAGTCTTGTGTCGGCGAGAAAAAAAAAAAAAGACTTCTGTCTGTATTGCTGCTAAAAGTTCATCTGACAAGGGGGGCTCTGGAGATCATTCCTTTTTCCTCTCTTTCTCTCTCTATGTTTCTCTGATTCCATTGGGAAGATCGGGAAGAGTCGTGGCGGTTTTCAGACACTTGGGGGAAGGTGTGGTCTTAGGCTTCCAATGGTCGGGGCCGAGCGGCTAGAGCCTCATGACTCTAACTCTGACACAGTGGTTGACTGAGAATCCCAACCATTCAGAAAATCGCCAAGCTTCTCCCGGCGGCTGGGGATTGAGGAGTTTGTGCGCCGGGCCTCGTGTTTCCATGCCAGTCGGCGCTGTGGCCATAGCATGGCAGTCAGCCTGCCCGCCAAATGAACGTTGTGGCGAGAATCGAAACCAGACATGGCACTGAGGTCGGTAATCAAACCCCCTCTTCCACCACCACCACCACTGGTACCCCCCACCCCACCCCCCCTCTTCCGAAGCAGAGGTGGAATGCAACAGCAGAGTGCCTGTGCTATGCCCTCTCATTCACATGCAGGGCAAGTCCAATATGGTCACCAGACTGAATTAATGTTTCGCTCCTCCAGTCACGCAAAGTACGGTCACCGCTTGAACCGATATGCCCCTCGCATCCGGCCTCCTCGATCTGACGTGACTACAGCCCACAGTGGGAGCCGATACAGTTTCATGTGAAGCCACTCTATACATCCCGAAGCTGTATCTATTCCCGGCGTTGCGGGGACTCTACCCAAAGTCAATGGGCTATATGAAAGTCTATATGCGGTGCTGCCTGGGAGTGTAGGAGTCAGTATATGTGGCATCTGACTGCACGTTTTTAAAATTAAAGTCCTTGAAACAGAGAGGCCAGTCTCAAGGCCTTCCATCTGCTCTGGTGATCTCTTTCAAACGGGTGTGCAGTCAAACTTTATTTGTCCCTTGTGTGCCGTCTCGGGCCCGCTTCTAAAGCTGATCTTCACTTCTCAGGAGGATTCCACTCCATTATTGTTACAACTCCATTCGACCATGACTGTCATTTTTGCCTTTAATCAGATTGGACAGCATAGAGGTGGACAGGAAACGAGTGGGTGAGAGAGATGGGGAAGGATCGGGAAATGATCTCGGGCCGGACTCGAAACCGGGTCCCCGGAGTAATGGTACCGCACTTTAGCTCATTGAGCCACAGTGTCATTTTGGTGTTATTTTCCACATGATCTTAATTGGACTAAAACGTAATCCTGCTTGGATATCTTCTTAGATACACATTCTAATTATACTTATTGTTAATTGAATTGTTTTGCTCTACATACCAGTCATTCCTAATCTAATGGTTAAAAGTAGTCTAAAAAATGCCGCCATGTGTGAGCTGAAAACATTTCAAACATTTAGAATCCAGCCATTTAGAACTCCCCCCCCGCCCCTCTCTCTCTCTCTCTCTCTCTCTCTCTCTCTCTCTCTCTCTCTCTCTCTCTCTCTCTCACTTTTTCTCTTTAGCTGTGTTGTCTCAGTGGAGCTAAGGCATCTATCAGTGGTAAGCTAAGTGCTAAAATCTTAACAAGTGTGTAATGAAAGCCCTCCCAGCGGTGTCTTAATGTCAGAGTCCCGCCACTAACTTGCCTTTTTTTTTTTAGGGACTCAGGGCCTCAGGTGGGCGGCCTAGACTGCCACTTGTGTTTGTGTAAGTGTTGGGGCGACTGACTGTTTTTATTTGTTGTTCAGGCTGCCCCTGTGACCCTGTAACCTTAGCCTGCTCTGTCTGGCGGGGGCTCACACAGATAAATGGCCCCCTTCTGTCCCGTCTGTCAGTCAGTCAGGGGGCGGACAAGTGTATGAGCAGACTTCCTGTGACACTAGTTACTCCCAGAGGAAGTGAGGGCGCTGACATGTACTCTGACACACATGAGGAAGAGCTTTTGAAGTCGATAAAGAAGATGAGCTTGTGAACTCCTAGTATAACATACTTTACATAGGATTACAGAAAAATACTGACTTAAATGCCAGTCACCTCCCCTAAATTCCCTACGTCATGAACTCTTAATCGGCATGAATTGATTGACTGATTGATGCCAGTTAGGTCATAAAGCATTTAGGACGTAGTTATTGAAACCTAACCTCCGTCCTCTTTGCCCTAGGGTTTTATTAATGTGAACACAACAAACACATATGGCCAGCACACCTAGTTATTCGCCTTGTATATTTTTTATGATGTCTGCCTTTGACCAGTGAATCTGACCTTCTTGCTATTTTACCTTTGCATATGTCTGCTATCTGTTGATTCACTTGTAGTCTCCAGTCTGTGTTGCTGAAGCTTTTTCCTATTGTTATTATCTAAGTTATCTAAGTAGCAGATGGATTCATTGACTTTGTGTAGGAATTAAAGTTTCACTGCAAGTTGACTTGTTATGAAACATCTGTGGTGATGTTCTGTGATGAGCGAAGCATAGCGGCTCCAATGCAAATAAGAAACGCTTAGATTTCATTCCCTGCAATCTGAGTGCTTTCCGCAGCGAGACGTTTTTAGGTTAAACTCCGTTTTATTTTCACAACAGCAGCAGAACGTCAAGGGCAAGCGCCGCTTCTCC
>JAODXP020000028.1:24590936-24595936 GCA_027497455.2 Sardinella longiceps | reverse complement strand
CATTATGAGACAACAGAAAACAGCTCATAACATTGCAGTTCTCATGTCTGGTGTCTGGGAGCCGATTCTCTTCGCATCACTCTGACTCTGACTCTGCATGCCTGTGTCCCATCCCATCACACACTACATGGACATGGCTGCCTCTTCCTCACTACATGGCTACCTTCTCCTCCTCCTCCTCCTCTCTGCCAGCTACTGGCCGCAGGAGCCATCATTGACAGACTGACAGTGTGGGAGCTGATGTCAGCCCCAGAGGAGAAGAGAGGAGAAGAGAGGGGAGGAGAGGAGAGGGGAGAGAGTAGAGTAGAGTAGAGTAGAGTAGAGGAGAGGAGAGGAGAGTAGAGGAGAGTAGAGGAGAGGAGAAGGGTGGACTGAAGGTCATCTCTCCCCTAAGCCCTCTGCCCTGAATCCTTAACACACAGGGGTCGTGGCGTAGGCCTTTCAGGCAGTTTGAGGCAGTCTGCTACACTTTGACATCTTTAAGTATTTCATCTACAGTAACTAAAACCATTAATGCAAAAGTGGCATATACTGTAACATTCTACAAGATATGTAGAAGACTATGAGGAGAAATCTGGTGTGAATAATTCCATAGCCCTGCTGTTCCAGGTCACCGAGTGCTATTGGTAGGGAAAAGAATGTGACACTTTAAGTACAACATGACCGAATAGTGACCCGACAGCCAACACTAATAACCGAATGGGGCACAGTCTCTGACTTTCAGGTTCATTTGAACTATGCCCAATTTAGTTCATGTTTGCTGCCACTTTGTTTTTTCGCTCTGTGTTGAATCAATTTTCATGTTCTTTTTCCTATGAACAGCGATCAAGTGATTGATTTCATTTTAAACGACATGAATTGACTTGATTGGCTAGTTCATGCGCTCCACTTGCCCGCATTTGTCCTGCTAGAGGCTCACTTGTGCAATAGGGAGTGGAGATGGGACAGATTTGAGGAGAAGTCATGTGCATGTGTATAGAGACTGGCCATGGCTTTGGAGGCCATTTAAGTACACCAGGAAGAGCATCTAACTGATCTGAGCAGCAGCGCCGTGATTGGCCAGTCGGCCAATGCAGCACTCACATGAGTAAGCTTATTTAAGAGATGCTGCTTGTGTTTGTCACTGTTTGTCTCTCTGGGTCACGGTTGTAGCCTGCAGTTATTATAGAGATGTGGGATTTATTGTGGGCTGTGATATGAAAAACAAGAACAACAACAACCCCTCTCTCTTTCTTTCTCCCTTTATGAAAGGAGGAAGAGGGGAAAGAGAGAAAGAAATCCATACATTAATCTTGATGTTAATGATCTGAAAGTGCTTTGCTTCCTCATTTCTGAATGGGCTCATTGTATTCATGCAGAGCTGGGACAGTAGTGTGTGTGTGTGTGTGTGTGTGTGTGTGTGTGTGTGTGTGTGTGTGTGTGTGTGTGTGTGTATGTTTCTCAGCATGGGGATAAACCCTGAGGAAAAACTCCACACATACTTGTTGTCATGCCAGCGCTGGCCACCAGAGGGTTAGAGGCCTGATGAGCGAATGAGCAAGGGGGGAAAAAAACAGGTTTCTCCAAGGTGCTGAAAAGCAATGGGAAAAAGACCAACTCCGCTCGAAACCGTTCTGCAATGCCTGCCACAGAACTCACAGATTAAAGACCAAACCTCAGCGAGAGAGAGAGAGAGAGAGAGAGAGAGAGAGAGAGAGAGAGAGAGAACAATACATATCCATGATCTCTGATGAGAAATCAAATCTACCCACGTAAATTCTCCAGGCTATTTCTTGTAAATTCTCTGGTTTTGGATGAGAACTTGATCATAATTGTCACTTAAAATTTCAGTAATACGCCCCATTAGCCACAATAATATGGACTGTCTTCTGGAATTTCCAATGAAAAGGGGGGAGAAAAAAAGTTAGAGAACAGAATGTCAATTTCAAACTCAATCTCTCGCTCAACATTTTTTCCGTACTAAATACTTTTCCTCTCTGACAGGGCAAATTGCATACTCCGTCTTTGTACCTCTGGCTGCCACACGACCTTGCTCATATCCCCGTATACAATAGGCCTCCATTCACCTCCTGAAGGATGGCACACATTTGAAAAGCTAATGCAATCCGAATCTGTTCACTGCTACCTAATGTCATGGCATTGAATGATTGAATGATATGCAGCTGTTGCGCATAGTTTATCTTTTTTGTGTGTATAGGCCTTCCAAATGCTGGTAGTCAACTTGATGTCTTGGTTTGGAGTGACTGTGTGTGTGTGTGTGTGTGTGTGTGTGTGTGTGTGTGTGTGTGTGTGTGTGTGTGTGTGTGTATGTGTATGTGTAGTGTGTGTGTGTGTGTGTGTGTGTGTGTGTGTGTGTGTGTGTGTGTGTGTGTGTGTGTCTCTGTGTGCAATGTTTTGCAGCTGTTGTGCGCAGGCTATACAATGGCTTGCTTATGAAAGCAGAGGGTAGTGCAAGGTAGCGTATTCATCATAGTCTTCTGAGGGCTATGAACACTCCTAGTCTCTTTTAGCACATGACTTTTCGATGGCTTAACTCTTACCCCGAGTGCTCATTCTCAGAGTCCCACCTTATAAAGACAACCTCAGATATTCAAATAACTGATCAAAAAAATAAAAGAAAAAATCTTGACGTAAAGTTTTAGGAAAAGAAAAATGACCTACAGTGGTCAGACAAGTTCCACACAGCAACAGGGCTCTGTCTGCCTGGCGCGCACTCTGGGCTGATCGAATGGGCACTCGTTGCGTTAATAAAAGGAGAATAAATTTCTGTAAAACACAGCCTGTTCGCCGCCTGCCGTCGGCCGGGGCTGATTTGTGAGCTCAGCGGCTCAGCGGCAGGCCGTGCGGTCTGGGAGCGTCGGGGGCGGCGTCACGGCTTCCAGCGAAGCACACGTACGTGTTCACTTCAAAAGGTTTATTATGTCTTAGTGAGTTTGACTTGGCATCGAGCTAACCCACAGCAGCAAGCCATCAGAGCAAGAACCAAAGTATGAAAGGCAAGGGAGAAATAGACCAAATACACCGACTCCGTCTGACAGAGGAAGTTTCCTTTCCCAGAATATCAGTTTGGCTTTATCCACTGAGGATGGATCTCTGTGGTAGAGATAGCTTCCAGTAGAGCTTCACTCTAGCCATGTCCACATTGTCTATGAGTGTTTCTCAAAGTCCAGAATGCTTCCTAGGTAGCACACTAGCCTTGGAAGCCGTACACTTAATAGAAAGAAAAATGTCTGCACACTTAAATCCTCTTTTGCGTTCTTTTTAATCAGCCCTAACCCTAAGTCGTACACTTCAAAAACGAGGTTCCATCAGTGCATCCTTGAAAAATCTATGAACAAAGGCCTCTCGGCCTCGCTAGAATTTAGAAGGATGCTTGACTTTGGAACAGTACTTGGCAACTGACAATGACGTGGAATGCTCGAAAAAGCAGCCTTCCAAGCATGCTTCCTCCACTTTGAGAAACGCCTTATATGTCTTCAGCTAAACCTGTAGGCCTACTCATTCATTCAGCATAAAAGATGACATTTTGTAAGACTGAAACCACCTCAAACAAGGGATCAGCACGCACAGTGAACAAAAGTGCAATTTCTCTTCTGATATGGCGTGGTTTGGTTTCAGCTGCAGCAGCGTGTCAGTTTGGACTTGACTTGATTTGGCTCTCTCTGTTTGGAAAATGCCTGGCTCTATTATCTATTATCCTGCTCTCACGGATTGGAGCTGAAGTGAAGTACATCTCATGCCGGATAAGTATACAAGCAAAATCCACTATGTAATTTTACATACAGTATAATTTTTTTTTTTTTTTTTTACTAGATCTACATTACAGGTGTCCTGTTATTTGGAAGTGATGGACACCCTGTCAGCCAATCAGACGTCAGTATTTAAATTCTCCAGGTGATAAGCAGTGATATGCACTTAGCACGGGACTAGCGTGGTTAGAAATGTGTAGGTAAAGCCACTACCTGTGACTAATGGCTAAATACACACCTCAGTCTCAGCTTAGTTAACCTACAAGGCCAGCAGCAGAAGCTGAGGCACAAGAGGCCCCAAGCCTGTGGGTGTGTGGTGTGTGTGGTGTGTGTGTGTGTGTGTGTGTGTGTGTGTGTGTGTGTGTGTGTGTGTGTGTGTGTGTGTGTGTGAGTGAGTGTGGTGTGTGTGTGGTGGTGTGTGTGTTTGTGGTGAGTTGTTGAGTAGTACCAAAGGAGACCAGTGTAATTAGAAGCACCTCTGTTCATGATCAGTTATTCGGTAATCACCACCAATGGTAAAGACTGGTAAAGACTGTCAGACCAAACTGATCCCAGCTCTGTCCATTTCCTGCATTTGGTCAAGTGGGAGCCACAGGTGGCTAATCTCTTACAGGACTCAGAGCACACTACGTCTCCCCTTTCCATACTCAGCACACACACTGCACTATACGCCCCCCTTTCCATACTCAGCTCACACTGTACTCCCCCTTCCATACTTTTCTCCCAAGTCCTCTATGAAACACTAATTTTGGGGTTCAGTTTCAGTTTGGCCTGCCCTCACAAGCTATGGGAGACTGTATGTTTTAACAACAAGCTATGGAAAGCTTTTGGTTTTAGTTTATTTGCTAAAGCCCTGGCCTCCACTTCTTAACCATATTGGACAAGAGCATAAAGCTGCTGTTGAGGCCGTGTTATTAGATGGCAGGCACCAATGATCAGGCCGTCTGTGGTCAGGCACAGCCGGGAGGAGGTGTGTTTCAGGTCACGCAGAACTCCGTCCATATTTCTTTCCTCGTGTCCACCTAGAACTTGCCCCCCCCCCCCCATCCCCTGCCCCCCTCCTCACCCCCCATCCTCCCTGTGAGTGTGATGGATTGGAGTTTGACAGCGAGTGTAACGTGTTTGGAGCACGGCCGCTGGAATCCCCCCCCCAAACACTCGCTTGTCTGCTGCTGTTCACACACACACACACACACACACACAAGCAAGCGCAAAGAGTGGAATCGCTGGTGGGTTTGGCTCCAAGTTCAG
>JAODXP020000028.1:24583436-24585936 GCA_027497455.2 Sardinella longiceps | reverse complement strand
CAGGCTCCCTTACTGGATGTGGCTGAGAGCAGGAGTAGGAGTACAGTGCAGGGGTGGGGGCAGGATGGGGGGTGTGGGCTGGCAATCTGTCACTCATAGATCCCCGCAAACCAAAGAGGATGATGGGAATTCATGGTGAACTGTGAGCCATCCAACGCACCCCTGCCCCGCTGCACTCATCAGAGATCATGACGTCCTCTCTCGCCCTCTCTTCTCCTCTCATACTGTCTTCTCTCGTTTGCTCTCTCACTCTGTTTACTGTACTTGCTCATTCTTTTACATTCATCATCTCATTTACTCTCCAACACTCTGTTTTGTCATTTACTCTCTCTCGCTCTCTCCCTCCATCTCTCTCTCTCTCGATCTCTCTCACTCCATCTCTCTCTCGGCTCATTTACTATTTTACGGTTGTTTACTTCTCTCCTCTATATTTCTTCCCTATAGTTGTATCCCTATAGCAAGCCCAGAGTTGTGTTGTTTACTCTCCCACTCTTCTTCTTTTGTTTACTATTTCACACTCATTTCACTCTGTTTACTTTCTCCCTAGTCTTCCTGTTCTCACCATTTGATGAGCAGCAGGTGTCCTTCAGACACTCATTCGCTTATTCTCTCGTTCCCTCTTTTCCTCTTGCCGAAACGAGAGCACAACATTCTCTCATTCACTCACTCACTCACTCACTCACTCACACGTTCCACACTTTCCCATTTGTTCTGTCCATCAGATAGGCATTGAAAAGAAAGCAAAGGATATTTTTTCTCTCACTCTTCTTTAGCTACTCTTTCACTCACAATTGTTCTCTCATTTACTTCCTCACTCTCATTCTACCGTTTACTCTCTCATTCCCGTTTACTGGTTTACTCTCTTCTAGCTGTTCTTTCGTTTCCTCTGCAGCTATCTCACTTGTTCTGTCCATCTGAGGATAATACTGTCTGTCGTTCTCTCGTTTACTCTCTCACCCACATCTTTTTTTTTGCTCTCTTGCTCTGTCCATCCGATGGTAATGAGCCACCTTAGGCTTCTACTGCTGCTGCTCCACAGCTGGGCTAGTAGGGCCTCAGAGCACTTTGCCTATTTAGTGTGTGTGTGTGTGTGTGTGTGTGTGTGTGTGTGTGTGTGTGTGTGTGTGTGTGTGTTGTGAACATACATGTGCCAAAGATTTGCAGGACAGTGACAGGAAAAATTACAGCTTTTGTGTGTGTGTGTGTGTGTGTGTGTGTGTGTGTGTGTGTGTGTGTGTGTGTGTGTGTGTGTAAGTGTTAATGCTACTGACTGCCGGGTACTGACATGGGAGCACATGTGTGTGTGTAGGCTTAGAGGTATGTATGTGTGTCACTGTCCTACAACAGCCACACGCTGCCCTGTGAGCATGAAATCACTCATAATCCATTTAACTCTGTCCCTGTGTGTGTGTGTGTGTGTGTGTGTGTGTGTGTGTGTGTGTGTGATTCAGCTTAAGGCACACACTCTGCTCCACTTTCCACTATCTTTCTATGACCTGCAGCACATGACATGACACCCCCCCCCCCCTCCCGTCCCTCTCTCTTCCCTTCTGTCTCATTCTTCCCTCTCTCTCTTTTTCCATCTTCCTCTCTCGCCCAGCCATCCTCTTCCTCCCCTTCTCTCTGTCCCTTCTCCATCAAAAAGGGAAATAAATGGTAATGTATTCTGCCGCGTCATGCTTTCAAAGCTGACTAGCAGCGGCGTGCGTAAGCGTACTACGCAACGGTAACTATCTATGACTGGAGACGAGACGCATCCATTCTGTGGGCCGGGATGGAGGCTCAGCAAAACAAGCTGTCAGCTCGAGGAAACCAAAGAGGCCTGGAAAAAAGGGGAGAGAACGAGAACACACACACGCGCTCTCGTCCAGACGGCGAAGCAGGCCAAGCCTCACTCCGTTGAGCCAGTGGACCAACACACACACACACACACACACACACACACACACACACACACAAACACACTCACTTAAATGCACACATACAGTCATGTCCACGTGCATACGCACACACATTCCTACAAACACACACACACACACACACACACACACACACACACACACACACACACACACACACACACACACACACACACACACACACACACACACACACACACACACACACATACATTCCCAATTCTCGGCCAGGGAAGCAGTAATGCAATAGCTCTTCCTTTGCTAGTAGGGAATGGAAAGAGCTTCCATGCATCCTTGCCTGCCTGCCTGCCTGCCTGCCTTCAACAGCTTGACCTGCTTGAAGCAATAATGCAGATCTGAATTTGAGAAGCACAGCTGAGTAGTGAGAGAAGCTTTGAAGTGCCTGCTGGCCCCTTGCTTAGACCTGTTATAATTTCTTTTGTGTGCGTGAGCATGGGTAGGCTTTATGTTTTATTTCTTTTTGGGAGGCCATGAATATTCTAGAAGACTCCAGAGTGCTTGCCCTGGAGTCCAGGAGGGTGTGTGTGTGTGTGTGTGTGTGTGTGTGTGTGTGTGTGTGT
>JAODXP020000028.1:24568436-24575936 GCA_027497455.2 Sardinella longiceps | reverse complement strand
ACACACAGCGTGGCCCACTCTCGCTCGCTCGCTTGCTCTGACCTCGCCTGACCCGATAGAACACAGCACCACCACAGTCACCACCCCCCCGGTGGGCGGGCGGTTCGGCCCGGTGCTTTTCGCACGGTTCTGCACAGGCTCAGCCATGGGGACTGTCACAGACACTGAAACAGACGTTTTCCATGTGAGAGGTCCGAGCCGTTCTGTGATCACTCCGCTCCTAATGAAGTGAGACCCAAAAAAAGGGCGACTGCTCTTTAAGTGAGGCCCTGGGAGGGGAACTGGAAACCTTGAGGCTTTCCATTAAAGGAAAGCATGGATGAAAATATTATTTTAATCATATAGTCAGATTACACAGGGTCTCTTTTGCGAGGCAAACTCCAGAGCCTCAACACTCGGGGTTGGACTTTAAGAGCTTGGCCCATGGGACCCGTCTGTCCATTCAGTCCCTCTATGGGCACTGCGGCCACCAAACCACATCCCTGGGCTCCTTTATGGCCACAGGTGTGCTCAGATTTGGCCAACAGTGCCGTTTGAACGCAGTTTTTAAATTATTTAACGACTAGAAAAGCGCACAGACCTCCGCCAAGGCAATGTGGTCACGGACACAATGTAAATTCCAGATCTTGTTCTGGATCACCGATCGCCACCAAAATTGAATCAGTTCTTATTTGTCCTAATATACGCATTGTCCGAAAATTTCATACATATCTGTGCTGTACTTTTCGAGTTATGTTGTACACACACACACACACACACACACACACACACACACACACACACACAGACAGACAGACAGACAGACGCATGTGAAAACATAACCTCCTTGGCGGAGGTAATTATTGAGTAATTAATATTAGTAATTAATCTTCCATCTCAGTGCGGTAGGCCTCTGTCCAGCTCCCTGTACTGTATGTGTGTGTAGACCTATAATATCTCCTGAAACTGTTTGCAAGTGCTCTTCAAATGTTTGCTGAAAACTCAGGGGAGGTAGAGAACTGTTTGCAAACGTTTGAGAATTTAAACTCGCCTCAGGGCTGACCAGTCCAGCTTTGGAACAGCTGACCTTATTCCATGTCCTCTGGTCTGACTCGTAGTAAGCAGTGTGGCCTACATCCCTCAATTTGACCACTCTAAGGTTTCCCATGGTGGGGAAACTGGTGTATAAAGTGTTCTCCACTGTTCTTGATCACGTCATGACTCAATCCACACCAACATTTTAGAAGCGTATCTTTGGCTAAAATTGTGCTTGTGAGAGTTGTCATTCACACTCAAACCAGCTAAGTCAGATATGGCCAAGGCTCTCATCTTCATTTGTACATCATTTGCACAAAGCATTTATTTTGGCTCCTCAAGAGCAGAAAGAGCTTTAGAATCCCCCATATCGTGGGGCGCTGTGGCTCGGTGGCTGGAGCGTCGTGATCCATTGCTCCGGGGACCCGAGTTCGAGTCTCCGGCCCGGGGTCGTTTCCTGAATCCCACCCTATCTCTCTTCTACTTGCTTCCTGTCAATCTCTACACTGTCCTATCTGATTAAAGGCAAAAAATAGCCCTGACAAAGAAATATCTTAAAAAAAACACACGAAAAAAAAAGAATCCCCCATATCGTAGAGACACCTGCACCAAACTTAAACAGCGGGTTGAGTGTGATCTCTAGAGAGCATGCTGAAAAGTTTAAAGGATCGTAATTAATCTTAATGAGTGGAAAAAAAAACATCTGACAGCACCCACTGCCTCTGACTACACCAAACAAAGATTTGTGGTCTCACAATAGTCTGGCTCCTTAGACAAGAAAAGCTCCCAAACATGTGGTGTGTGTCTGACTGGCTGTTCACCGGAGACTTATCAGCCCCAAACCTGTCTGGTGTCGGCCTTTTAGATGTACTGTGTGCATGTGCATGTTACCTTCCATGACCGAATACATATCAGAGTGGCTCAGGTACTTACTGGAGGTCCTAGAAAGAGAGAGAGAGAGAGAGAGAGAGAGAGAGAGAGAGAGAGAGAGAGAGAGAGAGAGAGAGAGAGAGAGAGAGAGAGAGAGAGAGAGAGCATGTTATTAGTTATAAAAACTCACAGGCAAAGTCTTGACCAGTGAAATGACCATGACACACATGACCACCACGCATCACACTCATAGGCTACTGCAACGGGGCACCGATGACTCTTGATGCTTCTGTCGACGCCCCTTCATTTGTCTTCTTAATATAACATCATTGGCTTTCATTTACACACACCATGCCACTGACAAACACCAAAAGGACAATCAAAGATCAAAACAATCCGGAATTCCGGAAGCTTCTACGTGCCTGGCCTTCCATACCAGTACTGCAGGGTTATTTTGTTTGCACCACATAGCTGGGGCGGAATGCCTCTATTGTTATCCCTGGAATTTTCAGCAGCTTGACAAACACACTTCCTCTTTGATCATGCATTCATTATTTCTTTTTTTTTTTGTGAGGTGACACTTGCGTCCTATTCCCCAATTAGCCTTGAGCTGGGCTGAATGTGTGTGTGTGTGTGTGTGTGTGTGTGTGTGTGTGTGTGTGTGTGTGTGTGTGTGTGTGTGTGTGTGTGTGTGTGTGTGTGCAGTCGGCACAGGTCGCTATCAAAGACGCTTGCAAATCATTGTACCTTGGATCCTATTAAGAATGTGCAGCTGTTCTACCTTAAAAACCAGAGGACTGATTTTATGAGCGTGTGCATGTGTGTGTGTGTGTGTGTGTGTGTGTGTGTGTGTGTGTGTGTGTGTGAGAGAGAGAGAGAGAAAGGGTGAATTACACACAAGCCCAGCTCCCAGCTGCAAATGGACAACATTGCACGCATGGTTCTAAAGATTACAAGGCTGCCGGGGTTTTATGGTTCAGTGAAAGAGATTACCATTTTTATTGTGCTGTTTTGTTTTGTTAAAACTTCACTGTTTGTTTTCAAGTCCTGCATTCCCGAAAATACTATACTACTATCTCCCACTGTTTCCAAATGCTGATGACTGTGTGTGTGTGTGTGTGTGTGTGTGTGTGTGTGTGTGTGTGTGTGTGTGTGTGAATGTGAGTAGAGAGAGAGAGAGAGAGAGAGAGAGAGAGAGAGAGAGAGAGAGAGTGAGGGAGAGAGAGAGAGAGAGAGAGAGAGAAAAACATAGAGAGAGAGAGAGAGAGAGAGAGAGAGAGAGAGAGAGAGAGAGAGAGAGAGAGAGAGAGAAAACATGAGGGAGAACTTGTATCTTGCGGTAACTCTAAGACTTGATCACGGGTCCCTGAGTTGACAAATGACAGGGATGTTTTGCAATGGAAAAGAAACTCATTTGATTGAGTCGTTCAGAGAGGACGACGGCCAATGGGTGTCTTCTTAGCTTAGCCGAGTGCTTTGGCTCCTCCCTGATAAAGCGCTCTGGTGACAAGTGGCCAGATGAGACTCTCTTAGATGGGATTAGCGTCGGATTAAAGCCCTCATAAATCAATGGGTGTGGCGATGCGACCGCTCTCTCGCCCTCGTTGCTCACGCTCCATTGGATTCCTCTGTGCCGTTTCTTTGGGAGGGGTGTGTGTGTGTATGTGTGTGTGTGTGTGTGTGGGGGGGGGGGGGGTCCTTACTGATCCCACTCGAAAAAGAGATGCGCAACGGCTAATCGAGCATCGGAGGAAACCTCCGTCCTGTTGTCCTTCACGCTGATGTGTTCCATGACGACGGATGGATGCAGTCTCCCACGGCAACCACCCATCCTTGTCTGCATCAACGCCAAAGGCCAAACAGTCTCTCTTCCACGCTCCTCCTTTTTCTCCTCTCCTCTCTTTCTTGCCTTGCCATCTATTACTCTTGTTTGCTTTTTCTCTCCCTTTCAACACCAACTCTTTCTTTCGCTCTACATCCATCTGTGTCTCAGTGAAGAGTCTTCAGGTACACAAGTCTTCACTCTCTCTCTCTCTCTCTCTCTCTCTCTCTCTCTCTCTCTCTCTTTCTTTCTTACAGGGGAGTTTCCCTCCGACGTCTAAGTAAGTAAACAGCTGACTCTCCCCTTCTCTTCTTCCTCATCTCTACCCTTCCTTCTTTTCATGTCTGTTTCTCTATCCCTTATTTCTTTCTCTCTCAGTGTTTCAAGGATGTGTCACTCTTGACATGGATCTGTCTGAATGAACAGCAGGGCTTCCTCCTTTTCCTCCTCTTCCTCCTCCTCCTCATCCTCACTTGGCCATTGCCATCCCACCCACGGCCTCAGACTAACCTCCCTCTCTCTCTCTCTCTCTCTCTCTCTCTCTCTCTCTCTCTCTCTGTCTCTCTCCCTCTCTGTCTTTCTCTATCCCCCCGTCAGATGAAAGCCCGGTTCCGCCTTGTTCCACTCGCTCAGACACTCAAACCAGGAGGTCTGGCCTTCTCTCTGCTGTGCTCCGCTCCGCACTCTGGCGTTCCGTGGTGTGGAACCGGGCAAACAGAGATCTGTGCTCAGGTACCGCGCTGGCCAAGCCCACGCATGTTCCGCCCCAGTGGCTGAGGGACTACCGACTGAAAGACGTTCCCTCAAAATAGACACAGCAGCGTCCACCGCGCTCCACAACTCTGATGGATGTGGGGGGAGGGTGTTTGCTTTTTCTAATCGAAAGCCCATACGCCTGACCCAGACTTTATGAAGTTGATGGAACACTGCATACTCTCTCTCGTGCGCACGCACGCACGCACACACACACACACACACACACACACACACACACACAAATGCACACAGAAACACACATTCTCACACTTACTCTTACACATTCCATCTCCCACACATAGTCACTCATACACACTCTTGCTCTCTCTCTCTACACACACACACACACACACACACACACACACACACACACACACACACACACACACACACACAAACACACACACACACAAATACACGTGTTGAGTGACTGAGCTGTCTCGAATGTTTGTCTTACTTTTTTTGGCAAACACAGAGACACTTTAA
Organism: Sardinella longiceps; assembly: GCA_027497455.2. Taxonomy (NCBI): domain Eukaryota; kingdom Metazoa; phylum Chordata; class Actinopteri; order Clupeiformes; family Clupeidae; genus Sardinella; species Sardinella longiceps. The sequence continues at coordinate 24,570,988 of JAODXP020000028.1, read as the reverse complement.
AGTGAATGTCTGCACTGCATTTTTTTATTTCCTCACCAATTACGTAACACGTGACTCAGGACCATAAAGCGAAAGAAAAACTCACAAATATCCAAGACTCTGACATTAGTACTGGAAAAATAACTGCTTTTAAAATAATATTTCATTTAAAGTCATGATTTTATTTTTTGGCAAGAAAGGTCTGGTGTTTAAAGTTCTTCCCCCCAGATCAACTGCAAAATATCCAGCAAAGCATTCTCTTACCCTGCCCCAAATGGACCAATGCAAGTGGAACTAACCAAAGGTGGACTCGGGTTCATTTGGGACACAATAAGACGGGCGCTTGTTGTGTTTTGGTATTTGCACTACACTAGTAGTTCTTTAATCAAGCCACAGTTCCAATTGAGATGACAGAGCGGCCTCTTTGCTGGTTTATTTCCAGGTCAATTGATCAGTTGAAACTTTTTTTTTTTTTTTAAGAACAAACTCTGCATTGCCTAGCCTTTGTTGGCACTGGCTCTGGAGTTTTACATTTAAATCTCCTTTGTGCCTCATTAAACGCACTAAAAAAAACAACAACAGCCACAACTGAAAAGGGCAAAATGTATGCAGCCATTTGAAATGGGATAAACAAGAACAGAGCTCATCTTTGACTTTGAGAGAGGCCAGCGCACTGAGCAGTGCCCCCTTCACAGCATCCCATCCAAAACCCCATTTCCTATTTCATGCTCCAGCTCGGAGCCCTCTGCTGTTGAATATGTACGTTTTCATTCAGCTTCGGCTTTGGTCCATACCACTCTCCTCCATATTCATGTCACTGCTAACTGAAAACACAGGCCGGGCCATTTACAAGATTTGAAATTAATTTGGCCGAATCAAGAGCAAGGGAAGTGAAACATAAAACGCAAACAACGGCGTGCTTTTGAAATACTGGGCCCTTATCCATCCCCCCACCCCCCCCTGATTGTGTTTAATGCTAGCGACATAAAAGCCCCTTAGTGAAAAAGCCATCGTTGGCATTAAAAGGTAATAGCTTAGCAGAGAATGCTCTGCTTTTGCTATCAAAGAGACTCAGCTCTGGATTTCCAAAGCGTCTGAGAGCTAACCACTACCTCATGGTCCCTGAGCAGTCTGTGAAAGAAAATGGCCCCATGTCTTTCTTTTTGAATGTTTTCTTGAAACGTGGCCGTTTAGATTAGTTCATTTTTTAACGACAGGAGGAGACGTGGTGCAGACGGCCACACTGGTGGTGACGTGGGGGAGTGAGGAAGTGAGCGAGCGAGAGAGCGCAGGACAGGGCCCTGAAGGCTATTAGCCTGACGTCTGGCGCGGCATGAAGCATGTCCGTCTTCGTGCAGCGGCACGAGCGCTTATGCGTTTCCCTCTGGCTGAGCGCGATGCCGCTGGGTACGCTGTCTGACACTGCTGTCTGTGGGTGGGTCAACGCCGCCACCGCCCCCGTCGACACGTGTCCCCCCCAACCCCCACCGCATCCCCCCCTTCAGCCCGGCAGCAAAAGACTGCTCCCAAACGGAACGGTATTTAGCGGACTGGCCTCAGTACAACGCTCTCACTGGAGGTCCAGTTAAGACGGAACCGGCTGGAATGGACGGCGTGAGAGGCCAAAACCCCTCTGGAACGAGAGCAGCTTGGGTGTCGCAGATTCCAACGGCCGCCACAAATATGTCTTTACATGGGCCACTGTCCACAGTCTCAAACACGAGCTCTGATAACATAATACACTCTCATTCTCTCTCTCGAAGTTTGCAAGGCCCCCCAAAATAAGCTGAGGGACCTTCGAGGTTCAATACAATCAATCCGAAATATTTTAAAGCTGCAATTAATCATAGGAAGAAATACATCCGTACCATAATGATCTAGGTTTGATTTTGTTTTAATTCTGGCTCTGAGGACCAGTCTTTGGCACTCTATAAATATCTTTCCTCTGGTACTCACCAGGTTCGCCGTTGCGTCCTCTTCGACCGCGTTTCCCCGGCGGGCCTGCAAGCCAAAACAAATGAGAGAAATTCATCAGCCATTACTGTTTTCACATGTTGCAGATATTTGATTATACTTCGACGATGTCGCGCTGGGGCGAACTGGATCGCGTCGAGCAGCTCCGCTCTCGACCAACCCTGGTGTGCAATCTTTGGAAAGTCGAGGCTCAGTACAAATATTGCCTTTGGATTGGCCGTGCCCCACAAGGCTATCACAGGGTTCATTGAGCATTTAAAGGTCGAAAACCGCTCTGGAAAGAGGGCACCGACTGTCTTGCCACAAGAATGAGGCCTTTGGGTTTCATTTAGCCTTGGCTCTGGCGTGTCAGGCCTCTCAGCATGGATGTGTGATTTCTAAACTGTTTTTACATGTCACTTCTACTTTCCTTTTCTTGCCTGTCAGCTGGGAGAGACGTCAGAGTTGCTGTTGTTCAGACTGAGACATCAGAGAATTACTGACACTTTCTCTCTCTCTCTCTCTCTCTCTCTCTCTCTCTCTCTCTCTCTCTCACACACACACACACACACACACACACACACACACACACACACACACAAATTCATTCATCATAATCT
>JAODXP020000028.1:24558436-24563436 GCA_027497455.2 Sardinella longiceps | reverse complement strand
CATCCAATTTTTTTTTTCTTTCTTTTCTTAATGACAACAGGAACGATCGCCATGAACACCTGAGCTAAAAATAGCACAGACGCTGATCAATGAATTATGTCACAGAACACAGCCCAGTAAGATGCTGAAGAAGGCTTAGGCCGTAACGTCTGTCTTGTCATGCTAAACCCGTTCATGCTAAAACTACATTCGGGAGTGCGGCTTTCCTACATCAAATGTTCTACAGATGTTCGCTCGCACCCGGAGACTCTGATAAAACGATCTGGAGTTGAGCGCACTTTTTTGAAAAAGACATAACACAGCCCCACTTCTGATCTGAGTCACACTCCAATGCTTAGGTGAGTCAGTGCGTCAGACTGAGGGCTCTATAACGCCTGATCCTAGGTCAGCATTTAATCACTTTGCCAGTCCTGAGTGAGTTAAAGCCACTCTGGATGCCTCTTCAGGAACCCTGTACAGAGTGACGGCTTTCTGCATTGTAAAAAATAATTTGTAATGGTTACTTGAAAAATGTGTGGAAACTCGTTACCTCAAATGAATTAAGTAAATATAACGTTCTTTTTCAAGTTCGAAGTCTTAAAAGAAGAGTAATATTTACTTAACTTATTTTGAGGCAACGAGTTTCCACACATTTTTCAAGTAACCATTACAAATTATTTTTTTACAGTGTGTAGTGTGTTTACAAGGGCCCCGTGCCTGACAGTCATGCTTTATCAGACACCTTTGGCTGGTAGAGGGTATCTCCAGAGCAAGACTTTGGAGCTGTGGCGCTGCACGTCTCTCTGGGCCGAGCATTTTATGAGTCTGTGAGTGAGATCTTCACGAGCGCCGAGCGAAAACGATTCTCCGCAAAAGCGTGTGGGACTGATTATAAAGCCATCGCGACCGAGCTTTTATTGAATAATACTCTGGCCACAGCATCACAGCGAGGAACGACAAAGAAACGTGCAGGGCTGGAAGCGATCCGTCCACACACTTCCCAAGGTCTTGTTGGTTTACTCGCTCGCTAGTTCTTTACGAGTCCTGATCGTGTCTGCCCCGAGATGACTGCGTTTTAGGAACACTTAAAAGGACAATTCTCTGGAGACTCCCCTTCACAAAACTATTGCTTGGATGGAGACACATGAGTTTAGTCCTAAAATATCCAAAATGGCGACCCTTCGCCCCAATTCACCCCACCCCCTATACATGACCCTTGAGTTCTACTCGATCTCTGGCTTACAGCCTTTAGCGGTTTGGCTAAGGTCTCAGAGTACCCCATACAGGGAATGAATGCCCTGCGTCAATGTAGCTTAGCTGTTGTCAGCTAATTCTCCAGATAGGGAGAAAAAAACGACTCTGCAATAAACTAGACCAAAGTGCTCCACCGCTTAAGTCTAAATTAATAATATCTGAAAAGAAAGGGAGAAAGTGGACAGTCTGCCTGAAAGGTGGAAAAAAAGTTTGAAAATCGCCACAGTACTTTTCAACGGATTGTTCACTTCCCCACAATCATTTGCAGGCTGTTGTTTATGTGGGACGCTTCTTCTTGTGTTATTGGAAAATTAAATACAAACCCGAAGACAGAATAGTACAGTTGAATGACATTTTGGCTTGCCGTTTGAGGCCCCTTCTTGTCCCAGGACAAAAAAAATACAAAAATAAATGTAAAAAATAAATAAATAAATAATAGTACAAACTGGAGAAAGCAAAGCAAAACCCTTACTTCCCCTGGCTTTTATGAAATATGTAATTGCTTCCTCAAAGAAAACAGCTTTGGGAATGGCAATAAACAAACTCACTCAAACCTAAACAGACAATAATGCCTCAGTCATCTGAGCTGAAGCCTCATCCAGGCCTAGCGGAGGATGCCAGTATTTATGCTTGGGGTAGTGTTCCCTCGCACTGTTTGTCTTCCGCGCTCACTCAAATCCACAATTGTCAGTGACATAATATTAAAATGCGGGGGGAGGAGGGGAATGGAGTAGGGGCTTGTGAAATGAAATGGCTACTGTGTGCGGCTGTCTCTCAACTGAGTAGTCAACTTAACTGACTAATTCTCTCTCGTTCTATTCTGTTTTTTTTTTCTATTTTTCTTCTCCCCGAATGTTTGTCGACTTGACCACTGCTTCCACCGATTACATGCCTGGTTTGCATGGGCCTTGCAATTCTGACTGACTGCTCCAAATGTGTTCCATGCAACCTTCCCATGAGGCCTCTCTCATGCACTGTAACCATAGACTCATAAACACGTTTGAAACATTCAGCCTTGCTGCTTTTCTGTGTTGTTTTGCTGGACTGCTGTTGTCAGAGGTTCATATAGTATCTCCTCCTCTTTCTCTCTTTTTATCCCTTTCTCTTCCCTCATCTCTCTATCTATCTATCCACCTTGGGTTGTCTCAGCATCCTAGAGCTGCATCCACGCCACTACTGATGTGCCACTGGCAGATGGAGGTGAAGCTGTCAGCGAATGTGCATGCATGTGTGTGTGTGTGTGTGTGTGTGTGTGTGTGTGTGTGTGTGTGATTCTGGCCTCAAAGTTTGTGTAATAGTGACAAATCTCTCAAGGGTTTGTGTGTGTATGTGTGTGTGTGTGTGTGTGTTTGTGTGTGTGTGTGTGTGGTGTGTGTGTGTGTGTGTGTGTGTGTGTGTGTGTGTGTGTGTGTGTGTGTGTGTGTGTGTGTGTGTGTGTGACTAGAGACAGCTCCACAGCTTAGCCCCACCTCAGCCATAGAAACAAGCTGAATTGTGTGTGTGTGTGTGTGTGTGTGTGTGTGTGTGTGTGTGTGTAGTGAGAGAGAGAGAGAGAGAGAGAGAGAGAGAGAGAGAGAGAGAGAGAGAGAGAGAGAGAGAGAGAGAGAGAAATATATGGGAGGTCTGAGCAATGGAGATGGCAGGGCTACAGTCAGTCTTTAGGGGAAAAATCAGTGAACTAAAGATAGAGACACTGAAAAGAATTCAGAAAGCAGAGAGAGAGAGAGAGAGAGAGAGAGAGAGAGAGAGAGAGAGAGAGAGAGATGAATCGAGACAGTCTGCTAGCTGCACTTTTGGCCTTGCTTCTCCACTCCTCGAAAATGATATCTGACATTCATTATGACAGACGCTCTTGCCAACATGTTAAATGCATTAGAGAGCAGAGCAGTAAATCTACCCTAATTACTGTCCTCTATCACTTCCCATAAGACTCAACACTATACTCCCTTCACACACTTATTGAGTACAAGCCTGAGTCCCATTAAAATATAGTATACTCCCTTCGCACACTGATTGAGTCCCATAAGACTCAATAGTATACTCCCTCCACACACAGAAGACTGAGTCTCATTGACTGCTAAAGTAGAACTTTGATGCACAAAGTCACACTGTACTTCATGAATAGCATCAGATAGATAGATAATAAGATAGATAGATAGATAGATAGATAGATAGATAGATGAATAGATAGATAGATAGATAGATAGATAGATAGATAGATAGATAGATAGATAGATAGATAGATGAAAAATAATAATGAGAATCGCATGTGAACTTTGTTGAAAGACTGGAATAGACAAAGCACTCCTTATGACATGCTATGCTGTACTGTACATACAGGATGTATAAGGACATTTCTCACAGAAAGTGTGGTGTGTTTAATGTCCTGTGTGATGGAGAATGCGCCGTGTGTGTGTGTGTGTGTGTGTGTGTGTGTGTGTGTGTGTGTGTGTGTGTGTGTGTATTCTGCTAGGCCTGTTGCCTGTGTGTGGATGGTTTGGCCGTGATCTCCAAGACAAACTGGAGCGAGGGGAGGGGGATGCTGTGCTCTCAAACGTCTGCCTGTCTCAGCCTGTGTGTGTAGGTGTGTCTGGTGGCTCATCGGGTAAACACCAGTGTGACTCATTTCATCCAAGTGCACACACCTAAACACACACACACACACACACACACACACACACACACACACACACACACACACACACACACACACACACACACACACACACACACACACTCACTCTCACTAACACCAGCCACCTAACTTCTGCAAACTCTTCCTTTCAGATGCACACACACACACACACACACACACACACACACACACACACACACACACACACACCCTGCTCAGTCACTTCACCCTGCCTCTCTAACATAAACACACAAAGAGCTTCCTACAGGCCTGGTGTGGATGGAAACACACAAACCATATTTAATTTATTGCCCCTTTTAATGGAGCGACATCAATTAGCCGCCCTGTTTCCTCTAGTCGCCCTCAGAAGTCGTAACTTCACAGAGAGAGAGAGAGAGAGAGAGAGAGAGAGAGAGAGAGAGAGAGAGAGAGAGAGAGAGAGAGAGAGAGAGAGAGAGAGAGAGAGAGAGAGAGGGGGGTCACTGAGACATCCAGAGAAAGAGAGAGGGAGAGAGAGAGAGTCATAATTTTAGAGAGAGAGAGAGAGAGAGAGAGAGAGAGAGAGAGAGAGAGAGAGAGAGAGAGAGAGAGAGAGAGAGAGAGAGAGAGAGAGGATGGATGTAGTGGACTACTGAATAGCTCTCTTTGTCTCAGGACTGTTAAATAAATCTATTGTTATGAGCAGTGTGTGTGTGTGTGTGTGTGTGTGTGTGTCTGTGTGAAATGTGATTTGTGAGGCCTGGGGGATCCAGAGTGGAGACCAGTGCGGGCATCGCTCTCCTCCCAGCGGCGGGACGTCTCCGCTAGCTCTCGAGCTACAGCCGACGGATACGCTAATGAAGCATTATGGGAAGACGGAGTAGTAGGAAAAGCATCGCCCAGCTCTGACAGCCGTGTTGGAAGTTTCTGGAACAGCCTGTGGAGCGACTGAGCGACGACGAGATGTTAATATTTCACGGCCATGGGAAGCATGAGGAAGAGAGAGGAGGAGGAGGAGGAGGAGGAGGAAGAGGAGAGGGATGCTAGTCTGTGCAGCGGTGGTGGCAGCAGCAGATACTCGGGTCATTAAATTCCTCACGCTCTGTCAAAAAAGCTCATCCTGTGTGTGTGTGTGTGTGTGTGCGCGTGTGTG
>JAODXP020000028.1:24533436-24553436 GCA_027497455.2 Sardinella longiceps | reverse complement strand
TTGTTAACTGATACGGAGGCTTCAGGTTTGGATGAGAGTTGTGGAACAGAGCCAGATGAGTGTTAGACTCAGCTGTCTGATATTCACCCCCCACTCACTCTGTCTGTCTCTCTATCTATCTACTCTTCCTTCTGTCTCTCTATCACTCAATTACACCTCTTCTCTCTCTCTCTCTCTCTCTCTCTGTCTCTCTCTCTGTCACACCATCACTCTCCTCTTTCTGTCTGCCTGTCTGTGTCTTCATCATGTTCATTCTTTGTCTGTCTGACTAAACCCACCATCTGTGTGTGTGTGTGTGTGTGTGTGTGTGTGTGTGTGTGTGTCTGTCTGTCTGTGTGTCTGTCTGTCTCTGTCCAGCTGTCCTTTCTCAGCATGTTTTTCCTCTGTCAATATCTTCCTTTGGCACAAGCTCTTCCTCTCCTCCTCCTCTTCCTCATTATGCCTCCTCTCCTCCTCCCTTGCTCCTCTCTTCTCCTCCCATCCACCCATCCCTCCCTCCCTCCTTAATTACTGCTGTCCAGCTGGGTTGTTTGAGGTCTTCTTCTTCACAAGCCTCTCATGGCATCAAAACAAATTCCATAACCGCGCGGCGAGCAATACAACTGTACTTCACACAAAAGCTGCATTTCAAAGCCCAGCCATCCTGAATATGCATACACACACACACACACACACACACACACACACACACACACACACACACACACACACACACACACACACACACCACACACAAACACTCACACACACACACACACACACACACACACACACACACACCACTCACCACACCTCCACACACACACACACACACACACACACACACACACACACACACACACACACACACACACACAAATGCCACTGCTCCTCTCCCCCACCGTCACCCCTACAAAAACAAGCAATTAGAGGTCTTTATTTAGGTCTGCACATAATTGAAGTTTTGGGTGATGGTCGTTCAGCGTTTTTTCCCCCCCATCCTCTGGTTTAGGAAAATAATAGTCTGGTCTGGTTCTCTCAATCAGATGGGACTTGATTTCATTGTTCTGGTCCAGCTGACACAAGCATTTAGCATCCCTGCTATGGCCCCCTGGTTTGCTTCGGGTAGACACACACGCACACACACACACACACACACACACACACACACACACACACACACACACACACACACACACACACACACACACAACACACACACACACACACACACACACACACACACACACACACACACACACACACACACACACACACACACACACACATTCCTATTCAGCCACAATCACATCCAGCCAGGGGAAACACGGGCCTCTCAGGGCCATTAACACACACAATCTGTGTGGTTATCAACGGCCCCTGTCTCACTCTAACCAAGCCAGATTTCTTCTCATCAGTAGCACAAGCCCCTGGTGCTGGGCCTTAACAAATCACTCAAATGTGTGTGTGTGTGTGTGTGTGTGTGTGTGTGTGTGTGTGTGCCTGCATGCATATGCCAAGTGTGTGTGTGTGTGTGTGTGTGTGTGTGTGTGTGTGTGTGTGTGTGTGTGTGTGTGTGTGTGTGTGTGTGTGTATGCCTGCATGCATATGCCAAGTGTGTGTGTGTATGTGTTTTCAGTGCAATGTACAAGTACCACTCTAAGCCTGTGCTGTGTCTTTAACTGGTCTCATGTGCTGCCAGTGCCCACTGCATTCCTGGCTACCATCAGTTTATTTTTTGATACTCATCCTTATAATATGTTATTACAATGTTATTATAAAAAGACATGCCTGATGTAATCTGGTGTTTATAACAGTGTAATAAGGCTATAACTGGAGCATCCACTGTGTCTCTGGGCTGTTATGGATGTTGACAAGGCATTATGGAGAGTCAAAAACGCTCTGCTGTTGTTTTGAGTTCCTCTTGTGTGTGACGTTTCGGCGCTGTCTCGCACCGTTAGCCGTCCAGGCCTACTCAACTCTCTAGTGTGGTTATTCGACAGTACAAGGATGTGTGTGTGTGTGTGTGTGTGTGTGTGTGTGTCTCCCTGTGAATGCTGAAAGGCCGCAGTGTCTGAAGTGCTCTCTCTCTCTCTCTCTCTCTCTCTCTCTTCTCTGAGTGGAAATGAAAATAAAGTGTCATCGCGGAGGCTGCGGCCTGGCCCTTGTTGACAGCTGGCCAGGTCCAGTTTGCTTTCCTTTCAAGAGGATTCCTCTTTTCCTTTCCTCTTCCTTCTCTTTCCTACCCCATCCCCCCGTTCCTTACCCATACAGGTTCATCACAGGAAAAGCTATGAAAGGAGCAGCAGCCCACATTGCTTATGTATGCACTCTCTTCATATCTTCTAAATCAGCCTCTCACCTCCCTGTTTACCACAAACCCATATTCCTCCTCCTCCTCCTCCTCCTCTTCATCTTCCAGCCCCCCTGACTATGAAGGCTCTTCAAAGAGCGACATTCTGAGCAGAGGTGACGTCCATCAAACCCTCCAAAATCCAACCCACCCATCGCATCTTCTAATACCCTATCCTACTCCTCTATTGCCTTGAACTCGCTTTACACTGCTTGTATTGCCCCCCCCACCTTGCAACCCCCTCTCACACCCTCTCCCTCCCTCGCAGACAGATTTTTAGACAATCTCAACAAAGTTGCTGCCCCTGATGCCCCTAAACACTCCTAGCATCTTCCCTACCTCCCCTACCCCCCCACACACTCCCCCACTATCACACACACACACACACACACACACACACACACACACACACACACACACACACACACACATACACACACACACACCTCCTCCTCCCTTCTCTCTCTCTCTTCATGTGGCCACCTGTGTTACACTCAGTAGTGGAAGCCTGGCCCAAATGTCTTGGCCTCAGTAAGATTTCCGTGGAGCTCTTAACCTCCCTGGAGCAAGTTCAACAGATTAATGGAGATAAATATCTCAGGCCAAACATACAGTACGTACACTCAGTCCCAAGGTGGACGCTTCTCAAAGAAAAAAAGAAAAAGAAAAGAGAAAAAAAAACGAACTTGGCCGACTGACGCAGACTCCCTGGGATGAACAAGGGCCTCGTTTTCCTAACCTCTCTGGATCCCTCCCCACAAAAAAAAAAAAAGTAGAAAAACCAATAGGCTCTTAGCTGCTTTTGCAATCCATTAGCTTTTGCAAATGAGGCTATTTGTTAGCGGAGCGATCACATAATTACAACTTTCACCGTCTACCCTACCCTACAGCTTTCCCCGTTCCACTCGTTTCATGGGCATCCACAACTCGTTATTTATTTATATATTTATTTATTTAATAACAGTAGGGGATGTTATAAAGCAAATGTATTTATGAAGCTTGTTAACGCTACAGACATGAACCCACACCCTGCACTGTTTCCAGAGGACTAGGCTAACACTGTTTCGCTCGCTCTCTCTGCCTTATTATGCTGCTTGTTGAGCTTGTTATGTGTGTTTATTTGTGCCAAAGCGGGCCGGAGCAACTAGGGTTTTCCACAGCGTCTCCTGAGACAAGTGTTGCCTGTTTAGGCCTCTGGAAGAGGAGGATCGCTCTCGCCCTGCAGTCACAGTGGAATCGTTCCTTATACTCGAGGCCTGACAGACGTTTACCGGTGACTCGCCTTGCCGTTTCTGGGTGTGTCCTGGGTTCTGCCGTAGCCCCCCACCCATAACCACCACCCATGACGCCCACCCCGTTCACTTCTGCGTCCCCATCCATCCATCCATCAGGATTGTCGGACCAGATGTGTCTCCTCAAAAACTCCGCCAGCTGTGTGACGATGCTGGTGCTTATTTTCCAATCACGCATGGCGGTGACGTTAGTCCAGACAATCCCACCCTGCCGTGACTCGGTACGAGCGAGACAAGACGGGACGAGACGGACCACATTTCCCCCCCATTCCTCATCCCTTGCCTCTGAGCCACTCGGCTTTAACATGGCCTCCGAGAACATCAAACGCTGCTGGGGCTCGCTCTACCAGACCAACGCAAATAGCCGTCACGGAGGCTAATGCAATAAGCGTGGCGCTGTCGGGCCTAACCGAGTTAACGCAGAGTGGCCCGTGAAGCCGCGAGGAGCCCAGAGTCTCGCACAGTCACCGTCCAGATGCACAAGTGAGAGAGGGAAGGGTGGGGAAGCATTGGAAGTGGCGTGTAAACCCTGTCTGCACAGCACTGCGCTGAAACACGATCTCTCACACACACACACACACACACACACACACACGCATACACAAACACACATGGTCTGTCGCAAAAGCAGTCTAGCGTGCTCCTCTTTTTTTTTGTAACGGAGGGGATTCTAAAAGCTTAGATGTGTGCCACCCCACACCAGTCCAGCTTGTCCTCATTAAAACTCAACTGACAGCAAAGACAAAAGAATGAAGAACCATGTTTCATGTGTAGCCTGCACTCAAGGTTTCGTTTATGATGTGTCAATCAAACTGACCAGGTCAGAGGGCATGTTGACCTTTGGCTCTCAGGGGAATCTCTCTCGGACAAGGTCGAGGTGTCAGGTGGATTTCCTCCCTTAAAAAGGCCAGGAGGAAGACTGAGAACAAAAGAGCACTATTCCATCCTGTGATGAGTTTGTGCTATTAAAAAGAAGTAAAACATCAATTAAACTTAATAATATGAATATAAAATGTTAAATAATTCACAAGTTGAGTAACGTGGGATATTTTGTGGCAATATAAAAGTATATGGTAATATGAAAGCATGTTTTATTCAAGATCAAACTGTTCTAATTTACAGTACAAATCCACCCAATCTGGTGCATTTGTTACAGTGTCTCATATATGTTTTTATAGATAATGTATTACATAACAACTTTATTTCATTGTAGTTGGATTGCAGCCAACTGTTTGGTCACATTATTACAGCCATTGTGATGATGGCCTTCTGCATAAATCCATAGACACAAGATCAAGTGTTGTAAACATAGCAACACCTCCCCAATGGTCATCATGGTGAAAGATTTCCCTTTCACTGTTGATCCTACAGCTGTATCAGCACACGCTTCCCTGCAAGCATGAAAGCACTAACTCCCGTTCCACAACAAATCTCATTAGCTCCAATAAGTGGACTCCGCAAGGGCAAGTGGATATGGGAATTTACTTTCTTTTTTCTTGCCTTCTTGCCAGAAAGAGCAGCACTAGATCTGCTCCACTTGGTCTTGCTCCAGCTATTTTAATGAGCTCGGAGGAATCCGTAGATTCTTCAGTGAGCCAGCAGCAGCAGCAGGACAGTTTCTTGGCTTCCGCTCAGCTTGGCTGGCTGGCCCTCCTGACAAGCTGCTTATGGGAGTAAGTGCCTATGGAAGAAGCGTTGGGATAGACCCAGACCAGAGGGGCAAGTGTGGCCTATACAGATCCAGCTGAAACTGGTTGGACGTGGCCAGTGGCCAGATCTTCAGTCAGGTAGACAACACTCAATGCACTCAATACACTCAGGCCTGATCTGGCTGTGACAAGAGAACCAACCAAACTCAATGACTACAGAACCAGGAACCAATCTAAAGCTTGACCTACTTGATATCTGGCATAGTACTAATCCTAGACTTGAGCTCTGATATAGTACTCATCTTAGACCTGTTCTAACAGTGACAGATCTACAGTATTTCTCGACCAATCTCTGATCTTCTACCGATAGTACTAATCCGCCGGGCCAAACCTGGAGCTGATCTGACTTCAGGTCATACCAACATTACCAACAAACAAACAGCATCAGCCTCTAAAGAACCATAGTCATGAGACAGAAATCATAAATAGTAGTTATTGTGATTTTATTGGCATCAATATTTTTGGCATCAAGCACGGGCATGCTGTCTCTTTTAACATTCCTAATGAAGCGAAATGAACATTCCCAAATTGATGAGAAAGAAATGGTACGTTCAAGAGGTTTTGGTTTTACCATTGAAAATATCTTTCTCCTGATAACCAACGCCTACTGTTCCTACTCCACACTAACTGTGCGTTCAGACCGAGACCGAGACCGATTCAGGCGACATGGGCGACGGAAGTAATTGACTTTGTATGGAGACAGGCGATTTGGGCGACAAAGGTGGCAGGCGACTTGGTCGACGAAACTTGGGCAACAAAATCAAGTTAAACTTCGGTTAACTTTATGTAATGAGCCATGATGCGGTTGGGTGATTACCAATCAGAATGTCGATTTACTGGTGAGATGCCTGTAGAGAAGCAGGATCGAACGTTTGAATGTTAACGTCATGGTTTTGGTTGGTGTGCTCAAGCGATGTTTCTTGGAGTCTTCGGCGACTCTTGGCAATTTATCGCTTGCGGTCTGAACGTACAGTAATGGAGCTTCCTTGTCTAGTGAATGTCATTTAATCTCAAGTCTCCGTGGGTGGAGACCTGGGACTTGCAGTACTAATATGCTACTGATTACTATAATCACAGGACAAGAATGCCTGAGTAAAGTGAGGAAGAATGCCAAACCAGCAGAGATGCAAGGAATGGATTTGGTCAAGACAAACCTGACTACTCATGCCCAGGCCACCCAGTGAACAGAAATCCAGCTAACAAAGACGGTGACTGTAGGTCTGACCAGCATCCTAGTGATGACATCTAATTCTGCCTCCAGGGCCGTCGCAATAAGGCAGGCAAACCAGGCAATTGCCTGGGGCCCCAGGCTGAAAGGGCCCCCAAGATTGACTGTTTAATCATTTTAGTAGTTAAGTTGGTTGTGGTTTTCCATAAAAATTGACTTTAAAATGGAGTTAGACAACTATACAATACAAAAAATTATATTGATGATGTTTGAAGATTATAGCAATGTGGTTCATGTAAGTATTTACGGGGAGTGAAGGGCCCCCGTGTCCTGTTTGCTTGGGGCCCCCTAAGTACCTTGAAACGGCCCTGTTTGCCTCAAGTAAACCCAATCAGCTGAACATACAACACTGAGTCAAAAAAGACGGATGGCTGTGCTGTATTAGTGAGAGAATGGAACTTGGAAAGGGCCACATAAACCTTCCAACTATTCTCTGAATCTGAAACATCTCAGTGGGTGTGCAGGTCTGTGAAACCAATGAGTTTGCAAAAACCACACCAAAACAAACAACAAAAAAAGCTGCGCTGAAACCTGTTGAGTGAGATGCTGTGTTATTTCTTATCCGAAAAAAAAGAAGGGGACACCAAATCAGAAACACCAAATTGCAAAAACAGGGCAGGGATTATGTTTTGTTTCCGAACGAGGAGTGGGAGAGAGAGAGAGAGAGAGTGTGCCATAAAAAAGACATTCCTGTTTGCTTCTGCTCTTTCCAGTGGTTCTGCAAATAGAAAAAGGACAAAGGCAAACTCTAGTTTCCCTATTTACAATGGCACACCACTCTGGCATTGTAAAACCATCGACCACACACACAAAGTGTGTGAACACACTTTCACAGCAAGGTCCACTCGCACTGTAAACAAGGACGTAGACACAATTATCTTAATGACCGTGCAAGGAACGTGCGGTAGGGGCTCTTCATAGTTGGCACAAGAAAAAGTTCCATGGTTTTCACGACTTTTCCCCAATGCCAAGTGGACAAACAGAACCCCTTTTTTTCTGCAATTTGTGGAACCTTTTTTCCATAAAAAATGATTGAAATGATGTGAAATGATTTTGTGTAAGACCTTGTATGGCTTCCTAATGTTCCAGAGGATTTTCTACCTGGCATTTTAAAACAGGGTGGGTAAGAGAAAAGCCTGGAGAGGGCTCTGGCTCGCTACGCTAGGCCGTTAATTTTGTGCTCTGCGCTGTGTCCATGTCTCTTTGAAAATGGCTTTCGGGAAGAAGCGAGTCTCGTTGAGAAGACGGGGCCCTGCCCCACACACAGAGCCATTTCGTGTTCGACAACGCCACAAGCACTTCTCGCTGGCGGCAAACCCCGTCAGGAGTGAGTTATGTGTGAGTCTGACTCCCTCTCAATCATTTATTAAAGGTTCAGGCCTGTAAAAGCATCTCAGGGATGAAGTGTTCCTGCACACTAAGCATTCTAAGGGTACTTTATGTTTCTGCTCTCTCTCTCTCTCTCTCTCTCTCTCTCTCTCTCTCTCTCTCTCTCTCTCTTTCCCTCCCTCACTCGCTCGCTAAGTCCTTAAAACTCCAAAGATTCCTGCGTAGCATTCCGGCCCATGCACTAGCGGGAAACGGCAAACCGTGGGTGGAATTTTGAGGGCAGAATGAACCAGGGTTTGATTCCTTCAAGACGGGCAGTGATTGTGGGACTGCTGCAGCCTATTAGACATTGAAGTGGCCACAGCATGTTCGCATTAGCCTGCTCATATTACCCTGTTTATTACCGCATACGTTCCATGAGAACTTGTCGCTGCCTTGCATTTGTGGCTCGACAGATGAAAGACAGTGCATCGTGCGGCTGTCCGCATCAAGGCGACCGTTATCACAGTGACGGCGGATGCAGAAACATCGGACAAAGCCTACTGTCAGCGAGTCTCGTCGTCAAAGGACTCAAAAAGCCGTTGGAAAGAGTTCAGCGCTGGGTTGCTCAATGCAATTCTTCACAGCCTTTCCCCGGGGTTCTCACAGCACTTGTTATGAATGTTGGTCGCGTTGACCACTGAAATTCCTGTGATTGCCCGACATGAACCTTCTTTTTTTTCTGTTTGTTTCACTGCAACTGCGCCACAACCACAATCCACTTAGCGCCTACACTGGCACCCTGCCCCATGTTCGAGCTCCACTTTATAAAAACGCCTCCAAAGAATCCAAACGACGCGACGGGCAGTCCATTTAGTCGACAAGTTGGACTGCCTCACGTAATTACGATTGTGCTTTGGGTAAGGGAAAAAAAAAAAAAAAAAACGCTCAGCGGTGTGTGTTTCACATTAGCTAACAAACAAAAGAATAAAACACCAATCACATGTGACGGAACCATAATGTGTCTTGTAAAACACACACACACACACACGCACACACACACACACACACACACACACAGGGCCCATATTTGGGCAGTCTGAAGCATTCTTAGATCCCTCCAAGATGGCGTATATATTTTAACAAAGAAAAGCATGCAGAACTGTTGACACAACCTACTCTTTAAAAAAAAAAAAACACACACAAAATTAATTGTAATTTTGTGGAATATAACCTTGCACCCAGGGGTGCCATTGGCTAGATCCAATAATTCAATAAAGCCCTGGGCCTCTGCTTCCTCTTTATCCCGATTTCGATCATCATGAAGAAATGGAGAATGACATGAGCACTCCGCAGAGACCAAATGAGATATACTGGCATTCCCCTGTGCTTGGCAATGCTACCAGGCTGCTCCGTGGTGCCAATGATTGCAGATGGTATTTGATTCTAGTTGAGCGCAGGCTTTTATAAAGGCAAAGCCTCTTCATCATGCAGTCAAAAAATAAACCGCGGCGTCGGTCACTTTACACAAACCATCTTGATTTCAGATAGCTTACTTGGCTGAGCGGTGGGGTTGTATCTCCAAGCGGCGAACTGAACTATGCCTTTGGAAAGAGCTTTCCGTCCAATTTCATCACAAATGAGTCAATAAATAAGAACCCCGAGTGACACGCATAACAAGAGGGAATGTTTACTGCTAAATATTTGTGCTTGTTGTAGCTTCGGGCAACAAGAGCTCGACCACACACCCAGAGCCAAGACCTTCTCCCAAGACAGAACTATGCCCAGCTTTTCCCATGCCAGAGTCTCAGAGTTGTCCCATGTTTCAGACCATTTCAACATTGCACTTATTCACTTACTTACTTATTTGCTTTTATTTGTTTATCGATTTTGTTTGTCTGTTTATTGTGTTTCTGTTTGTTTGTTTGTTTGTTTACAAGTGTAAATAGTGTGTGATGTGTGGCGATTGTGAATGGTAATGCTTAGCTCACTGCTGAAGTCACATCAGGTTGCTGTTGGTCTGAAATGTCTGTCTCTGTAGCATGGAGAACACGCTGTGTCTCTCTTATAGCTCTCAACCTCTTCACATCACAGTCTCATTCCCACCCACTCTCTCTCTCTCTCTCACTCTCTCTCTCTCTCTCTCTCTCTCTCTCTCTCTCTCTCTCTCTCTCTGTCTCTCTCTCTCTCTCTCTCTCTCTCTCTCTCTCTCTCTCTCTCTCTCTCTCATTCGTAATCCTGTCAGTCGATCTGGCAGAGGCCCATTGTTTGATGCCATCCCATTACAGCCCAGTCAATATAACCCTGACTAACACACTACACCTCACACACACACACACACACACACACACACACACACACACACACACACACACACACACACACACACCCCAAGCCGCTCATTAAAGCCTCTCAGAGTTTCCTCGGAGCCCCAGCCACTGACGCACAAGTGGCCCACGGCAGCAGGGGAGGGGGGAAGCCAAAGTTTACCTCAGCCCAGACCCTTCCCCTTCTCTCTCTCTCTCTCTCTCTCTCTCTCTCTCTCTCTCTCTCTCTCTCTCTCTCTCTCTCTCTCTCTCTCTCTCTCTCACCTGGCATAGAGTAAATATGACCCATCAGCCCTACCCTGCCCTGCCCTGGCTACCTTATTCCGTCTGCTCCAGGCCCTTGTTAAAGGAGCCTCCAAATGCCAATGCTGTCGTTACAGCCAGCCAGCCAGGGAGGGAGGGAGGGAAGGAGGGAGAAAAAAAGGAGAGAAGGAAAGGGGGAGAGAAAGGGAAGAGAAGCGAAACAGAGATGGATGTTGTGGAAGGTTCTGGAGAAGTGGAAATAAAGGTGGAGGGGTGTGTGGAGGAGTGTGTGTGTGTGTGTGTGTGTGTGTGTGTGTGTGTGTGTGTGTGTGTGTGCGGTATGGTGCGTTGTAATGAGTAGATAATAGCGGGGGGTCAGTGATTGGCCATCAATCTTAATCTGGATTGGGTTACGGCGGTACTGATGAGTGAAACATCTGTGAAGGGGGACTCCAGACACACCGTCCTCAACCGCTGAACTGGGGTCAGTTTTCACAACCTATTTGCTAATCTTATTCATTACCACGCAGAGCTTTAAAATCAACCCCAGGCCCTGTGTGTGTGTGTGTGTGTGTGTGTGTGTGTGTGTGTGTGTGTGTGTGTGTGTGTGTTTCTCTGTGTGACTCTCTGTCTGTGTGTGTGTGTGTGATTTTCTGAGTGTGTGTGTGTGATTTTCTGAGTGTGTGTGTGTGTGTGTGTGTGTGTGTGTGTGTGAGTCTGTGTGTATTGAAGACAGACAGAGGCAGTACATATAATAGATCCAAGCCCAAGTTCTCAATGGAACTCCAGAAAAAGGCATCGGCAAAACCACTCCTCTTATGACATCACCAGCCATGGGCACCATGTCAACCACAGGAAGCCCAGATGCATTGTGGGTACCACTGACAGACAGACAGACTTCCCTCAGCCTAGGCGCCTTGTAGATGTGTGGAGAGACTGCTCTCAGCTCTCTCAGCTCTTACTCCACAAATCAGTAAATCATGCCATGGGCGGTGGCACGGGCGGTGGCATGGGCTGGCATCGGGGTTGGCAGGGGTGGGCGCTGTGGTGGCGTGATGGATCTGGCACAGGCACAGAGTGTGACATGACATGTAGGCATTGGTTGGGTGTTATTAAGACCAAACCGAGGTAATTCCTCTCTCTCTCTCTCTCTCTCTCTCTCTCTCTCTCTCTCTCTCTCTCTCTCTCTCTCTCTCTCTCGTTCTCTCTCACTTTCTTTCCCATCTCTCTCATTTTTGTCTGCTTCTTCCCTCTCAAATTCTGTCTCTATCCTCCGCTCTTTCCTTTTGCCTCTCTCTATATTTCAAAGCAGATTCTTAACATGTGGTTGTGGGTAGGCTCTCTCTCTCTCTCTCTCTCTCTCTCTCTCTCTCTCTCTCTCTCTCTCTCTCTCTCTCTCCCCTTCCTCTATCTCTTTTGATTTGTGGTAGTGGCAATGTAATCTAATGTGGTGAATTGTGCACCATGGTGAGTAGCAGTCTTGGGGGCAGAGAGGGGCATCAGGCCTGGGCTACTGACATACTGGGCCTCAGTGCTGTAGAACCCAACCTCACCTCACCACCACTGGGCTTTAAGGGCCGTATTCTCCCGGGTGGGTTAGTCCACATAAGTGCTCAGTGCAGGCTGAAATGCATAGAGCTATAAGCACCGTGCTATAGGATTGTACGTCAGGCCCTAAGGCCGAATGTAGCATGTGTGTGTGTGTGTGTGTGTGTGTGTGTGTGTGTGTGTGTGTGTGTGTGTGTGTGTGTGAGAGAGAGAGAGAGAGAGAGAGAGAGACAGAGAGAGAGAGAGACAGAGAGAGAGAGTGACCATATGTCACCCCCTAAGCAGCGAGCTCTGATGTTCTCCGGCCCTTGCTCTGGCCACGGATGGAGAAGAGGAAGCATCTCACATTCCTCTGCCATCAATCACTTTAACCCTCACAGAACAGGAACTCACTGACAGGACACAGCTGCCAAATCATCACTTTAAGAAGTGTGTGTGTGTGTGTGTGTGTGTGTGTGTGTGTGTGTGTGTGTGTGTGTGTGTGTGTGTGCGTGCGTGCGTGCGTATGTGTGTGTGCGAACTTGAATTGGGTGGGCAATATCTATTCTACATGAATGTGATTTGCATGTATTTGATAACATTTGTCTTCTTTTGTCTCAACAAAGCTGTCTTTGAATCTACAGAGCACTTTAGATCTGATAAAAGTTTTTTTTTTTTTTTTTTGTCTACAACAAATGAATGATTCTGTTGATGGTCAATAACTCTGAAATATTCACAGTTCTTGGCATGAAAAGTAAACCAATATTAAATCCCTAGTCCCATTAACCTTAGCTAGTAATCCCGGCCCTGTTGTCATTAGAGGCAGCAGTAGCAGACTGCAGTGCTTGTCCCTCTAAATCTGCGTCTGGTGTGCATTTCCCCTCAGAGACTGTTATGTGTGTTTCAAACACTTTTATAGTCACAAGTGGAAATCATCAACACCCTCCCAACTTCTAGGCTTTATTGTGTGTGTGTGTGTGTGTGTGTGTGTGTGTGTGTGTGTGTGTGTGTGTGTGTGTGTGTGTGTGTGTGTGTGTGTGTGTGTGTGTGTGTGTGTGTGTGTGTGTGTGTGTGTGTGTGTGTGTGTGAGAGAGAGAGAGAGAGAGAGTGAATGCCTGAATGTACTGTGTGAGATGCCAACTTGTGTTTCCTTTTTCTCTCCATTTTCTGTGATTTATAGAAGAAAAGAGAAGAGAAGAGAAGATAAGAGAAAAGAAGAGAAGTGAGATGAGTAGAGGAAGAGAAGAGAAGAGGGCAGTGAAAGCTATAAAGTGTGTGTGTGTGTGTGTGGTGGGGGGGGGGGGGGTAGTAGGGATGGGATGAAGAGAAGCTAAGAAGGATGTCTTCTCTCTGTCTTGACACTACACAGACCAGACACTTTCAATCTGCTAAAGTCCTTTGGACTGGCCTGTGTGTGTGTGTGTGTGTGTGTGTGTGTGTGTGTGTGTGTGTGTGTGTGTGTGTGTGTGTGTGTGTGCGCGCGAGGAAGAGGTTGCTGGTGTCAGCGAAAGTCTGGGGATTTCTCCACTGCTCACATCCTACAGTCCCTGACATCATTTAGCAATTTAGTAGAGAGGAGAGGTGACTCCTGACAGGTGACATTTCCTATCCAGGGAAGTGTGTGTGTGTGTGTGTGTGTGTGTGTGTGTGTGTGTGTGTGTGTGTGTGTGTGTGTGTGTGTGTGTGTGTGTGTGTGTGTGTGTGTGTGTACGTGTGCGTGTGTTCCTGTTCCTTCTCAGTCTATCCTCCTACTGTCTGGTCCAGACTCTGAATCCGCAAGGAAGGTTAAGTGCAGGATAGTTTTCCACTCTCACTCCCTTTAACTCTTCATCTCTCAAACAAACACACACACACACACACACAGGAAAGAATACGCAGACACACACTGACAGACAGGTGTTTCTCACATGTCTTTTGAGACGGAGGTGTGTGTATGTGTGTGTGTGTGTTTGTGTGTGTGTGTGTGCAAGAGGTCCTCTAAGATGGCCAGATACAGCCCAGTGTTTGAGGGGACAGAGAGTTGTTTTGACTGCGGAGCGTGCTACTTGGCCAAGTGCTGAAAGCTTGGTGAAACCAAATGCCTGCACCGTCTCTCTCTGACACACACACACACACACACACACACACACACACACTGACCAAACATACTTACGCACACACTCACCAAACATATCAGAAAAATCCAGACAACAGCTGAGTCTGAATCTGGCCTAGAAGAGACAGACACACACACACACACACACACACACTGGTTTGTTCAAAATGCAGCCAAATGCACAACAGTAAATGCTGCAGAGGAGAAGGTAGCTCTATAAACACAGAGAGGAAGCACTGAGATGGACAATTTACAAGGACAAAATTCTCATGTTTTTAACAACAAAAGCTAATACAAAACCACAATGTCCTCCTCTTCAACAAAAGAACACCTCAAATGCTTACCCAGTCTGCAAAAAGTGTTAGCATTCTTTTAGCAGATCTGGGATCAGAGCTATTACTCTGATACAACTTAGAGCCAGCATAAACTTCCTTGATATATTTTTTTAATTCAGATACTTTTTTTAAAAGATATTTGCCCAAAATGGACAACATCAATCCTCTGTGAAACCTGTATTCCTTTAATGAGAGTGAAATGTAATTTCCCCACAGCTTTTCTCTTTATTTCTCCTTTTGTCTTTGCTCTTTCTGAGTGAGGATAAGGCATTAACACAAACCCCACAGCCCTCCACACACACACACACACACACACACACACACACACACACACACACACACACACACACACACACACACACACACACACAATTTCTCCCTTTGTCTTTGCTCTTTCTGAGAGAGGATAAGGCATGAACACAAACCCCACAGCCCTCTTTCACTGGTG
Organism: Sardinella longiceps; assembly: GCA_027497455.2. Taxonomy (NCBI): domain Eukaryota; kingdom Metazoa; phylum Chordata; class Actinopteri; order Clupeiformes; family Clupeidae; genus Sardinella; species Sardinella longiceps. The sequence goes on along the minus strand of JAODXP020000028.1, from coordinate 24,538,592 downwards.
CTGCTGATTTCCTGACAGCCTCGGGGTAATGAGACTTAACCAAAGCCTGGATGAAATTAGGAATGAACTTCACTGCTAATACCTTCAAGTGAGACCAATTCATGCTGTAGTGATCTCACATTATACATCACTTCTCACTTGCTACACAGATCCTGGCCAAGGTGGCGAGATGGGCTTGATTACTCACTCACGCACACACACACACACACACACACACACACACACACACACACACACACACACACACACACACACACACACACACAGTCATTAATTAACACACACACACACAGTCATTAATTAACACACACACACACACAAAGTCATTAACACACACAAATGTGCACGCGCACAAACACACACACACACCACACACACACACACACTCACACACACACACACACACACACACACACACACACACACACACACACACACACACACACACACACTCAAAGGTCTAAATATCGCTGGTGTGAGCCAAAAGGTGGATTTAGTTTTGCTCGAGTGGAAATGAGGTTCTTTCTCCCAATAAACCTCCCCTGTTTCCTTCCTCTCCTCCGGCTCCCTTTCTCTCCACCCTCCCATCCAATCCAGCGCTCGACTCCGGCCCAGAATCAGTTCTGACCCGGCCCAGCCCAGCCCTGCTGGCCCTGCACCCATGTCAGGCTGGGATCTGTTCCCCTCCCTGTGTCAGGTGCGGCCTGGGAGCCCAGCCAAGGCTTTGACCTGAGATAACTATCAGCTATGCCCAGCTATGATTACACTGCAGCTGTGCGCTCTCTCTCTCTCTCTCTCTCTCTCTCTCTCTCTCTCTCTCTCTCTCTCTCTCTCTCTCTCTCTCTCTCTTCTTTCTTCCTCTTTCACCCTTTTTTTCTAACCACCATTCTCACCATTGCTCCCTTTGCTCTCTACATCCTTCTCTCTCTCTCTCTCTCTCTCTCTCTCTCTCTCTCTCTCTCTCTCTCTCTCTCTCTCTGTCTTGATTTCTTTCTCTGCTCTCTACATCACTTTCCTTTTCATTGTTTTCTACACCCCCCCCCTCCACACACACACACACAAACATCTCTCTCTCTCTCTCTCTCTCTCTCTCTCTCTCTCTCTCTCTCTCTCTCTCTGCCCCCCCTGCTCCAGCTACTCTATCCAGTTGTCTGCAGTCTCTCCCCTCCAAACTGGCCCGCTCCTCTACTTTATCACCCTCTAAAAGATGGGCTGTCAGAATCACTGTGCTGACTGCATTTGATCCACACACACGGGCCGAGTCGGAGTCGGAGTCTGGCGCTGCACACAGACAATAAACTCAACTCAGGCCCTCGCCTCGCCTCGCCGCTCCAAGTGGGTGTAAAATGTTGCTGTCACTGTGCAGCAACTTCAACAGGCACGAGTAAATAACTCATAAGATTGCCCTGCAGAGATCTCATAACATCTCAGCATTCCATGCAGTTACACTTATTTGAGTGTGATGTTCAACACCCCATTGGAGTCAAATGAATACTGACACAAATTATGAGTTGGATTCAACAGTTACATGACACAATATTTCATTAAGGTCCTTTAAACTTTGGATTATAGATTTGTTCTTTTTCATTCTTGTCTTGCCTGCCAACGCTTTAACCACGCGCTTCCCTGACGCATAAATCAATTTGAGGCCCGACCTCGACTGACCTTTGGGGTGGGTCGCCGCGTTCCGTTCCGGTGCGAGACGTGAGTTGCTAGTGGAAGGTTTGGCAGGTGCAAACGCTCGTGAAATCGCATGTGTCAGTTCATTATGAAGCCGCCACATTAAAGCGGGGTCGGCGAGTCGGGTAATTAAGGAAGCGTTTCGCCGAAATTAATGAAGCCGCTCTCCTCTGACCCTCATCGTTCACCTCATAAAGTCGCAGCCGCTGATGATGACTTCTTCTCGAGAGTCTGGGGGCTCGTGTAGGAGAGCTGCTTTTAACATGGTTCTTATCCTCTCTCTCTCACTAGTTGGGCTGAAAAACACTTTCCTTTGCTGGGTAATGAGATTATTGCTGCCTAGAGCATTGGTAGTATGAGTGGCACCTGTATCATTCTGGAGAGTGTCAGTATTCGTGTTTAATTACATAAAGCGGTGGTCTAATGGATCTTCGTTATGGTCAAATGGGTATTTACACAGCCTAGGATTAGGGTTAGGGTTTCATTTACATTTAAGCTAGGCTGCTTTCATGTTGTTGGAATGAAAAGAGAAACAATCCTCATCCATGAGTCTTACATCTTTTCCTATGGCAGCCTCTCTGCAGGCTACGTGGATTCAAAACATTTCATAAGCTTAAGCCTATTTTTATTTTCATGAGTTATTACTTGATATGAACTATAGTCTATACAGTATGCTGAGACTGTATGACCAACGCAGTGGGTTTTCTGTTCCTATATGAATCATACTGTCTATATGTTATCAGTCGCTGCACGCTCTGTTCACTATCTGTGCCAGCTCTGAGCACTAATGTTAGATGTGAAGCCAGACTGTCTAGTGGAGCGGCATTGTCGCCGGCCCGTGTCGACTCTCCAGTGCAAGTGGAGCATGAAGGCGTGCGTTACGTCTCCCCTTTTTGATGGGGTTAACGACGGCACGCTCGCTCCATCTGTCCGACCCAAGCCGCACGGGGGGAGATTGTCAAGCTAATTGATAATGAAGGAACATGCATGCAACAAAAGCCAAAGGGGCTTGCTCTTACAGTTAATAAAGTAGGCTGGCCAAATGGAAAGTGACAAGCAAGCTTTACTTGTGGGCACTTGTGAGACGAACGTCTGCGCTTGCAGTGCTTAGATGAAGGAGATGATTGAGAGAGAGAGAGAAAGAGAATATGATGGAAGGAGGAAGAAAATTGGAAAAAGGGAGACAAGTGCAGGGGTGCAGAATTTCTGACTTTCGTAAGCCTGGGCGTGTGTGCCAGTTTCATTTTGAAGTTCGATGGAGCCGTTCTCCAACAGCCATATGCAATGAATAATATATGAAAGTAAATGTGCTACAAAAAAAAAAAAGAGTCAAAGGCACGTTAAGAAATTCAAACGTGCTCTTTAATATAAAGCCGGAGAACACAGAACAAAATACAGAGGGCCCTCAACTTCCCAAATCAGCTCTTCAAAAAAACCCCGAAAACAGTGGAGGCCAGAAAGCAGCGGAGCTGAATTCCTCAAATCTTTTTCTCCCTTCTCCCTTTCCCCTCAGAACCTAATGAACCCAAATAAAGGGAAATGGGCTGTCTCATTCCGAATGATGATTGGGCGCTCGCTGCAGCGGTATAGTCGTTGTATTTGTTTCAAAGGCCGTACACATGCACTGCGTTAGCCCGTATTTCGGAGGTACGAGGCCTTAGAGAGGCACTTTTGGTCGATTCTGAGAGACGACATAAAAAGACGGGGGGAAAAAAAAATCAAGAAGACCAAAGTGAGGATTCGGTCTTGGGCCTGGGGGTGCTGCCGTGTGTTCCTTCGCCATGGTAATTGTTTGTTTGTTTACCGTGGGAGATAAAAGGCCAGAGCAGCCCATCAATGTGCTGCCCACAACAAAGACGTACGGAGGCCCATGAGGGACAAACTCCAAGGGGTAAAATCATTACCGGTCCATGGCTAACCCTTGAATATGGTGCTGAATAAACAAGCCGTGCTTCAGGGATGCGGCAATTAAAGGCAGGGAGAGAGAGAGAAGAGAGAGAGAGAGAGAGAGAGAGAGAGAGAGAGAGAGAGAGAGAGAGAGAGAGAGAAGGGGGGCTGAGTTTGGTCTTGGCAAAGCAAAGAAGGAAAAGAATGGAGGACAAGAGCAAACAAAAAGAAAAGATCAGAGTAAAGAACAAAAAGAAGGTGAAGCGAAGATGAAGTGAATATAAGTGGGGAGGAGGAGGGAGAAAAGAGAGAAGGAACAGTGGAGGTAAAGGGAAGAGAAGAGAAATGAAATGAAGAAACAACAGATGGGAAAAAGGAGGCACAGGCCAGTGCAGAAGAAACAATGAGAAAGGTGAAGAAAAGAGGAAATGGGGGAGAGAAGAGAAGAGAAACAAAAAAATGAAAGAAAAGAAAAATAGAGAAGAGATGGGAAGCACCCTGTGTGTGCTTGATGTGTTATACTACTTGGCCTAGACTCACCACAAATGTACAGAGCAAAGGAAAAGCACACCAGGACGAGTGGAGAGCAATGGAGAGAGACGAGGAGAGAGAGTGATGAAGCGAGAGAGTGAGAGATGGAGAGATGGAGAGAGACGGTCAGAGGAAAAGCTAGTGGTTGGGGGGGGAAAGAAAAACAGCCCTTGAGAGAAGTGCTAAAGGATGCTATTAGGTCTGTCCAGTGACAGACAGAGGAAGGAGAGATTGTGGGGAGCCAGAAAAAGAGAGAGAGAGAGAGAGAGAGAGAGAGAGAGAGAGAGAGAGAGAGAGAGAGAGAGAGAGAAAGAGAGAGAGGGATGGGGGGGGGGTGTTGAGTTGACGAGTGCAGGATTTAACAAAGCGCTTCATTTTTGTCATTTCCATTGATGGCAGCCAAGGCAAACACCGCCGCCTAATTTGCCGATCGCGTCTTTCCCGCTTTCCCCATTCGCCCATGAGTCTCAGGAGGCCATCGCTGTGTTTTTGTTTCCAGTTTTCCAGGCCGTCCACCACTGACTCCTGTCCGAAAGTCCCAGAACCCCCCACCTCTACCCCCTCCCTCCTCCCCCGTCTTCCCGGACGAGACGTCTTTTTACGGGGACTCCTCAACAGCAGCAGCAGCAGCAGCCTTCTGAGTCTGCAGCCAAGGGTTTCAGATTCCTGGCAATTTACATTCCTCTCCATTCAACATAGAGACAGACGTAGAATGAAGAAGAAGAAGAAGAAGAAGAAGAAGAAGAAGAAGAAGACCACGACAAAGGAGAAAGAGAAGAAGAAGAAGGAGAAGGAGAAGGAGAAGGAGAAGGAGAAGAATGAGGAAAAGGAGAAGAAGAATTATAAATAGAAGGAGAAATGGGCAGAAGGAGGAGGCAGGGGAAAAGTACACACTCTCTCGTGCTCCAAAGCCCGTCTGCTTCCCCACTGAACCAGACCTGAAGTCCGAGGCAAATCGACTTTGTCGTGAATGAAATCAGTTTTTGAAATCTTTACAAGCTGCCGGCCGGCCCCTAGAGTGAGCTCCATTATAGCTCCTGATTGAGATTTGATCTCAT
>JAODXP020000028.1:24495936-24503436 GCA_027497455.2 Sardinella longiceps | reverse complement strand
TGTGTGTGTGTGTGTGTGTGTGAAGTGTTAATTGGTAGGAAAAACCGTGGATGGCACAGACCTGTCAGTCTCAGGTTATTTCAAAGAGAAAGAGAAGGGAATGAAACTCTATGCCACACACACACACACACACACACACACACACACACACACACACAGAGTGTGTCTAAGTGTCTATAAGTGTCAGTGTGTGTGTGCCAGACAGTTTAACAAGGGCCTAACACTGCCTGCCTGCCCACCCCTCTGTTTTCACTGTCGTCCATCAAAGTCAAATATTCTCTCTCTGGTTCAGAGCCTCTGGCTGCCACTGGGATGCATTCCACTCATGGACACACACACACACACACACACACACACACACACACACACACACACACACACACACACACACACACACTCACACACACTCACACACACCTCCTAACAGCCCAGTGTTTGACACGTTCACTGTACACTCTCTCACAGGTACGTGTCTCAAAGCCATTAATGGTCTGTTTTGAAGTAGAGGATCAACTACCATACACCACAGTACACACACACACACACACACACACACACACACACACACACACTTGGCACGCTCACAGCTGCCAAGTACCCATTGGAAAACTGCTTAGCCTTCCACCTGGTTTACTTTCTTTAAGTCCACCTATAATTCGCTTAATCCTCGTCTAAAACCACGAGCGAGGGTCTGGCTTGTAAAAACAGGGAAGGAGAGAGCGAGAGATCGAGAGAGAGAGAGAGAGAGAAAGTGTGAGGGAGGGGCAGAGGAGGATGAGTCTCTCCTACATACTCTCGCATTTAGTTTGACACTCCTCTTGCCCCTGCCAGACGCCTCGGACTCGGGCCGTAAATTCCGACTCTCCGGGGCTCTCAATCTCCGACGGCGGGTTTTCCGTGGCCCTCTGCCCTGCTGTGCTCTGGACGTCTTTAAGAGGCTTAAAACCTCACTGCACTGAGTTCCAGGGAGGAAGTGAAGCTCCAGCCTCTTCTTAGCATCTTTAGCCGCGTCGCACACACACACACACACACACACGCACACATACACACACATAGCACCATACACAAACACAGATGCACACACTCACACACATACGCATGCACACACCCATATACACACCCCCATATATATGTGTGTACACATACACGTACTGTATACATACATGCATACACACACACACACACACACACACACTTAGCGCTAGCTGCCCTAGCCTCCTCCACGGCTATTCCCTCTCTTATTCCTTGGGCGGTTCGGCCGCTCCGTTCAATTAAACGGGAGTTAATGAAGCGTCCGGAACAAGCCGAGGTGTTAGTCCACTTCTTTTCATGTCGACCGAACACACTTCCCACCTGTTCCAGGAAGTGTTTTTCTTTTCTTTTTTTCATGAATCGGCAGCTGCGCGGAGCTAATTGCTTCGGACGGTGGGCAGCGTTTTGCAGTCGCAGCCGCTTAGCGTGAAATGTTCCATTAGAAGGAGCCATTCCATTCATTTAGTCGTTCATTTATTTGTTTCGTTCGTTTGTTCGTTCAACTTCCATTCATCCATCCATCACGTCTGCTGTTTCTGAAGTCTTAACAATTTCCAGTTGCCTTTAATGGCTCCAATAATCCATCTCTCTCTTTGTGTTTCCAATAGTGAGGCCAAGTATTAGGCGGAGATGTTGGGTTTGACTATGGTTATGCCTAAATCTAAATCTTATGATCCGGCTTGCCACAGAGTAGAGCAGCGTGGCACGGCGCAGCGTTTCTTCACAAAATAAAAGTTTTCCACTTTGAGGTCCTTTAATGACTCCAGCCGTGTTATTTTGTCAGTTCTCTTTTAACTTTGGAGGGGTGGGGGGGTTCGGGAGAAAAAAATCCACTTTCATAATTACTGCGAGTCTATTTTTTGCTCAGCTTTAGTGCTGAACGAACTGCATGTGAACTCCATTACATTCAGTGAACATAAAATTAAATGACCAGTTTCACACTCGACTGAGAAAGCGACCACTTTGTCGCCTCTGATCTGTCATACAAGTCTGTGAATGGAGTAATTCTGTGTGAGAGAAAACGTGTGTGTGTGTGTGTGTGTGAGAGAGAGCGGTCGTGTATGTGTGTGTGTGTGTGTGTGTGTGTGTGTATGTGTATGTGAGCGTGTGCATACATGTGTGTGTGTGTCTGTGTGGGTGCATGTGTATGAGTGTCCATATGTGTGTGTGTGTGTGTGTGTGTGTGTGTGTGTGTGTGTGTGTGTGTGTGTGTGTGTGTGAAATGAGGCCTTATACAGAAGTAAACCTTAAAGGTCAGTCCAGTCCTCTAATGGCCATTATATGGGCCCAGAAGTCTGTGGTTCCGTTTCTGGGAAGAGGATCAGGAATCGGGAACATATCCCTTCGAAACATCCTCATTTTTCCTCATTACCATAGAAAACGCAGCCTGATTAGCTTGGCAAAGCGCAAGCATTTCACACGTCTCTCTGGTCACATCTGTTTCAACAGGAAGTCCTTCTCCAATAAGACGTTTTGTCAGAAGATGAGTCGTGTTTGTTTTAAGTGGTTGAAAAGCCTGGCAACGACATGGCCACATCAGACGTTCTATAGTGGGGAGTAGGAGTGACTCTACAAGGGAATCGGACTGAGCTGATTTTTCAACACAGCCGCAGTGGTGAAGACAACATGCTTCATCATCAGGGGGCACACACACACACACACACACACACATACACACCAGAGCCTGTTTTTCCTCCGCGTCTCACTAGGGGATTATTTTGATTTCATCTTAGACGAGACACATTCCACATTTTGCCCAACAGGTCCCCCAGGAGGCAAGAGTCCATGGCAGCGCAGTCCTGAATCCCACAAAAAAACCCAGGCAACCAATGACGATCCATTTTCTGGCAAGTAGGCGGGCTTTTAATGATCCACAACCAATGAGAGCGTCTGGATTGCTGTTTATTGCTAAACTATGGCCGTGCTCTATTTGTTTGTGCAGACAAACAGAGACAGACATGTTTTGTACTCATGTTGCCCTAAACTATGTTTCAACTCCATGCCGGAGGGATGGATTGTGGCTTTGCGTTGTTTCACTGATGAGTCACCTGCTACAAAGCAGCTGTCCACTAGGCTTCTCTGACCCTGGCCATTTATATACCATCTATCGTGTGTGTGTGTGTGTGTGTGTGTGTGTGTGTGTGTGTGTGTGTGTGTGTGTGTGTGTGTGTGTTTGTGTGTGTGTGTGTGTGTGTGTGTGTGTGTCTGTGTGTGTGTGTGTCTGTGTATTGTGTGTGTGTGTGTGTGTGTGTGTGTGTGTGTGTCTGTGTGTGTGTGTGTGTGTGTGTGTGTGTGTGTGTGTGTGTGTGTGGACATTGTTCAGTAAGTGACGCTGGTCCCAGTGGAGGAGACAGGTGGAACAGTAAGTGGAGGATGCCAGTGGTTAACCCCAACCATCCAACTGGTGACTACCTGTCTCTTTCCTCTTCATCCTTTCTTTCTATTTCTTTCTTTCTTTCTTCCTCTCTCTCTCTCTCTCTCTCTCTCTCTCTCTCTCTCTCTTCCTGTCCTTATTCCATCTTTAGCCTCCTCTCTCTCTCTCTTAACCCCCTCATTCTGTCTTTCTCTCGCTCTCTGACATCTTTTGTTCCTCATTCTTTCAAAGTCCTTCACTACTTTCCTTGCTTCCTCTTTCTCTCTCTCCTCCTCCTCCCTCCCTCTCTGTCACGCCATCAGCTAAATCTGGCTCCAACAAGCTCCTTGAGCTCCATCTGCTAATTGGGCATCCCCTGAGACTCCTGTCGTCTGTGCATCCGGCTGCCCTCCCTCTCTCCCTCTCTCTCTCTCTCTCTCTCTCTCTCTCTCTCTCTCTCTCTCTCTCTCTCTCTCTCTCTCTCTCTCTCTCTCTCTCTCTCTCTCTCTCTCCCCCCTTCTTGAAGCGTGGCACTTTAGCACACCCATTAAATGTATTTGTGTGTGATTTATGTGCTGGGGGCTTGTGTCTGTGGGGGCCCTGTGCTGCCCCGGGGTCTGTAAAGATGTCTCCTTTTTGGCCTCCTGGGGAACACTGATCCGGAAACAGCCAGCCCACTCACTCCAGGGCCAGGGACTGGTGGCAGGATAGATGGATGGAGGTGTGTGTGTGTGTGTGTGTGTGTGTGTGTGTGTGTGTGTGTGTGTGTGTGTGTGAGAGATGTGTGTGTGTGCCTGAGAGAGAGAGAGAGTGTGTCAGCTATGAGGAGGAGAGATGTGTGTGTGTGCTGTAGAGAGTGTGTGTGTGTGTGTGTGTGTGTGTGTGTGTGTGTGTGTGTGTGTGTGTGTGTGTGTGTGTGTGTGTGTGTGTGTGTGTGTGGGTGTGTGTGGGTGTGTGTGGGTGTGTGTATTTTGTATCATCTAATGAGGGTGACGGGCTTTAACAGCTGAAGGTGCTGATGGCGATGGTAGTTTGGGGGTGCAGGCAGGCAGACAGACAGACAGACAGGCGGGTGTGTGGGTGTGTGGGCGTGTGTATGTGGTGGAGTGGGTGCTTGTGATGTCGTGTCCCCACATTCACCCAGAACTCCCTCAGCATGTCTGTGCGCCCGCCTGCAGTGTGGCCCTGACTCCTGACAATCTGATTGGCTCACAATCCTGTTTTATAAAACACAACTTTGACTCATTAAAAGCGGGTGTGAGGGGTCAGACCGTTAACTTCAACACCGGGGCAACTACGACCCTCACACCCACACGACCCTTGACCCCTAGCCCATGCCAGGAAGCCTGCAGCTGTATGGGGTTAGAGAGAGAGAGAGAGAGAGAGAGAGAGAGAGAGAGAGAGAGAGAGAGAGAGAGAGAGAGAGAGAGAGAGAGAGAGGGAAATGTGTGAGACAGAGAAAATAAGAGAGTTCAAAAAGAGATGAAGGACAAATCCTTTATTTTCTGTCTGTGGTCACTGAGATTTGCAGTGGGTATGGGGTATAGGCAGAAATAGCATGGGGGGGAAAGAGGGAAGAGGTGGAGATGAGAGGAGGGGAGGAGAAGAAGAGGAGAAGGAAGGAGGGAAGAAGTAGAGGAGAGGAGGAAAAATACACATTTCCAGAGAGGACAAAAGAGAGGTGAACCACAAAGAGGGGAGGAGGAGAGAAGGAGAGGGGGAAACTTATATAAAAGAGAAGACAAGAAAGAAACATGTAAAAAGGAGGAGAGGAGCAGAGAGGAGGAAAAGTAAAGAGCAAGTGATGAAGGGAGGAGAGGAGGATGAGAGGAGAGAGGGAGGAGAGGAGGATGAGAGAAGGAGAACTAGAAGCATGTGATGAGAAGTAAATATGTCCTACAGAACTCTTCACTGGGGAGAAACTCTATCCAAGCCCTATCTGACAAATGCAACACATCATCCAGAGGGAGTGGGGATATGACAAGTGTGTGTGTGTGTGTGTGTGTGTGTGTGTGTGTGTGTGTGTGTGTGTGTGTGTGTGTGTGTGTGTGTGTGTGTGTGTGTGCTTTTGAATGAATGAGATGGCTTGTGGTGACCTTGCAAGTACATGTGTGTGTGTGTGTGTGTGTGTGTGTGTGTGTGTGTGTGTGTGTGTGTGTTTGAGAGTGTGTGCATTCATCCTCTCGGCATCAGGTTCCCTCTCTAATCAGAGACGTCTCTATCACGCTAGAGCTACAACACCAGCTCTCAGGGCCAAAGAAATGAAAGCAAAGGCAGTGAGAAATGTGAGAGACCCCCTCCTGTAGAGAGAGAGAGAAAGAGAGAGAAAGAGAGAGAGAGAGAGAGAGAGAGAGAGAGAGAGAGAGAGAGAGAGAGAGAGAGAGAGAGAGAGAGAGAGAGAGAGAGAGAGAGAGAGAGAAGAGGTGGTGTTGCGGACCCAGGCCACTGCCAGCGCGGAACCAAACCCAAACTTTACGCAGGGCGGCCGCCAGAAGAGATCGTGTTTCTCCGCTGCGGCCCTGTGATCCATCAGCCACAGACACACACCACTACACTACACACTACTACATTAACAATCCCCATTGTTTCCCAGCTAGCGTGCACACTTGCTTCTACTGCAGTATGGCCCATAGGCCTGTGTGTGTGTGTGTGTGTGTGTGTGTGTGTGTGTGTGTGTGTGTGTGTGTGTGTGTGTGTGTAGGGGGTGGTATAGAGAGAGAAAGTGAGAGAATGTGTGTGTGGAGGAGCAAGCATGGTATATATGTATATAGTGTGTTTGTGTATGTATGTGTGTGTGTGTGTGTGTGTGTGTGTGTGTGTGTGTGTGTGTGTGTGTGTGTGTGTGTGTGCGTGCGTGTGTGTGTGTGTGTTTGGGAGGGGTGGGGGGTTGAGGTTGTGGAGGGGAGGGGAGGGGGTCGTCTTGTGTGCTTGTTTTACGAGCCATGCCAGTGGCTTGTGTTAAACCCGACCTGTTTGCCTTGCGGCCCTTTTTATTCAATTGGCAGCCATTTTCCCCCAAATTAACAGATGGCTGGCATTCTCCTAAAGAAATTCATTGCCCTAATTAGGCCTTGTCTCAAGAGCAGAGGAGAGGTTGAGAGAGAAAGGGGAGGATGACAAGAAACTGATGGAGAGAGAGAGAAAGGGATGGAGAGAGGGGGGTAATGAGGGATGGAGGGAGGAAAGAGAGAGAGCGAAGAGGTGAAGTGGGGAGTTAGGAGATCAAGAGAAAGTTTCTCTTTTCTGATTTTTAAATGATTAGACACTTTTTTTTTTTTTGTTTCTTTGTTCTATGATTTGGCAACAATTTTATGAAGCATGACCTTGGCAAGCAAGTCTGTTGTATTTAATTGATTTTAAATGGAGGGAGAGACAGAGACAGAGAGAGGGGGGGAGAGGTTGATGTGTGTGTTTCATGTAAATGTATTCAGCTGTTGGGAGTGGGCGGATGTGAGGTTTTTTGCTCCAGACTTGGTGTGTGTGAACGGGTGAAGAGTGGCAGTCACACAATCAAACTCCCTCTCATTCCTTGCATAACTTGTTTTTCCAATCATGACATTCATTCTAGAGCCTTCTAGAATGCCTTACTCCAGAGATGCGTTTGGAGTCAGGCAGATACCAGAGATAGTTTGTGCTAAACCTTTGGAATTGCTTTAAAAAAAAAAAAAACATAAAAAAATTCCACTTTGGTACATTCTGTGGCTGGAGGTCAAATTTCTGACCCTCATGCCCACACTCTGTGTCTGTGGCATTTAGGATTGATGTAAACTGCACTAAGTCTGTTTGTGTGCTTGTGTGTGTGTGTGTGTGTGTGTGTGTGTGTGTGTGTGTGTGTGTGTGTGTGTGTGTGTGTGTGTGTGTGTGTGTATGTGTATGTGTATGTGCATGTGCATGTGAGTGTACGTGTGTGTGCGTGTGTGTGTATATGTGTACCTGTGTGTTAGTTATACAGCAGTCAGCGAGATACCACTCTCACTGAGATAGGACCTGTGTGTGTGTACGTGTGCTGCTCTCACTGTGTGTGTGTGTGTGTGTGTGTGTGTGTGTGTGTGTGTGCTGTGTGTGTGTGTGTGTGTGTGTGTGTGTGTGTGTGTGTGTGTGTGTGTGTGTGTGTG
>JAODXP020000028.1:24488436-24490936 GCA_027497455.2 Sardinella longiceps | reverse complement strand
AAGATTGACCTTGGCATCAGCCATGTGCACGATTTAAAGACGCACAAAATGCATTTGGTTTTTGTTCAAATTCCATTCACTCCTGAGCTGACATTGTTGTAAAAAGTGACAATACTTATCTTGCTAGCCAGGGCTTAGGGCGCATATTGGGATTTGGCCGTTGTGGTTATATGGACAGGGGAGGGCAGTGAAGCAGGCCATCGAGAATTACAAGCAATAGCCGATCATTTTTTTATTGGAAGGTTTTCGCTAAAAACAGGAAATGGCAGCGGAGGGCTTATTCACAACTCCACGGTGGTCAGCTCAACGAGACGAGACGACATAAGGCAGCACAGCACAGCGCTGACACAAAGGCTCCGACGCACAAATCCAGCATCAAAATCCACAAAAAACCCACTCCACAAAACCCCAACAAGGCCCGTGGCAAGGCTGCCAGAGGTAAGTCTTTTGTAGACTAAACTAACAGAGGCGGCGTGTGACCACACACACACACACACACACACACACACACACACCACCTTGTTAAACAGCTGGCACCGAGCTGAGGAAGGAGCTTGTGAATGATGTTGAAAAGTGTTGGACGACAACAGAGAGAGAGAGTAAGAGGGAGAGAGAGAGAGAGAGAGAGAGAGAGAGAGAGAGAGAGAGAGAGAGAGAGAGATGGCTACCGATCAAGTCCTGGCCCTCTGGCTTTCAGGCTGCTAATGACTCCCTCATGTTAGCCATTCTTCACACTGACCACTAGTGAGACTGACCACTGAGGCAAAGACTATCAGGGGAGACCAAGACAATTGGAGCGGCTCCCAAGTTAACCGGACCGTACCAACATTTCAACCCAAACAGGTCGTCTTCAGGCAGTTCATCTGTAGTGGAGCTTTACTCTATTACATTAAATCCTTCGATAAAATGATTAAAATACTACTTTATTTATGTACTTTTATATTATAAGACCTTATCTGACCATGTGCTTTATGGCCAGGATGAGGGTTGTGTGCAAAGCTACTTTAAGGGACTTTTACAGAGGCAGAAGGAGATGGTTAGGACACAGAAGGCAAAGGCAAAGGCATAGATCAAGCTCAGTGTTCGGGACTATTCAACATGCATCTGTTTTGTGTGTGCGTGTGTATGTGTGTGTGTGTGTGTGTGTGTGTGTGTGTGTGTGTGTGTGTGTGTGTGTGTGTGTGTGTGTGTTTGAGTATGTCTGTGTGATGTTTGTGTAATTAGTGTCTGCACATGACCTCAACTGAACACTCACTTTCAGTATACAGTATCCACACACACACACACACACACACACACACACACACACACACAGAGCACACACACACACACACACACACACACACAACACACACACACACACACACACACACACACACACACACACACACACACACACACACACACACACACACACACACACACACACAAACACACACACACAAGCAGGCCTCTGACGGTAGTGGAGCACAGTCCCGTGTCTGCCATTCTTTGGCGGTGACATTGAGGCTGAGCCTCCGCACTGTGCTAAAGGCCAAGCCACAGGCAGCGCAGTAATGCTCGCTACAGTTCAGTGAGCATGGCAGGCACACACACACACACACACACACACACACACACACACACACACACACACACACACACACACACACACACACACACAAATGCAGAGAGAGACAGACAGGCAGCTGAATGCTTTTCACTCTCACTCATTCACTAACTCACTCACTCACTCACACACACACACACACACACACACACACACACACACACACACACACACACACACACACACTGGCATATCGTCTTGCCCTCCCTCTTTATTTCCCTACCCTCTCTCTTTCTTTGAAGTGCTCTTTCCCACTCCCTGTCCATGTCTCTTTCTATCTCTCCTTTTCATTCATTCATGTTGTCTGTGTCTCTGTCCCACTATCCTATCTCTCTCTCTCTCTCTCTATTCTCTGTCACTCACTACCCCCCCCCCCCCCACACACACACACACACACACAAACACCCCAGAGCTCTGATTATAGTGTGTGTCACAGGAGAGGAGAGGCTCAAGTCTGGGGGCACATTGCAAATGACTGCTATCAGACAGGGTCTACACTTAGACACACACACACACACACACACACACACACACACACACACACACACACACACACACACACACACACACACCATCAAATAGGCCCACTGGCACACACACATTGCTGTCACATAACACAACAACAACGAAATTACATACACACACAGACATGTGCAGTAAATCACTCACATCAATGTATGCACTTTTCTACTGCCTCAAAGTCAAGTGCCTAGTGCCAAGAACAATGCACATATGCATAAGCAGAACATCCCTCACACACACATACACTTACAGAAGTACCAAAGCCACACACTGCCCTGTCATGCCTGTATAAAGTTGTCAGAGCCATGTGAGACCTGCAGTAGCCATCCAATTTGTAATGCTCACTTAAATTAGGCCAATACCAAATTT
>JAODXP020000028.1:24465936-24473436 GCA_027497455.2 Sardinella longiceps | reverse complement strand
TGCATGGCTCTGGGTTTCTGCCTGGTTTTTAACGTGATCAATCATCGGAGAAGCCCAATAAAAATGATTCCTCTGGCCGCGTAATACGAAAAACACTCAGTAAATTAGGGGGAAAAGCGGAATAAAATGAGACAGAGGACAAAAAAAAAATTGGAGGAAAGTAAATGATCAAAAACAAAAGATCAAAACAAGACATTCAATTATGATTTACAATCAAAATTCAAATGTGACACATGAAAAAATCAATATCAATTAAGCTAAAATGACAAAGGAGGTCTATTAGCGTGTTAAAACAAGTCAAGTGGTGTTATTGGCAGTAGTTTAAAGCTCTGGCATTGGTTAAAGGGTCTACTGCTCTCTCTTTCTCTCTCTCTCTCTCTCTCTCTCTCTCTGAACTTGACTTTGAGTCCAGCTGTCACAGCATGCTGTTAGGAGAGCCAGTGCTGGAACAGGTGCAGAGCCCTTTTTACACTCACTCTCTCTCTCTCTCTCTCTCTCTCTCTCTCTCTCTCTCTCTCTCTCTCTCTCTCTCTCTCTCTCACACACACACACACACACACACACACACACACACACACACAGACACACACATACAGACAGACTGTAAAGAAATACCAAGACGATCTTCTCGGCTTAGACTTTAGCACCCAGCTTAACTGCTGGGGATGCGCAGTGCACAACTGTCAAGAGCCTCAGGGTTGGAAGATGTAATCTGATGAGAGTCGTGGAAGGTGCCGGAGGGTTCTAGACTAGCTGCTGTGTTCTGTGCTGAGAGGTGTGGGGCTTAAAGGCTCTCTCTGGACAGCAGGCGTGAGGTGCGGCTAAAGTTAGCATGCTAATCCCACAGTCAGTCAGGGTCCCTCCTGCAGTGGCCAGCAGGCAACATTGGGGTTAAAAGGGTGGAGAAGGTGGGAAGGGCAAGTTGGTATCTTGTACCATAAACCTGGACACTCGAGTTCAATTCCCACCCCTTCCCTAACTCTCTCTCTCCTTATCTGTCTGTCTGTACTATCCTCTCCAATTTGAGGCCAAAAAAGACCCCAAAATAAACTAAAAGAATGAGTCGAAGTTAGCAGCATGGTTCCACGCCTCCTGCAATGCACACCCATTGGCCCACTTCCTGCTGGCCCCGCCCCCACCCCTACCACACACGCACACACACACACACACACACACACACACACACACACACACACACACACACACACACATGAACAGGTGTACCAGTGACCCACTTGCCCACTCCTAACAAGCACTACAGGCTCAACCCAGCTTTAGAAAAAAACCCACCGAAATAAACTCATCCAGCGCATTGTTTTCTCTGAACACTGAGAATGCTCCATAGAGTTGAGGGTATTTACAGGACTCAATCAGGCCAATGTGGAGTTGTTGTTGTTGTTGAATCTCCCCCTATTGTTACGCTGTAGTGCAGCACTAAATGCCCCGTTATGATTCGACCACAGATTGCCACAATATCATCGTTTTAATGGCGCTGGAACGACCTCTGCTGCAGGATGCTTTGAGGTTTCTGTAATCATTTGTTTGCAAAAAAAAAGAAAAGAAAAGAAAGAAAGAAAGAAAAACAGGGCAGATTTTTACTGGCTTCTCAACGCGGCTCCCATCGTTGGGCCAGCCAGCTGGATCTGTCTCCCGGGGGTCTATCTGCTTGGCAGCCCCATTAGGCAATCAATTTGAGCTGGCTTGGGTGATAAGTAGTAGCCCTCTATCCAGCGGGAGTGTGGGATGGGATGTGATGGGATGGGCCGGGACGCCGCCCTGGGACTGCTGGTAACGAGAGACTGGGGAGGAGGCCATACGAGAGAGAGGCTCCAGGCTGAGCTGACTTGGTGCTAAGCCAGTCGCCATCAGTGCCGGCCGGGGCAATTATACCACCATGACATTCAGCCATTTACCCCATTTGCCCCACCCTGGGGCTCCCAGTGCCAGCATTCTGCCCCAGTGCCTTACTGCGGCAGCCAGCAGCACTCCATCAAACGCCCATATGGAAAAGTCCTAGTGAAGACATATATATGCCTGTCAGTATCTATGGCTCTATCTATCTATCTATCTATCTACATGTATATCAATGAATCAATCTATCTATCTATCTACAGTACAGTCTATCAATCTATCTATCTATCTGTCTGTCTGTCTATCTATCTGTCTGTCTGTCTATCAATCAATCAATCAATCAATCAATCAATCAATCATCAATCAATCAATCTATCTATCTATCTATCTATCTATCTATCTATCTATCTATCTATCTATCTATCTATCTATCCATCCATCAGAATAACATAAGTGTAATTCCATGTATATGATTTGTCCAATCCCAGTAGACATTGTTGTGTGTGTGTGTGTGTGTGTGTGTGTGTGTGTGTGTGTGTGTGTGTGTGTGTGTGTGTGTAGGCTGTTTTGTGCTGTAGTCGAGCTGTGGGCTTCAGTTTTGTAGCGTAGCCTGTAGTGCGCTCCTAACTAGACAAAGCAAACAGAGGAGGTATTTACGAGACGCTGATTGCCTCTCCTCGCTCGAGGACCATGGCGTATCCCACCAGCCACGCTCTGCAGCGCCACGCCGCAAACGTTAACGATGAAGAGCACTTCCCAGAACAATGCACTCGAGGTTGGAATTCCTAAAAGCCTCTCTTACAAACACACACACACAAACACACACACACACACACACACACACACACACACACACACACACACACACACACACACACACACACACACACACACACACACACACACACACACACACACACATCTTCCTCTGAACAGCAGTGTGTTTTGGCCTGAAGGTAGTCTCTCTGGGACATCTGAATATGGCTTGGGTCGAGGGGTTGTTTTTTTGGGGGGTAGGGGGTATGGCAGCGTTGGGGTTGAGGGTATAGAGACTGCCAGGCTCCTGAACCCCCTCCCACACACACACACACACACACACACACACACACACACACACACACGCACACACCAACTCACCCAGCTCGAGGGTACACCACATTAACTGGTTCCACACGATTTGCTGAATGTGTCTACAGCCAGCACCACACACTACCAAGAAGGAAAAAACATCCACCCCGCCGCGAGGAAGCCAGCGTTTCTATTTCGGGCTGCTTTGGAGGGGAGAGGGACTCCTAGCACTTCATTTCCCAAATAGCTGAGGACAGCGAGCGTCTCGTGGCGTTTTGGCGACGGATGCCAAAAGCTCTGGCAGTGTGTCAGTCAGTCAGTCAGTCTTCTCTCTGTGAGCGCTCCTCAGGCTCCCTGTGACAAACCTACTGTTAAATAGTGGCCTTGAGTTACAACTCAAATTCAAGACTTTGCTCTTGACTGAGAGGACGATTCACTTTTCTCTCTCACACACTGTACTCTCTCTCTCTCTCTCTCTCTCTCTCTCTCTCTCTCTCTCTCTCTCTGTCTCTTTCTCTCTCTCTCTCTCTCTCTCTCTCTCTCTCTCTCTCTCTCTCTCTCTCTCTCTCTCTCTCTCTCTCTCTCTCTCTCTCTCTCTCTCTCTCTCTCTCTCTGTGCCAAATAATTACTATTGTCCATCAACCTACATGCGGTGCACACTTTATCTAAGGAGCTAGAGTTTTAGGTCTCTAGGCAGACGATAAGAGTGTCCATCAGGAGGAAAGGTGGAAGGCCAATCCAAAGTGATGTGTGGTGTGATGAGTTGATACTACATTTAAAAGCACTGTTTTATTTATATTTATATTTATTTTTATATCTTCTTTATCCTTTAAATTTTGTCTTCTTTATCCTTTTTAAAGCACATTGAACTGCTCCTATGTATGAAATGCGCTTTATGAATAAACTTGCCTTGCCTTGTCTCTCTTCCATGGACATACACCCTGTATGCTATGACTTGATTTCTATCACCATACAGTAGAGACAAAGGCTTTGTTAGACCACTGAGGATCTGTGAACCACAGTGAGGAGATATATGAAGAGTTCAGATGCAAAACCTCTGCAACCTCTGCAACTCCACTGGAACACTTTTTGAGAAAAAGGCCATTTTTTATCAGGCGTTTACAGTGTTTTCATTGTAAACAGATATTTCAGACACGGCGGGGAGCAGGTTTTATTTTATTTTTTTCAC
This sequence comes from Sardinella longiceps, assembly GCA_027497455.2. Classification (NCBI taxonomy): domain Eukaryota; kingdom Metazoa; phylum Chordata; class Actinopteri; order Clupeiformes; family Clupeidae; genus Sardinella; species Sardinella longiceps. The sequence goes on along the minus strand of JAODXP020000028.1, from coordinate 24,469,328 downwards.
AAAAACATTTCATTTACATATTCTAGATTTACACAGGATTCACACAATATCATTACAGTAACTCAGTTTTCACAAAAATGGTGTTTAGGGGGTTTTGCATCTGAACTCTTCATTTGTTATTTCCTCAGTGTCCTGTGGACTTATGTGGACTAATGTGGTTTAATGTGGCTTAATGTGGTCTTCAATGTGTTCCTAATTCAAATCAAAATCTCTTATTGCTGAAATCCCAGTATGTCCAGATGTGCTTCTCCTGTGACACGGCTCAAAGTGGCTCTGAGCTGCCCCACAGCGGTGGGATGTGTGGGGGGGTAACAGAGCTTATGGTGGGGGGCAGGGGCAAGGGGCAAGGGGGCATTTGAGTTCAGAGCAGGAGGAGGGAGCAGTTTCCATTCATACTGACACCTTGTCAGACCCTCTAGTCATCCACAGAATGGCCGCCCTGCACAGACACACACACACACACACACACACACACACACACACACACACACACACACACACACACACACAGAGTGATCCACAAATGGCCACAATGCCCCCCCCCCCATACTAACACACACACACACTAACTCACGCACACTTACACACGCACAAACACAAACACACACGCACAAACACACACACACACACACCCTCAGCAATCCACAGAATGCCACCCCCCTCTGCATACACATCACTTCACACGCTCATGCCAGACCTCTAGTCACGCTCTCTCTCTATGGGGTTGACGAGGAGCTTTAGCGTTAGCCGCGGCTATGCGCTCTGCGCTCTGCTCTCTCCAGACATGAGGAGGAGCATGAGAAAGAGCAGATGAGCTCGCCGCTAAACGCCAGCCTTTTGTCCTTGACCCGCTCCGCTTCGCCAGGGAGCCGACAACACGCTCGCTGACATACTTGTGGTCGGTCTGACTCGACTCTCTAACTATAGCACGGCGAGCTCCGGCAACATCATAAAACACATCATTTGAGCGTTTTCTTTTACTGCGAGTACCGTGTAGAACCTACGTGCGTGGATTTACGGGGGTGGGGGGCAACGTAACAGTCGCTGCAGAGCGGTAGTCGCAGTCAGCGGGGCTGCTGGACGCTCCGAGAGAACGCTACTACTGCAATCACTCAATCTCACATCTGAAACATGGTTTTAATCCAGCCGACGCAATGCATGCACAAGTCTAAGGCTGTATCTCAAACAACTTCACTCCAGATCTGGTGTTGATTTGCTGAACCCAATCTAGGCTACGGGTTCTGGCCCTGTGTCGCGCCGGTTCTGGTCCAGAACCGGCAGCAGCTGTCTGGCAGGGTTCAGTACCCTGACGTATCCCTTGCGCACATGCACACGCACTCACACACTCTCTCTCTCACTCACACACACACACACACACACACACACACACACACACACACACACACACACATACATCACACACACACACACACACACACACACACACACACACACACACACACACACACACACACACACACACACACACATACACACACACACACACACACACACACACACACACACACAAATACTAGCTGTTTTCCATATGCTCCCTCCCGAGGCATACAAACACACACACACACAAACACACACACACACACACACACACACTCATGACATGGGCCCATGAAGCAGATCCAGCCCCTGTGGTGGGACACCTTTCACTGCTTAGTTAGTGGTTTTGGATCCCGCCTTATCCAGCCTCTCCCCCATACTGTAGCATGATAACCCCCCAACCCCACGCCCCCACCTCCCTCAAGTAAGGGGTTAAGTGCTGACGGCATGTTTTCCTTCAAATTTACTGCGCTTCTCCCTCTCTCCTCCTCTCCTCTCCTCCCCTCCTCTCCTCTTCTCTTCTCTGTAGTCTGTGTTTACAACCAAAGCCACTCGCTCTTGTGTGAGGGGAGAAAATTCTTGGCTGCACAGCCGTAAATACTATTCCATTTATTAGTCATTTAAGTTGTTTATAGGTTGTATATATGTACACATATTTGGCATACAATTTTTTTGCAGAATGCCTTACATACTATCATCTCTCTTCAAAGGTATGAAGTAGTTTATGTTCATTTTAGTCTATGCTGTTACATTGAAGTGGTTGAAATGTCCATTGTAAGTTTCATTAGACTCCATTCGACTACAATCTGCACACATTTTATGGTCCACATTGTAAACTAAGTTGGCCTCTAATAGTGTTGATTGCCATATATTGTGATGGTGTTAATTGCCATCTAATGTAGATAAAATGAACAGTACATTTTGAAAAGCTGTTGGTTCGTAGTCTCAAATGTACATAAAATGTATAGCCCAGTGGCGCTGGGCTTTTTCTCTGACGTTGGCTCTGGTCTAATATAACATATATTTAATAGTCCTTATTGCAAACTTGTGTTGGACGCTTGTTTAGTGGCACACACTGCTGGTTCTGCTCTATAACGTACACAAAAGTTACAGTCCATATTGCAAGTGTGTGTTGGGCTCGTGTCAAGTGTGGGTTCAGGCCTATAATATAGATGGAATGGTCCATGTTGTAAACTTATGTTGGCCCCTGTCTTGCGGTTGTCCATAGCCTATAATGTAAGGGTAATGGGCCACACTGCAATGCTATGGTGGCCTCCGGCCAGTGTTTTGGACCCAAAGGCTATTTCAGTGTGGGGGCGAAGAGTTTTTCAGCTGCCAGCCCAGCGCTGGAACTCTAAATCGCCAGGCATCCCAGGTCAAAGGTCGTGTCCACTCCTGCTGAACCCTGCCATAAACAGTGTCCGCAAAGTCCCAGCATGCCCTGCTGCCGGCGGTGTTGACATGAGGCTGGCATGCTTGGCATCTCCCAGCTGCTCAGGAAGCGGTTAGATGTGTGTGTGTGTGTGTGTGTGTGTGTGTGTGTGTGTGTGTGTGTGTGTGTGTGTGTGTGTGTGTGTGTGTGTCCTTCACAGAGATGCACCCAAAGGCATGACAATGGTGAACTCTGGCCATGGCACTACAGCCAGACACAGACCTGAGTTGGTGTTTATTTTCAGAAGCAGCCACTAAGTGTTTGTCTCTCCACACCCTATACAGTATAACATTAACTTGCATTTTTCTAACACACATTATCAATCACTTCTGCCTCAATCCAAACTATTCTATGCTACAGAGTCCCAGAGACAATAGAAGAGTACAGGTACTCGTAAGGACATGAGAGGGATAAGATTCTTTCTGGGTAAATGATGGGGTAAAAAAAAAAAAAAAAACTGCTGTCTTGTATTCTTTTTTAGTGTTTGACCAAATGGTGTATAGCCAAGGGGAGGTTAGGTCAAGAGCGAACGCAGTAAGCTAAACCTTCATCTCAGTGTGTGTGTGTGTGTGTGTGTGTGTGTGTGTGTGTGTGTGTGGTTGGATGGGCCACCACAGTGACC
>JAODXP020000028.1:24425936-24433436 GCA_027497455.2 Sardinella longiceps | reverse complement strand
GCCAAGCGCAGCCAAACTCCGCGCGCAACGACCAGTATGCCTATGAGAGGGATTAGATGCGCGCGGCAGAACATAGTTTTCGGTGCGTGCCTCCGAGGACACACGGGTCAGGTGTTTGAATGACTTGAGGTGTTTGTTTACTTAGGGATTTTTGAGATTCGACTCCTCACCTGAACAAACACAAACACATATGTTCCAAAAGGTCACCTCTTGTATGCGGGACTAGTATAATCAGAAAGCTATAGTTTCCAGAACACAAAAATCCAACTGATTAGCTTGCATTAAAGAGTACCAGCTATAAAGGCAAAACAGACAGTGGTAGCGCGAAGCTCTGGATCCCCAACTGCACCCCTTTCTGCCCCCAAGCCGCCCTGATCAAAAGCATGCATTGATTGCACGCGCAATTGAACATTCCGCTGCGCCCAACAAACCCTTGTCAGCAGTTCTCAAGCCTGACAGTGCACGAGATTGGGGGCGCGGGAAAGGGGCTTGAAGGGGGACAATAGTGCTTTAATTAAAGGACGTGAACCAAGGCTATTGCACCCGGCGTTTCTGCTCAGGCCGAAACCCCCATGTATCTTAACACTTCACCCGTGTTCAGCAGTAAAGCTCAAAAGCATTTAGACGCACTAAAAAAACAGAGAGACACTCTGGGAGATGGCATGCACATGTTTACGCCAGCAATTAGCCTACCTGGTGGACAGTTGCATTCAGGTGATGTCTGACGGGCTGTCCTGATCTTGACCATACTCTCGTAGGTGCGCTGTCAAAACAGTCAAAAATAAGAAATAGATTACCGACTGAGTAGTACAAATAAATTTATTTTTGAGACAGTGACTTTTCATTTTCCTCATTTGTTAAAAGTGTGGACATAGAAAAGTTGATTGCCCCGAGTAACGCTAATTTCTAGAATGAAGCCAAAGTGTCGGTCTTACCTGGGAGAGCAGTTCATCCACGCGCTGCTGTATCAGTGAATTAAACTCATCCATGGAATATCCAGGCGGTCGGCTGAACAGTCGCTCTCCATCGCCAGCCTCCAGGTCCAAAACTCTGTTTTTAATCTCGCCTGTTTGGACACTCAGAAAGATGCAAAAGGCGATTGACACAGCGGAGAACACAAACGACAGCACGTTGGTGAATGTCCTGAAGCAGTACCGCCGCTTGCATGCCCCCTTTTCACTCTCCATTGTGGAAGCGCAGTTGGGGTTTTCCTTTGCCATATCCCGCAGTGGATCTCCTCACAGTCATGCACTAACGGTCCTAAACGTGCGCCACCGACCAGGGATAACTCAGCGTGTGTCACTTGGACTCGGTTTGACTCGATGCCTCTGATGCCGGATTGAGAGCAATGTCAGCGCAAGAGGAGTGAGTTGAGCCTCGCGAAATAGGAACGCTAGTCTATCAGGGACCTGCGCGCTCCCATTCACCGGGGAACCCTTTTTAGGCTATGACAGATTCTTGCGGTTTGGGGTGTCTTCTGTAAAACTTGTTGCACGAATGAAAAGAGAAAAAGAAATCAATCTTCAACGAAATATCACCTCTAAAGTCTCCAGCTAGCACTGTGGCAAAGTGACAGTAGGAGTGAGGGCTTTTGCAGTGTAGTAAGATGTGGCAGAGCGGTGTCTATCCACACACACATACACACAGGGGCTGAATGCCTGCGCGGAGACTAGGGGCATGAGTGAGTGAGTGAGTGAGAGAGAGAGAGAGAGAGAGAGGGAGTTAGTGAGAGAGGCAGGCAGCGCGCCACACACCCGCCGCTGTCAGGCTAGCGACACGCCTCCCTATCAGCGCAGCCTCCTGCGGCTCACATCACTTACTGGCGCGCTCCTTATTTCTTCTCATTCCAGAGCGCACACACGATAAAACCAAAACACACACTCAACTCATGTGGATTGTGGACTACAAGGGTTTTATATAGCCTACACTTTCCCTCCAGATATATATATTTTTTTTCTTTTTCTATTTATTTTGTCAGGGAATAAATCAGTTCTTCGCCCCTGGTATTATTTAGTTGTAAAATGCATGAGAATTCGATTTTTTTTATTATCATTATTATTTTTGCCTATCTTTTTGTGTTTTAGATTTGATACCATTCAATGCCAAAGCTGCAATACAAACTGAGTGGGTGAGTTCTGTCTCCAGATTCACGGCCCATTTCCTACATCGCCTCTCCCTCTCAAAAGAAATGTGAACCTTGTGTCCTGACAGCCCCTCCCTGCATGTAACCCAAAACTAAAACGCGCTTCTTGCAGCGGAGAGCCCCACTGATCGCGATCCGACCCCCGACCGACGCAGGGACGCCGGAGACCCCGTGCAGCGCTCGAGGTTCTAGCGGCTCTCGTCTCCATACGCGCGCCAGTGGCGGCGGGGACTGTTGGCCTGCTCTCACAGGGGGTGTCGGTTTCAGTGGCGTACACACGAGCTTTGGCCTGTGTTTGAAAACAGAAACTGGATACCATGCATTATTCCGTTTGGCAAAATCACAGCCTCTCTGAAATCGAGAGGAAACTACATAAGAGGGCGTTATAGCAGCCTAGTGCACGTTCTAATGTAGAGCCAAACTGAAGTCTCCTTTCTTCTCGCTTGAACCAACATAAGCGCGCAGTACAGCGCTGCCCTCCTGGCATGTTTGACAATGACATCGTGCCATCGATATTTCATGTCTGCTGAATGAAGCATATACCGCTGGAGTTGACCTGGAGAATGCAAAACAAGGCGAACATTCCTGTCGCCAATTTGTACTTTCCAATCCCCATGTCAACCCCAGTGAGCCCTCTATAACCAACTGCGCAGTGTATATTCCCTCCCTTTACCTACCGAACTGTGTCGATTCTCTCTCCGTTTAATAGCCTATATCGACCTCCTTTCATGTCCTATCAGTCTGCAAATAAGATGCAATCAAACGAAAGTTATCATTCCTTTGACAGCTGAATTATTGTACGCGTAGGCTAATGTTCTGTCTATTGTATTAATTGATTGTGCTTATCTGTCAAAGTAGGTTAGAGGATGGAGTGGACTCATGTCGGCAATCAATTTTCCAGGAACTAAAAACATAACCACAGGTGTTGCTAACAACATCTTGATGACATCCAATATGCCTAAGGAGCTGATAACATTGCACTGTTATACTGAATCAGAATTTTATCACCTGCCATTAGCAGGCTAACAACAGTGGGCCTAACGTTACTTAGCCTAGGTCCTACTTGTAGGCCTACTTGTCCCATACTTACACGGACGTATCAATTGAACTTTATTTGCTGTCAATTACTTATCAGTTTGGAATTCAAAACTGGGAATTACTCCAAGTAGAACAATACTTACAAGACGCAGGCCACTCTATGAACACAGCAAGATAAAGACAACGACATTTTGGGACTGGATTGGAAGATCCTATGGTGGATTCCACGCTTGCCAATCATCTATAGGAAGCAAGAAAGTTACACGGATGCTGATACATTCAGCCTGTACAGAGAGGCTCTGAAGAGTTTGGCATCAGACTTTTCAGACCCCCATATAATTGTACGTATGACGTCCGTCCTCTAGTGGTTGTAAGAAGTCATTGCTTCAATCAACATGTCCAGTACACACTGTAGGAATTTTGCAATAGATGGATGCTGTATCGACTATAGCACTTGACTGCTCTTGAAAATACACAATCATACATAAACATAACGCTTTTTATCACGAAAATAAGCGATGGCATCATTCTGTAGGATGCTTTCTGTGATTTCCTGTGATGATTGTGTTTGGAAAAAAATATATATTTAAAGTATTTCACAGGGGGAATATTTTTAAAAAGCAAATTGGGGTAAATTTACTTCAATATAGGGAGAAAATACACCTGTAAGCCTATAACTAGACATTATTAAAGGTCCCATATTACGAAAAATCACTTTTTGTGGCTTTTGGATGTGTTTTTTGGGTCTATACTGCCTCTACACACACTTTAAGTGTGATAAAAAGCCTCAATTGTTAAAATAGACAATTTACACTGTTAGTAACTGTTCAGCTGCTGTGTGCTTAAACCACCTGCATAGAATTTTCCTAACTGCATATGTCACAGGGTAAGTTGGGTGGGGTCCCACAACATTGGCAGCCATGTAAGCAGCTGAGGGCAATGACAATGGATAATTGCAAAAAAGAGAGAGAGAGAAGCTGGCAGACCATTTGCAGCTGAGAACAATGAAAAAGATCTATTGACTATTTTAGGGGTGGTCTGTCATACGCTACAGGGGAAATCCTCAATGTGTTGGCTGCAGGTGTCTAGTTACCTGGTGCAACCCCCATGAGAAACAACCTGTTCTGAACATTAGAGCTAAAAAAATTAGCTTGGAAAAAGCGTAATATGGGACCTTTAATGTAGAAGTGCCTCTTGTATTGCAAGGTTCAGCCTAGCGCCACTAGATGGAGGCCTTGCACTATACTGCAACTTCTCTCCAACCAGAAGACACCACCACTAATGCTAGAATGTGTACAGTATGTGTATGTTGTTGTTGTTGTTGTTGTTGTTGTTGTTGTTGTTGTTGTTTTGTTTTGTTTTGTTTTGTTTTGTTTTTTGGACAGTGAACATCTATTCAGTCATAGTACTCTGAATACTAACAAGTCATGGAATATTTTCATTTTCTTGTACAGTAGGTATCTCTTATCAATGACTTCATGGATTAAATTGGCTTCTAAACAGCACTTTTGTTTACTTTACAGTAACCATTAATTATTTGTGCAAGTAGTACAGTGATGTGTGGATTTTCTAAAATGAGTATGTAATTTTAGGTTTTATGTAGAAATTCTTCAAAATTTGTTGCAGCTGTAGAGGCCTTTCCAGCTGTGAACATAGGCTTTGGGACTATTATCCCCCAATTACAACAAACCATCAGGCTGTTGTCAACATCTATTTCCCCAAGTGGAATTGAAATTCTCGATGGTTTGTCTATTTTTCCTTTTAATATTCATTTTCCTTTTATTTCCTTTTATTTTTAATGATTAGCCTACAAAGTATATTTTTCGATGTTTTTCAAGCATTTCTGGCACACAAGTATTCCTGTGGGCCTGTGAGAAAGAACCAGGCAAGACCCCATAGAACTACAAATCCGAAAGAGAAAGTGGAGCTGGATTGTTGGGCACAACCTTTAGAAAACCAGCCACAAACATCACCCGCCGTCAAGCCCTGAGATGGAACCTTCAAGGGAAAAAGAAAACAAAGTCGCCCCAGGAACAGCTGGAGAAGAAGAAGAAGTGTAAAGGCAGAAATGTCTGAGAGTGGAGTGGACTCAACTGGGGAGAGCTCAAACAACAAGCCCATAAAATTAAATGCAGGATATTTGTCAATGGCCTACGCACCCAAGAGGAGAAAAGGGTTTAAGTCAAGTAAGCCAAGTCTGTAAGTATTCACAAATAATAAGACATAACAGATACATAACTTTGATGCCAGGGGCCCAGGGTCATTCTATATGTATACAAAGTGTATGCATAGGAATACATTCATAGCGTAAAAACGTGAAATCTGTCAACTGTTCGTAACTGATAGGATGACGGAATGCTATTTGAAATTAGACTAAAAATCAGACAAAAGCTTGTTAGCGATTGAAATGAACTGTATTTAGGCTTTCTTATAATTCAGCACAGTGATACTATCTAGGGTTGAAGTGTGAAGAAGTGAAAGCAGATAATGGAATCAGTTCTCTGGCAATCTGGGCATCCGTTGTGAAGCCCTCTGAAGTCCTGCCTGTAGAGAGCTGTTTTTTTATGTAGGTGTGTGTGTGTGTGTGTGTGTGTGTGTGTGTGTGAGAGAGAGAGAGAGAGAGAGAGAGAGAGAGAGAGAGAGAGAGAGAGAGAGAGAGAGAGAGTGGACAGGTGTGTGGTTGACAGGTTTGTGGGCAGACAGTTGAACTCTTGTTGGCTTGTGCGATCTCATGCTGTTGCGCTCTTTTAATAGCTTTGGTTGCTAGCGCAGGACTTGCGCAAGAGAAGTTTATAGCTCAGATGTCTTTGCGTAGCCCTGGAAGTTCTTAACTGCCCCACAGAAATTAGATCAAATGAAAGGTCTGGTGGTCAGCCAAGGTTTTACAGGATAATCAATACTTGCCCTTTCTGACTCACTCGTTTTCAGTGCGTCTGTCTCTCTCTCTCTCTCTCTCTCTCTCTCTCTCTCTCTCTCTCTCTCTCTCTCTCTCTCTCTCTCTCGAAATATCTCTGTTATTCTCTCCCTTCCATCTCCCCCCTTCACCTCTCTTTCTCCCCCTGCACCTTAGTGTCACACACACACACACACACACACACACACACACACACACACACACACACACACACACACACACACACACATCACCTCCAGCATTGCCAGTCCAAACCACAGATTTTACTAATAGGCTTGTATGTCTTTCTGAGAGTCATAGCTGTGGTTTATCGCCCCTTCCCCCAAACAAACAAACAAATAAACAAAGACATTCTACCTGTGGCCAGGAATGGAAAGGCTCGCACTGCTCATGAACAGAGCCCACCTGTTGGGTCCTGAATAGAGACTTGGACGGTCAGGAGAGGACACAGAGACGGGCAGCGGCCCCCGTGTACAGTTGCTACGGCGACAATCAAACATGAGAGTTATTATCTAACAGTTGTGTAGAGTTACACAGGCTGACCCTTTTGTCAGATAATCCCCCCTACTGGATAGAAACTGACAAAGGTCAACAGAAAGGTGGTCACTTCAGACCTACACACACACACACACACACACACACACACACACATGCATGCACATTCATTCAGTTATTTGTCTATTTGGGTACGCACGCACACACACACACACACACACACACTGTACAAACACACACACACACACACACACACACACACACACACACACACACACACACACACCTTTCTAATTTGACAAGCTCAGGCACACACCGACACACACACACACACACAGGCATTTTCCCCTGTCTATGCGGGATATGTGCTGTGTTTGTGCTGGCACAGGCAAGGTTATTCACAGTTATATTTGCAGGTCTCTGTTGCTGACAGGCTCTAAGAGGCTCGGCAACCAGGATCAGGCAGTCACACACAGAGAACGATCCGGAATGGGAGGAAGAGCGCGAGCACTTACTGTAAACACATTTGAGAACAAAATGACATAATTGCTGATTATAATTGCATAATTGTGAGTGTCTGTTCTAGTGTGGTGCCGTGTTTGTGACTGTGAGAAATAGTTTATATCAAGAGGCACGTAGACACACAATATCCTTTTCAGATGAGGCACCAGAGTTCTGTGCCTGCCAAAGACAATAGAGGGATCTAGAAGTTTTTTCATGTCTCTCTCTCTCTCTCTCTCTCTCTCTCTCTCTCTCTCTCTCTCTCTCTCTCTCTCTCTCTCTCTCTTGTGTCTCCTTAAGTCTGTTTCTTCCTCTACCTGTATTCTCCCAACAGTAGGCTACAGTTTGACAAACATGTAGCCATTGCATTTTAACATACACACAATACAAACAATACTGTATGATGTAC
>JAODXP020000028.1:24418436-24420936 GCA_027497455.2 Sardinella longiceps | reverse complement strand
GACAAATAAATAAGGAGGGGAAGAAGTGAGAAACTAATAAATACAGAACAAAAACATAGTACAGGCATACGGAAAGCATGAAAAGATGATTCAACGCCAGTAGAAGGGCGAAAAGAGAGAGAGAGAGAGAGAAAGTCAGAAAAGCTCCCAGAAAAATGATGAGGCAATTGAATGTCCAAACATCATACTGAAAGTGATGATTAATGTTGTGGTTTGAAGAGGACGGGAAGAGAAAGGTTGGAGATGGCCAGAGATGATATGATATGAGAGAGAGAGAGAGAGAGAGAGAGAGAGAGAGAGAGAGAGAGAGAGAGAGAGAGAGAGAGAGAGAGAGAGCAGCTTAGTGATACAGAAAGAAACAAACAGAGGGATGGTAGAATAATGGCCTAGAGAAATGATGTGAGAGGCGGAAAGAGAGAGAGAGAGAGAGAGAGAGAGAGAGAGAGAGAGAGAGAGAGAGAGAGAGAGAGAGAGAGAGAGAGAGAGAGAGGGAGGGGGTGGTAGACCGAGAGAGAATGAGAGATGAAAAGCTGGAAGAGAATTTGTTGTTCATTCCTACACTACATATTCAGTACGAGTGTTTATGGCAACAGACACAACAGCGAAAGCCCTGCATGTGGGAGCAATGTAGTGAGCCTTTAAAACCGTATTACTGTGGACAGTCTTTAGAATAGGATAAGAAAACATCAGATAAGATAAGTTCAGATAAGATGGTTCGTAAATTGTAATATGGTTCGATCCAGGTGTGCTTTACTTTACATTGGAAGCATAGTAGAATAAACTACATTCTGTAGTTTTCGTAATAGTGGCTGTAGCAGTACAACTGCCATTAGCAAGGCTCTGAACAGGTTTACATGCACCGTTTTAATCGGTTTATGTGCCAAAACTGATTGAAAACACCTTGTGTACACAGGCCATCTGAACCGATTGTGTTCAATCAGTATACAATTTGAATCGGATAGAAAGAGGTGGTGTACACCTTTTGATAAACCGTTCAGAATGCACGTATCTAGCACAATCGGATTCACAGAATACTTTTTTTTTTTCGTTTGTGCATGTGTAAGGATAACGTTAGGTTCAGAATTTATATGTCCGTTGACGGACGACGGGGGTGGGGACTGACGGAGGGGGAGTCAATTCTCTCAATTCTGATTGGTTGGACAGATCCGTCACCAAGTAAAAAGTTGAACATTTTTCAACTTTTCGATGGACGCAACGAACCCACAATGCATTTAGCATTGTACAGTCTGAAACAGCTGTTAGGATAACAGCGTGGTGGCGCATGCTAATACACACTGCTTAAACCTAGAAGCTAAATAAGTTCCTATACCTATACATTTTTAAGATATTTAGATTGGTCCGATTGGTTATTTAATAGAGTTGCTGACAGGTGGTTGGGTGACAGGTGACAGAGGAGGTAGTTTGTGATTGGTTGTGATAGAGGAGGGTGATTGATTGGCCCAAATCCCAGGGCGGGTTATCTGGGAGGAACTTGGGGGATTGATGAGGATCTCGGGGTCAGATTCCACCCAGAACAAGTTCCTGCCTCCAGATCAGATGCAACCACACACACACACACACACACACACACACACACACACACACACACACACACACACACACACACACATACATACACACACACTCTCTCTCTCTCTCTCTCTCTCTCTCTCTCTCTCTCTCACACACACACACACACACACACACACACAGTTCATATCAGACAATCCTGTCTCTTCCCCTCTGACCTGTATTTGACCCTTTGGTCCCTGTGAATGGGGGTGATGCAAGAACAACACACACACACACACACACACACACACACACACACACACACACACACACACACACACACACACACACACACACACTCCTCTCTGAAGCAGACTCCTGTATGTAGGGATCAGCTATGACCTCACCATGGGGGCACCTCAGTCACGCTTGTGTCTACAGCACAGGGGGCTCCTCACATCTTCTGTGTGTCCTAAGCGCAGCGCAGCACACACACACACACACACACACACACACACACACACACACACACACACACACACACACACACAGAGGCAGAGACACAAACACACTGTATACCCATTCACCCCACCACATGCCTGTGCCCAGTGAGCTTGTACTAGCACACAGCATGTTGGGCGAATGGAAGCCTTATGTAAGAGGCTACGCTCAGGCACATTTGACCTCCACTAATCGGTAACACCAGAGGTCAACGCGAGTATGACCTCTGAGCTTTCAACTCTGACATCATCCACTTCAGCCGTTTCAGAGAGGAGGACTTGGGGTGATGCAGGGTAATACTGGGGGCAGTGCTGTGAGTGAGTGTGTGTGTGTGTGTGTGTGTGTGTGTGTGTGTGTGTGTGTGTGTGTGTGTGTGTGTGTGTGTGTGTGTGTGTGTGTGTGTGTGTGTGTGTGTGTGTGTGTGTGTGTGTGTGTGTGTGTGTGTGTGTGTGTGTGTGTGTGTGTGTGTGTGTGTGTGTGTGTGTGA
>JAODXP020000028.1:24413436-24415936 GCA_027497455.2 Sardinella longiceps | reverse complement strand
GTGGACTGGCAATATGGCACACAGGGCAAATGCCCGGTGGGCCGACACACTATTTGTGCCAATGGCCCTGACATTCTCACTGTAACTGTAATCATAGGCGAAATGCCAGGGCTGATTTTTTGTCCCAGTCCGCCCCTGCACACACACACACACACACACACACACACACACACACACACGTGCACAACTTTGTAAAAAAGACTTAAAGTTCCATCTTCCATCTCTGAGAAGGCAGTGGAACAACTTGACTGACTGTCTCAATGGCGTGGTGAATTCCCGATAGTGTGTACAGTATACCCAATGGAAATGGATGAAAGGGCAAAGTTCAAGAGCACAGTGAGTAATTTTCCACAAACTCCGCATATTTGTAGGGGAAAGGGGGCATATGCAGCTTGGCACCTCACAAAAAAGTTTCCTTTAGGGTGGAGAGGAAATAATATATTTTTTCCACTGGTTGATGGGCCTACAGCAAGAGAGACAGATAAGAGAGAGAGAGAGAGAGAGAGAGAGAGAGAGAGAGAGAGAGAGCGTTTACATACCTCTCGTTGCCTTGCTAATAGAGATGAAGCTGTTTTCAAGCATGCGTGTCAGACGGTAATTCAGGTAGGTCATACCGTGCATACCTGCGCTATTGTGTGCCTCGCTAAGTGCTCGCTGTTCGCCTTTGAGAGCGGCAAGCCGAGGATGGCATTACCGACAAACATGGTCATTATCTGGGACTTGGGTTTCTTCCCACCTCTTCAAAAACACTTCTGCCCCGAAGGTAGCCGTCATTCTGCCATTTTAGGACGCGGAGCGTGCCAAGCGCCCCGAGGAACGCGAGTAGGAATCACTGACTGAAGCCTTATCGGACAAGATCTCCCTCGTCCATAAAAAGAGTACATGAATGGAGGCTTTCGTTCGTACGCCTCTTTATCGCTTTTATTAGAGCCCCTCGTTCTAACGAGCACCCTTAACCCGCGCAGGCGTGCGCTCAGGTGACGTTAACTCCAAGGTAGGCTATCATTTCTCCCCCTAATCGCCCGTGCTGGAATGGGGTGGGCGTGAGGTCGCGCGTTCCCCACTAAACGAGGAGATGATTGACGGAAAATGGCTCGAGATCAGGGAGTCGCGGCAGAGGAATGCCTCCCTCGCGCGCGCACAAGCACACACACAGTCCTGTGAGACTAGAAGAACTTAAAGACGGGTTAGTTTACACCAGCTATTTTACAAAAACAATAGCCCAATCATAATTTTGTAAGATTCATGCTTGAAACCAGCGAAACACCTCAGATGCACAGGCTTTTAAAATGTATATCTGTACTTATGCATGTATGTATTTATGCACTTATCAATTCTAATGATAAATTCATTTCAATACTTTGAACAGTCTAACAATGTGAGATACAAGGTAGGGAGAGTCGTTATTTGCTCATCTCTACTCTCCCAGAACTGTAACTTTAAGAATGTAAGGTAGGAGAAGCCCCTTATACTGACGCACGCACGGTATGCAAACATAAATTTAGCTACAACGTGCACCTCTCCACGGGTACAAAACGCTGGAACCAAATATGACGAGTCGCATTGACTTCAGTGACTTTCTGCCAGCTGTCATACGGACTTGACAAGAAGCAGGGAGATTGAAAGAGAGAGAGAGAGAGAGAGAGAGAGAGAGAGAGAGAGAGAGAGAGAGAGAGAGAGAGAGAGTCAGGGGGTACACGCCTCCGCTGTTCGAGTGGATCAATGCGCTCCACATCAGACAGAAGTTGCGCTCTCTCGGAAAGCTGCAAGGAGAAACTGTCAAACAAGACTGCCACACGGAACATGAACGGAAGCGCGGGACTTCTCCTGGGGATAACATTCATTCTCATGGTAAGTGTCTCGGTTGTTTCACTAACTTGTTATGGGTGAACAGGCACTACATAAATTGGACGACCTCATAGACAGACCAGTGAAAATGTGGCTTGGGACATCTCGTAGATAGGCATGTGTGTTTGTGTGTAACAGTGGCAGATGCCATTGGACTGTTCGTGAGTCTGAATAGACTTTCTTTTAACCATGGAAATGTACACCTGTTATAAACGCATTTATCCTTTTGTTCTTGGAATGTAACTTTTTCGAAATTGTGTCACGGTCTGAGGCGTCTGTAATTCTTGCTTTGCTTGATGCCATCTAGTTTTCTGTTAAGAATGTAACGGGCTTAGTTGCAGCAGTCTGTAAAATTTAGACTTGATAGGCGCAATTTCTTGTTACGAGGCGCAGCAACTCAGAACAGGTAGGCAAATGTCCCAGTGGCCCATCATCACGTGTAATTGGGTAGTTAACAATGTTAAGACATAAAAAAAATAATATTTTTTTCCCCTCACGTTCCACTTTAGGGAAACAGTGTGTGCGTACCAAAGCCGTGTTAATGAGTTCAAGTGCGTAATTATAGGCATGCTAGGTTATGTGTGCGCGTGTGTGTGCCTGTCTGAGTTCGTAGTCATACTGTGTTTAATGGTTTTATATCGTATAATGCCTC
>JAODXP020000028.1:24370936-24375936 GCA_027497455.2 Sardinella longiceps | reverse complement strand
TTATATACATTTTTGTTATTATATAACTGGGATTATGGTCATGTATGGATTTTTTTGTAATACATGACTCGAGTATGCTGAAACAGGGTCTTTAAATGCAAAAAAAACACTTAACACACTTTACACACTTAAAACCACTTAGCCATTCACCTCAATTTATTGGCATTAAGTTTTGATCATAAATACATATTCATCAGCATCATCATCTATCCCCTTAGGGATTTTTCTGCCAGTTTTTTTGTTTTTAAATATATATTTACTTTTTAATTTATTTGCTCAATTACATCCACATTATATGACATTACATTAATATAAACATAAATATGAAAAATGAAAAGACGTAAACAGCTGTTGCAAGTGTTACTTGATGACTCAGTGTTCTGCTAATGATAACTCGATTTTCTGACCATGATTTAGTTGAAATTATATATGTGGTGTATGGCAGAGACACTTCATGCGTCACTGTCTCTGGTAAAGACTTCACTGAACATAACAGATTCTCCATCTTAACTCAGAGCATCAAACCTGCTGGTTTTCCTTTGCCCTGTTGTCAACAGCTCAGGGACTCCAAGTGGAATTTGGAACACAAACATGGAAATAAAAGTGGAAGTTTGCCTCAAACAAGCATCATCTTGCTCTCACTGACATTGACTTTTCTCTCCACCTGACCGATTTGTCCCACAGCACATACAGACGGCCCATGCTTTATTACTGTGGGCTGTAGACGTACCAGTTCTTTTGGAGTTGGTGTTCTTTAATCTCATTCTCTTTTTGGAACCCAGTTTGCTTCTAGAATTTTCCTCAAACAGCCGTTCTTCAAATCTCTCGCCGTTCCATGGCAGTGGATGTCGTGATGTGGTTCTCATGTGTAGACACGGCTTCTCCCCCTCTCTCTCTCTCTCTTTCTGTGTGACGTGTGTGTGTGTGTGTGTGTGTGTGTGTGTGTGTGTGTGTGTGTGTGTGTGTGTGTGTGTGTGTGTGTGTGTGTCAAGGACCTGTTCATGGAACATAAAGAAAACCATTTTGCCATTTTGCTAGGAACAAAAATGAAGACAAAAACTTTTTTATTTTTTTATGTTCTGGAACAGAAACTATTTGTAAGATTAGTGGTAACCAGTTAATACCAGTTCTTTCTTTGTTCCTGAGAAGAAATGAAATGGTGAGGGTCACCTCCTGTCATTCAATGTGTGACTGACAAACTGACAGGCAAACTGAACTTGCCAATTCCACTAGTTGGTACAAAAGGCCAATGAAGTCTCCAAATCTCAATGATTTCACTACATGAAAAATATTGTAATGTACTTTATATCAATCATAAAAATATTTGTCTTAGACATTAATCCCACCTATTCTCTTAATTCATCAGGCCGTGTTTCATTATGTTTGCTGTAGGATAGAGACGAAAGGACAATAAAGCATCCATATTTTTATGTCGGCAGCTGACATTGAACGGTATTATCCAGTTCAGGAACAATATTTTTTTTTGTTCTAACCTGTTCAGGAACGTCAATTTCAGGGTGGGACCCGAAACCGGAAACATTGGAATTTAGTTTCTGTCCGGAGCAAATCAATTCGCAAAAAGATTCTGGTTCAAAGTGTGTGTGTGTGTGTGTGTGTGTGTGTGTGTGTGTGTGTGTGTGTGTGTGCTTATCAGCACTGCTGGAAGAGCTCTGTGAAGGAGAAAGTGAACAATGTCAAGCTGAAAGAGAGACGTTTATTAGCTTTTGCACTGCTCCCATCTAAAGCTGTTGTCTGCTAGTGAGCAGAATTTTGATACGTTTGTGAAGGATGTAGGACTACAAAATTCTACATTTTGCTTCTCGAAAAAAAAAAAAAAAAAAACGTTTTATGGTGTTGCACTTTTGGGCCATATCACACTCCTCTAATGAATGTTAATTCAATGTCCTTCACCATGTTAGTTAGGAAGACTGAAAAAAACTCAGGGGTTCTTACCTGCTCCTCACCCGGTGGCCATGGTGACTGGCTGTGTCAGAAATTTATATAGTCCCCACGGGATTGAACCTTTCTCACAAGCTGGTGGTGAGGACCCATTGCCTTTAACTCACTCCTGTTACTCAGCTTTGGAGAGTGTACACCATTGATTGATTCCATAGTCCCTCCACAGTGCCTGTAGTCCTCTATCCTGACCTGAAGTGTCATACACAACAGATGACTCCTCCAGATGACCATATTGAGGTGTTTGTAGGAAGCTTTGCATCAGCTTGCACCAGTACATGCAGTTGCTCTGCACAGTAGAGTAGTTCATCAGTTGTTCTGTTGCACTGCTCTCTGATAAGTGTGCTTGTGGAAAGCCAACAGCACTAGTTGACCCAGTGGTTAAAATTTAACCTGGTTTCGTATTCACATCTATCACCTGTACTTGATCAAGGTGTGGTGTGGTAGTGTCAAGCACAGCCTGTGGAAAATCAAAGTGGGGATTTTTTTTTTCAGTAACGTCACCACTTTGACACTGGTCTCTCCTCATCACTTGTGGACAGTCTGTGCATTGTTAACTAACTTCCAAGGGCTATTGGTCTGAAATGGTGCCACTATACTACATACGACTTCTTCATTAAAATAAGTTGGAATTTACATGAAAAGGTCATTGTTGATTTGAGTATTCATTGTTATGGTTCATTATTACCTCCGCCAAGGCGTGTGTCTGTCTGTGTGTGTGTCTGTCTGTGTACAACATAACGAAAAGTGCTGCATGGATTTGGATGAAATTTGCGGACAACGTGTGTATTGGCATGAGTAAGATCTGATTTGATTTTGGTGGCGTTCGGTGATCCAGAACATCTGTGACCACATAGCCTTGGCGGAGGTCTGCGCTCTTTGAGTGCTTTTCTAGTTTACTTCATTTAACTTAAACTTTGTTGTTCATTTTCACAGATCTTGACAGAACTTCAACTTTGTCATTCAAAGGAATAAAAAAGGAATCACATTTTTTTCAGTCAAACTCAACACAATAATCCACTTAAACGGTGATAAAACTTTGATCAGTATCTTAAATTGAAGCTGAGGTTGTGAGAGGTCTTTCAGTGATTGTGTGGTCTGAGCAGTATTGAGAACTGTGCTACTGTCTCGTAGGAAAAATCACATAGGATTGATGGTTAGACACAGACACTAGAGGACTATCAGATGACTTCTAGTCTAAACCTCCTCCACATCAGGATGGAGTAGTATCTGGAAGACAAGAGAATAGACAGAGAGAGAGAGAGAGAGAGAGAGAGAGAGAGAGAGAGAGAGAGAGAGAGAAATGATGCATGCATACAGATACACTTAGAGACTAAATATGCCAGCTCTATGTATAAGCTTTGCTCTTGGAAATAAACAAAAGATAAATTAGATAACACACAATGGCTGCCTTTAGAATTACACTCTCTCTCACACACACACACGCACACACACACACACAAATCAGTCTAATCTAGGCCAATGATTACAGGTGAACGCCCAGACAGTGAGGGCACTGTTGACCTTTCCAGAATGCCAGAGATGCCAGCTAGCACACGTATGGAGGTGGGGGGGGGGGGGGGGTGTTGGCGGCCTGGTTGTGTAGGGGAGTCAGGCGCACCCAAGGTGGAATGGCCGACATACTTTACGTAGTGGACGGCTGCCCAGGGTGGCACAACTGGTAAACACACACACAAGACGAATGAGGTGCGAGGTCCTGGGAACAGACAAGCTAAACAGCATTTTAAACATATACACAGACACACACACATACAGACACACAGACTCACACGTGGATACACTAACACACACTCATTCACACAAGGAAACAATTCACTTCATGTGTATACTGTATATATACACCTATTTACTTGACTACAATAATCCTTTATCTCTCTCTCTCTCTCTCAAACACACACACAATCTTCCTCTCTCTCAAACACACACACACACACACACACACACACACACACACACACACACACACACACACACACACACACACACACACACACACACACACACACACACACACACACACACACACACACACACACACACACACACACACACACACACACACTCCAAAGCAGACTGAGACACACTGTGTTGTCCAGGTTGTGTTGCTGTTGACCCTTGCTGTGGTCTGTCTGTCTGTCTGGATACACTGTGACCAATACCAGCCTGGTCCCAACGGCAGGCTTTGTTATATTTCTATAAAAGGACAGGAAACGGACAGTGTATGTGAGTGTGGACTTGAGTATGTGTATGTGTGTATGTGTGTTTATGTGTTTGAGTGTGTGTGTGTGTGTGTGTGTGTGTGTGTGTGTGTGTGTGTGTGTGTGTGTGTGTGTGTGTGTGTATGTGTGTTTATGTGTTTGAGTGTGTGTGTGTCAGGATGGAGCATGAAGGAGTGAGATGGAAAGAGAGCAGAGTGATTGGGAACTTTTAATCACTCACACACACACACACACACACACACACACACACACACACACACACACACACACACACACACACACACACACACTCACACAGATGGTGATGAGACAACGGCATGGCACACAACCCAAGGGCAGAACAGAAGCCAGGCTATGAGTCTCTCTTCTCAGCTCCTAACACTGGTGGCTACAGTCAGACTGTCATGTCAGCAGAAATTAAGCTTCATTTGTTTGCTTTCATTCTTTCTTTCTTTCTTTCTTTCTTTCTTTCTTTCCTTTGACATTATTATCCCTTTGTGCCCCCTATTTGACTCTTTCTCTCTCTCTCTCTCCTTCTGTTTCATCATCTCTTATTTCTCTCTTTCTATTCCTGTTCTCTCTCTTGCTCTCTCTCTCTTTCTTTCTTTCCCTCTATGTAGTTTTCCCTCTCCCTGTATTTATTCATCGCTCAGGTCTCTGTTCCTTCCTTTATTTCTCTCCGTCTTTCTCTTTTTCTCTGTCTTTTTCTCCATTCCTCCCCGTTGCATGTTTCCACCACCCCTTTTCTCTCTTTCTCTCTCTCCTTCTCCTTCTCTCTATTTCTCTTTCCTTCTCTCTCTATCT
>JAODXP020000028.1:24363436-24365936 GCA_027497455.2 Sardinella longiceps | reverse complement strand
ATTCCCAGGTAAGCAGGCAGGTAAACTGATTCCAGATCTGTGCTGGGGCTGCAATGCTGATGCTGCCACTCAGATAGACAGACAGACAGACAGACAGACAGACAGACAGGCCAGGGTGGTGCTGGTACAGGGGAGATTGATGGACCCCCATTGCATTACATGGGAGTTATGAACTCTCCTGTTTGCTTAACACTGACAGAGGACAGACCAATGAAGAATGAACAGAGAGAAGGAAAGAGGGGGGGGGGAGTGAAGAGGACAGAGAGTCTTGTGATTGTCAGAGAGCCCTGTCGCATGCGGTTGATGAACTTTCCTGTTTTCTTTACAGTGACGGAGGAGAGATACGCAAACAATATATGGAGGAGAGAGAGTGATGGACAGATATCGCTGAAGCGAGAGAAAGATAGAGAGAAAGGGAGAGACTGAATGAGTAAGGGACGGACAGATATCTCTGAAGCGAGAGAAAGACAGAGAGAAAGGGAGAGACTGAATGACTAAGGGACTTGTAATTGCAAGAGGATGCAAGGGACAGATGGACAGAGATGAAGAGAGAGAGAAAGAGAAGGAGGGTAATGTACAAGAAAGAGAGAAGTATGGAGAGACAGAGTCAGAGAGCAGAAAGTCAGATGAAGACAGAAACAGACACACATTGCTGAAGCAGACAAGGGAAGACAAGAGAAGGTGAAAAGAGTAAGAGCAAAGAAAGAGAGAGAGAGAGAGAGAGAAGAGATAGAGCAAAGAGAGACTGAGAGAGAGGCCTTGGCTGCCATGCCTCATTAGAGCCCAGTTCAGCCAGACTCCAGTCTTCTCCAGGCCTGGCCCTGTGAGCGCTCCCATCTCTCCCCGCAAGATTGATGGACGCAGGGGGGGGGCACGTAGCCCCGCCAGTAGAGCTGCAAGTCCCTTGGGTGCGGTTTCCCTCACCCAACCAGCTGACCCCACACACAGGCAGCGTCTGGGCCAGGCCTGGGCCTCAACTAAACCGGAACCATCCTACACTATAAAAACACACATAAACATCCAATATGAGGCAGTCAAGTGTGACAGGATAGCCGGTCTGACTGAGGGAGCAGAAGTTATATGAGCACATAAATATATAATTATATATATTATATATATAGTGTCAGGTTGAGATGTAGTAGAGTTGATATATTGACACGGGCTCATCTCGTAGGAAGAGAGTTGGGAGAGACAAAACTGCTGTCTTCAACCTCACTGTTTCCCACAGGCTTGGGGGATAGGGAACTATAGAGTCATCTGCACTTTAGCAGTCAGTTGCAAAACGCTTGTGACAGTTTCAATCTGTTTTTATATGTTTGTTTTTTTTAAATTTTATTATTTATTTATTTGGAAACATTCACAAACTGTGTAAGAAAGTAGGGTAGCACTTTATAATAACCGTCCTCTATAAATGTTTATTAAATAGCTTATTAACACCAGTAAGTAGCTATTTAACTACTAATAGATAGCATTTAACCGTTAGGTAACAGTAATTAACAGAAATTTTACAGCATAGTTAATTAGTAAGTTAAGTTAACAGTTAGTTTACAGTTTGTTATGGCTAAATGATAAAATGGAAAAACCTGATGGAATTATATCATCTTACTGGTTGAAACCACTAACTTTCCAATTAACTTCTTACTGATGTTAATAAGATATTTAATAACCATTTATAGAAGAGGGTTATTATAAAGTGCTACTGAAAGTAGTTTTCCACAAAACCACTAGAGAGGGATTGTAAGCCCTGATTATTGTATTGCAGGTGCAACTAAAATGTAACATTGTATAGTGACTGGATTAGGGGCTAGTCCATTTAGTAATGTCACTTTTTTTTCGTTTTCGATAAAACTCCAAGTATGCTGGAGATTGATCAGTTTTTTTTTATGATTTTGCTCCAATGTTTAATTTCAAAAGAAAGACATTTCCCTCTGCCAAACCTGAATACACTTCTAAATTGTCCCTCGATCTTCTCGATCTATTGCAAGATGGGGGGCAGTTCTTGGCTTTGGGGATGTGTGTGTATGAGTGTGTGTGTGTGTGTGTGGGGGGGGGGGGTCATTTTGGGGGACATTTAGGATGACCTCCCTAACGTCCCTCCCCAGACACCCCCTTCCCAACCCTGGTCATCCACGGTTCAGCTCAGCTCAACTTGGTGTGAAAGTGAGAAAAATGCACCCGGTGTCAAGAAGCACTGGTATGCCTCAGTGCAACTGAGCATGATATGAGAAAGAAAAATGCTCTGAGAGAATTTTTCTCTTTTCTTTCTTTTTCTTTCTTTTTTCATTCCACTCGTTTCTTTTTTTATGGCTATAGGGAGTGCTAGCATAGTGCGCTAACGGCTCCCACACCAGGCCTTGGGCCGAAAACATCTGGCGCCTGGAGTGTTGTCATCATGCCTTAGTGGATAATCCCCCCTCTTCATTCTCTCTCTCTCCCTCTCTCTTTCACTCTCTCTCTTATCTCTTGCACACTCCCTCTCTGTCTCTCTCTCTCTCTCTCT
>JAODXP020000028.1:24333436-24335936 GCA_027497455.2 Sardinella longiceps | reverse complement strand
GAGCCTTTCTATGATTTAAAACAGCAGTTTGGCTACTAACACCTAGCCAGGTGCCCCTGGAAGCTACAACTTGCAAGTGGTTTTCTCCAGCGTGCAAGAACGTATCAAAATTCTGATCCCGGCAAGTGTTCCAACTTTTTATGATGTTACAATTTACTTTGAGTCCTTATCACACCAAATTTCTCCTTTAACCCTGGGTTAACTTACTCAACCAATAGCATCATCCAATAAAATTCCCTATGGCTTGCCACTAGACGTACAGGCTGAGCAAATTCATTTGCCGCCGCTAGGGTACGTCTAGATTTCTAGGCTAGCTCCGGATGAAACTTATCTAAACATGTCTTGTTTGGGAGCTGAATCATCAGTATTTGTACATGTCTGTAAAGTCAGATTACAAACTCAGGTATGGGTGGTTATTGTTAGTTAAGGGTAATGTGTTGTAAATCAGTCAGTTTGAGTGCGTCCTGAGAGGATGACCAGAACACCAATGTGAAGAGGATGGGTATTGTCTTCTTCTGAAGATTTTATTTTCCCCACATTTAGTCAGGTTCATTACGTTTGGATTTTAACTTTCGCTGGATATTTTTGGAGAGTTGTAAAACTATACATTTTTGAAAACTGTAATGTATTAGCAATTAGAAAACCAATGTTTCCATTTGCACAGGTGTCTGCATGGCGGCCATCTTGGATTTTTCAAAATGGTGTCCGAAAAACCTATATTTTGACATTTCTCAGCTTCTGAATAAGCTAGAACACTGATTGTAACTGCTAAACCTACATTTTCAGGGACAAGGAATCCAATGGCACCAACATAAATTGGATAGGTCTTAACAAAATGGATTTTAATACAGAATTTTTCTTTTATTGATTGTTTTACAGACATGCGCACATGGTCAGTGTAATGGAACGTTACACATAGGAAGGATCATGCCCTTTTGACAGTCTCTACACCTCATCGTCATCATCATCATTGTCACTTTCGTACGTAATGTCTTGAGAGTCTTCATCATTCTGGCAGTGGCTGCCACACTGACAGAGATCTGTACAGGCTAAGTTCTTAGTTCTGCAAGAGCACCTAATAGAGGAACAGTCTGATTTGTACTGACATCTCACCATCTCAACAATGACTTTTGGAGCTGGAAGGACCTCTGTGGTGGTAGGTTTTAGCTGACCATCTGAGTCTTTGAAGTACCCATTTTCCAGGGGATCCAACTGTGGAACATGGTGAGCGATGGCTGCCTGTCCCCACACCCGTGTTTGGATATGGACTCTTGTGACGGAGTACCGTCACGACGGTTGAGTATACGCTCTGACTGCCATACCAATGAGCCTGGCTCTTTGGTGTTGTGGTCAAGTTGCACGTTTAGCACCCCGGAGACCCGGGTTCTCTCCCTTCGCTACATATGGTGTCAGAAGTGGGATGGCGACCGTGAGGCCATCGGAGGCATACCCAATGTGTGAGCCGTATGAGGGACCTCCAGGATAGGTTGACCCCGGTGATAGGGACCCCAGAGATGGGTGAAGCACTAGAATGTGGGGCCCTGGGATGGGAGAAGTACGGCTGGTGGATTTGTGAGGGACGCTAGTGTGCATGAAGCGAGCCTGGTTCTTTGGCGTTGCAGTCAAGTTGCACGTTTAGCACCCTAGGTGGGGTCACTGTTCTCTCCCTTCGCTACAACTCTCAATATGTGCTGTCTCAGAGCTCCGATTGTTGGAGGGAGCTTGTCACCTTCTGCCATGTGCTTGTAGAAGAGATGCCAACGTAGGTCAGGGATTGTCTTGATGCTGATGCCCTTGGGTGTGTAGGCTGTACATACAAAGGTAGCCAGTGTTGAAAGCATTCCCTCAAAAAGCACTGATGACATCCTCATCAGCTTTGAGGTACACCTGGAACCATGTTGCCTTGCCTATGCGAGAGAACCTCCCAGTGTTGTCAGCCCCTGTGAAGGCATGTAAGACGGGCAAAGCCTTTGCTCTTTCTGGACTTAGAGCTCTCCACAGTGGTTCAATTTTCACACCACCAGATACCATAGAAATAGAAATCATAGTTTGCTATGACCAGCACCAAGACATCTGTGTCTGGTGAGGACATCAGCTGTGCATCAGGTGGGTTTCACTGTGACGCCAGCACTGCCTGGTGGATCAGGAGTATGTCTGCTTCTTTGTGGTCGTTGTCCCCAAAGAGCAGGTCTTTGTTGCTCCTTGTGTGCCCAGAAGCAGAGGTGATGATCAGCTTGGAGGATCCCATGTTGTACACTAGGATTTTGGCAGCAAGGTAGCTGGTTAAGTCAGCCCTTGTTTTCTCATGAGAGAGGAACATGCTCATTGGGATGTGCTTGATGTTGGTGTCATCTCTGACTTGGTACTGGACAGGAGCTTTGCCTTGTCTTTGTTTGTCTCTGGTAGCACTTTTCAGAGAGTCTTCTCTGTAGGTGTCAAACATGAGAATGATCTCAGCTACCTTGCTGCCAAAATCCTAAAGTACAACATGGGATCCTCC
>JAODXP020000028.1:24318436-24320936 GCA_027497455.2 Sardinella longiceps | reverse complement strand
CATACATACACACACACACACACACACACACACACACACACGCACACGACACACACAGAGAGAGAGAGAAACACACATGCATACTCACACACATTCAAAAGTTTTATGGGTAGATATTTCTACATGGTCCACAACCATATGAATGTAATCTTTATTTTACAGCATCGTCTTTTGTTGTGTGGCGAGCGGCCTCACACACACACACACACACACACACGCACACACACATACACACACACACGCATACTCTCTCTCTCTCTCTCTCTCTCTCTCTCTCTCTCTCTCTCTCTCTCTCTCTCTCTCTCTCTCTCTCTCCTTAAGTCGAGACATCAGAATTATCCACTGTGACTGAGCTGTGGGGATTTGTCCTGTCAGCAAATTTGTCTGCAGTGTCCATTGGTCCTCGGCGCTACGTCCCCCGTTTGCACGCGCTCAGTGGCTCAGTCGCCATGATTGCAGAAGCATATGTCCAGGAGGTTTCTGGTGTCCGCAGAGAGCCTCTCTGTCACGGCATGGCTAACTGGGCTATCCATCACGCGCCACTGTCTTTCCGGCAGCGGGAGGTCAAACGGCGTAATAAAGCGTGGAATATTGAGACAAGAGGGAATACGGATTGGCTTTCCAGCTCTCCTGGTTTCATTCCCCCTATTTTCATTTTTTTTTTTTTTGTCTTCGGAATCCTCCATGAAATTGAAATGAAGGAGACTAGCTAAGCTTACTCTGGTCGTGTAGTTAGACTCCTGTGTTGTTTTCTTCTTCTCTACTGAGTTCTCGTAGTGTGTGTGTGTGTGTGTGTGTGTGTGTGTGTGTGTGTGTGTGTGTGTGTGTGTGTGTGTGTGTGTGTGTGTGTGTGAATATGTGTGTGAATATGCAACCTCTGTGTGTGTGTGTGTGGGGGGGGGGGGGTGTCTGTGTGTGTGTGTGTGTGTGTGTGTGTTTTGTTCTGTGTTTGCGTGTGTGTGTGTGTGTGTGTGTGTGTGTGCCATTTTTGCCTCTGACACTTTGAACTGCTGACATACTGTCTGTCTGTGTCTTAGCTACTTTAGAGAGGTGTGTGTGCATCACTAATTCTAGAGTCTTCCATGAAGTGCAAAGTAGAGAGAGAAACCACCATGTAGTGAAAACCAATCCTGCTTGTGCAGCGCTAAGTTGACAAAAGAAATGTGTTTTTGCCATTTTCCTTCAGAAAGGTCACGAGTGCATGTATTGCAGAAGTGACTGAGGATTTGAATAATGCCAGCTGACAGATTTGTTTGCTGCTCTGCATTTCCCTCTGTCATGACGTGGGTGGTTAGTCTATCTTCTGTGAAATCTGCTATATATGCGCTATTTTCACTATATTTACTTGTTCATTTAACTTCTATTACTACAAGGATAATTGTGATGTATGTTTATTTGCCTTGGTCTCTTTCTGAACCCCTCATAAGGTGTTATGTGTGTGTGTGTGAGAACTGACTGAAGGCGGATTGGCTGACTTTCAACGCTATTTGTCCGCCAGTATCAGAAAAGCTCAGCACTCATGACTTTTTTTACCAGGTCTTTTTCAAATAGGCTAAGTCACCAGGGACTTGTTGATGGACTGGACTGGACTCCAAACTCTGAGATGGATTTGATTGATTGATTTTTCAGGAAAGTTACGCTTGGGCGCTGTGAGTTCATTTTGAATTAATATTGGCTGACCTACTATGCCTGTAATACTCTGAGGAGCCAGGGCCTCTGTCATCATACTGACTCGTGTTTTCACCTGTGTGTGTGTGTGTGTGTGTGTGTGTGTGTGTGTGTGTGTGTGTGTGTGTGTGTGTGTGTGTGTGTGTGTCAAGATTTGAAAAATAGATGGCAAAGGAAGTTGAGGAAGTGGAGGCTTTCTGGTTGACTGAGATGCCAGTCTCCCACTGTCCCCAAACTCACACTAACACACACACACACACACACACACACACACACACACACTTCTGTCATGCTCCTTAAGATGGATTTCACAGGAACTGATGTCACCGGTCTCTCTCCGTCCCCAAACACACATTCAACTGTCACGCTCCTCAGACTGATTTCACAGGAAGTGATGTCATCATTCTCTTTCTCTCTCTCTCTCTCTCTGTCCCCAAACACACATTCTGCTGTCAGGCTCCTCAGTCGGAGGTCAGAGGATGTGATGTCATCGCAGACAGGCCTGTGCTAGGTCTGTAGCCTGGCCATGGGTGAGAGACAGAGAGAGAGAGGGAGAGAGAGAGAGAGAGAGAGAGAGAGAGAGGGAGAGGGAGAGGGAGATAATTTATTTCTGCTATAGCCTATGGTTATTTCTGTCTTTAAATCAACACCAAGCCCTACACTGTAATTGTAGCTTCAGCACCAATAGCTTTATTCAGCCCTGCTATGCCTTCAGCATCATATGAAGACTTTTCCTTCAGAAAGCCTTCCTTTGAATAGCCCCACAACGCCCAGCAGAGCTGTGTAGAGACAGATATATATGGGAATGGTGTGTGTGTGTGTGTGTGTGTGT
>JAODXP020000028.1:24285234-24287734 GCA_027497455.2 Sardinella longiceps | reverse complement strand
AGGTGTTGTTACTGTAGTCTTCTGACTGACATTCTTCAATAAAGTTTCCTCCTCCTCCTCCTTCTCCTCTTCCTCTCCCTCAGCTGAAGACACGGTGGTGACCATTCCCTTCGGCAGCCGTCACGTGCGTCTGGTTCTGAAAGGCCCGGATCACTTGTGTAAGTTTTGGTAGGTCCAGGGAGCTTCTGTTTCAAACAAAGTGAAGATGTGAAAGTGCCAGCCCCATTCAAATTGCTCTTGAAAAACATAACAACTGCTTCTCCCTTTTTGGGCATTCTGCTCTTGTTTTGAAAAGTTATACTGTTGTTTTACAGGGTGGGAAGGGTTTCGTGTTCAAATTACTCAGAACTTGAACAGGAAAAATGCAAACTTGCTTTTTTATTTTGAAAGCCACTAGAATTTGGAATTGAAAACAGTGACATAGCAGAATTAACCAATTTGAGATACCAAAATACTCAGTGGTTGATGATTTTGTGCACTTATCATGTGAAGGAGTAGACTTGTTTGTCCATTTGTTGTGTTAAGTCTTTGTCTGCCTTGAGCAAATCATGAGCAGAGACTCTCCAATGTCCCTCACGCTCAAGTGCTGTTGCCAACCCCTGGCCAGGTCACTCGTCATGTTTGGATCTCTATCTATCTATCTATCTCAGCCTCCCAAAGCTGCTGGGACTTACTTTCTGCTCAGAGAGTAGAGGAGAGGAGAGAGCTGGATGGAGGAGATGGGAGACTGTGAGAGGGTGTGTGTGTGTGTGTGTGTGTGTGTGTGTGTGTGTGTGTGTGTGTGTGTGTGTGTGTGTGTGTGTGTGTGTGTGTGTGTGTGTGTGTGTGTGTGTGTGTGTGTGTGTGTGTGTGTGAGTGAGTGTGTGTATGTGTGTGTGTGTGTGTGTGTGTGTGTGTGTGTGTGTGAGGGTGAGTGTGTGTGTGTGTGTGTGTGTGTGTGTGTGTGTGTGTAGTGATGTGTGTGTGTGTGTGTGTGTGTGTGTGTGTGTGTGTGTGTGTGTGTGTAGTGTGTGTGAGTGAGTGTGTGTGTGTGTGATGTGTGTGTGTGTGTGTATGTGTGTGTGTGTGTGTGTGTGTGTGTGTGTGTGTGTGTATATGTGTGTGTGTGTGTGTGTGTGTGTGTGTGAGGATGAGTGTGTGTGTGTGTGTGTGTGTGTGTGTGTGTGTGTGTGTGTGTGTGTGTGGGGAGCGAGATAGAGGAGATGAGTGTGTATGTAGCCGCAGTGTGATGCAGTCCAAATGTTCTTCAGACGCAGAACCGCTGATGTCAGGAGGTTGGCGAGTGCTTGTGTGCATGGGTGAAATCTAGAACAAATGTTCACCCCCCCCAACCACCCACCCACACACACACACACACACACACACACACACACACACACACACACATCCACACCAGCTTATATCAGCTTTGCTGAAGGGCTGTGTTGTACTATTCACTTCTCTCTCTCACCCTCTCTCTTAACCTACTCTCTCTCACTTTCTTGTGTCTCTCTCTCTCTCTCTCTCTCTCTCTCTCTCTCTCTCTCTCTCTCTCTCTCTCTCTCTCTCTCTTACACATTCCTCATTAAAAAATCTCACTGGCCCTTTGCTCATACCGGGGATGGAGAAATGGTAACCATCTGGGTGGCGGCGATGAGTCTTGAGTCTTGGATGTGTGTTGTGGAGTTCATGTCCGATCACACACACACACGCGCGCGCACACACACACACACATGCACACACACACACACGCACACACACACAGCGTGAAGACAGGGTTTCTTTGGAGCCAGGAGTCAGGGCAAGGTCACAAGATGGAGACCAAAGAGCCTCCACACTCTTCTGAGTTTGCTGTTTCCTAGAGACCTTAGATGACCTTTGACCTCAGAGTGGAACACATCATGGACTGGGCCAAATCACTCACTCTACACTGGACACACACACACACACACACACACACACACACACACACACACACACACACACACACACACACACACATACACACACACACACCTGGGGTCAATAAAAATCTCATTTGACATCTTCATAAGGATTGATGTTCTAAGTTTTTTTTTTTTTTTGCTTTTGTTAACTTGTCTCTGTGGGTGTTTTTCTGTGTCCATGTGAATGATGTGTAAGTTATCGGACGGAAGCCTTAGTTTCTCTTTGGGATGAATAAAGTCTCTTTCTACCTATCTGTCTGTTTGAGTCCACATGGTAGGGTTTGTGTTTGGTCTTTGGGAGTGACCCCAGTGTGTGATGTGTGGTGATGCTGATGCTGAAACTGACGGGTCTGTGTGTGTGTGTGTGTGTGTGTGTGTGTGTGTGTGTGTGTGTGTGTGTGTGTGTGTGTGTGTGTGTGTGTGTGTGTGTGTTGTGCAGGGCTGGAGAGTAAGACCCTACAGGGGGTGAAGGGGGAGCTGTTCCTGGACACTACCAAACACTATGTGCTGGAGAACACCACCATAGACTACCAGAAACTCACCGATAAAGAGGTCCTGAGGGTGGCCGGACCACT
>JAODXP020000028.1:24262734-24272734 GCA_027497455.2 Sardinella longiceps | reverse complement strand
CTGTATCTTTACTTGTCTGATGGTCGGACTTGTTTCTAAAGATATCTTGCCTCCATCTTCATTGGTTTCAAAGGTTTTTAAGGTTGGCTGAAAGCTGGGGCAACTGTATGCCTTTTTATTGTTTAAAATAGGTATAATAGCCCATAACACCAAGCACTCAATGCCACTGATAGCAATTGTACTACATACCACACACACACACACACACACACACACACACACACACACACACACACACACTCCACACACACACACACACACACACACACACACACACACACACACACACACACAGTGACACAGGGGTGGACTGGCAATATGGCACACAGGGCAAATGCCCGGTGGGCTGACACACTATTTGGGCCGACAGCCCTGACATTCTCACTGTAACTGTAATCATAGGTTTATTTTCTAATGGTCTGACCAGTATGGTGGGCTGGTCTTGTTCGAAATGCCAGGGCCGATTTTTGTCCCAGTCCGCCCCTGCAGTGACATGTCCTGTCTCTCCCCCGTAGTGCACAGTGACGTGTGGCCAGGGTCTGCGCTACCGTGTGGTGCTGTGCATTGACCACAGAGGACTCCATGCCGGAGGCTGCAGCCCCACTACCAAACCACACATCAAAGAGGAGTGCCTAGTCCCTGTGCCCTGCTACAAGCCAATAGGTAAACCACATACACACCACACACACACACACACACACACACACACACACACACACACACACACACACACACACACACACATAGAAATACACAAGGTTTGACTTATCCCAGTCAAAAGTTTGGCCTACACACACACACACAAACATGGACACACACACACACACACACACACACACACACACACACACACACACACAGTGAGCATCTCTCTGGCTGGTGTCTTTTGTGATATGGGCCAGTACTGGAGCAGGCAGGCAGTAATATCTGCCATATGCTCGTCAGTGGAGGGTATCTCCCTGTGATTTATCTAGCATGCCTTCAGAACAAGCACAAGCAGCCATACACACACACACACACACACACACACATCACATCTGTCTCCACATCAGTGTTTCTTTTGTTTGGATGTTCTCCTATATATAATATCCCCCCCATCTCATTTTCTCTTTCATTCCCTCTTTCTCATCCTCTCTCTCTCTCTCTCTCTCTCTCTCTCTCTCTCTCTCTCTCTCTCCCTCGCTCCAGAGAAGCTCCCTGTGGAGGCCAAGCCTCCGTGGTTCAAACAGGCCCAGGAGCTGGAAGGGGAGACGGCTGTCACCGAGGAGCCCACGTAAGTGATGTCACACCCGCAGCACCTACAGAATGCACCCACCCCCCCCCCCCCCCCACCCACCCCCATCACGCCCCTGAGCCTCAAGCCATCACACTCCTGCTACCCCTCTCGGAATGCCCTCCTGGCAGGTGCCGTGGACCCACTTACCCACCCACCCCTCCCACACACACACACACACACACACACACACACACACACACACAGGGGCGCTGCTAGAAATGTTGTGCCCTATGACAAAAAATAATTTTGGGCCCCTCAGATATTGATTTTAATACTAAATTTAATTTTCTCTGGGCCCCCCCTGTCAGTGCCAGGCCCTTAGAATCATCCTAACTCCCCCCCCCCCTAGCAGCGTCCCTGCACACACACACACACACACACACACACACACACATGCACCCACAAACCCACACACACACACACACACACACACACACACACACACACACACACACACACACACACACACACTGTGTTCCTGTAATGGGCGGTCCAGCAGCAGCAGCAGGAGAGAGGGGTAGGTCAGTGGAGGCTTATCAGTGATGTGAAGGAGAATCTGGCAGTGGGGTCCAGTGCAATCTTGTCCCTCTCCCTCTCCCTCTCCCTCTCCCTCCCTCCCCAGTGGACTGACTGACTCCCTCTTTCATCCTGTGTGCATGGGGCATGGAAAGTTTGAGCTCAAGCAGCCGTGTGTGCCAGCTGTAGCCAGCCTCTGGACTGGGCTCTGGAGGAGAAGAGGAGGAGGAGAAAAAGGGGGACAGAGGGAATGGAGAGGGGGAAGGGATGTTCAAGACCAAAACACACACGCACACACATATATACACACAGATTTTCACGCATATGATTCTCCCTTGCTACGTCTTTCACAGACACACACAGATGATTGCACAAGTGCAGGCATACACACACAGAGATGTACACACACGCTCTTTCTCTCTCTCTCTCTCTCTCTCTCTCTCTCTCTCTCTCTCACACACACACACACACACACACACACACACACACATAGAGATACACACATACACACACACACTCACAAAGAGGTACACACATACTCACACACTCAGAAGTACACACACACACACATACTCACACACGCACAGTCAGCCTCTGATTTATAGGCATCAGTGAATCGGTAACCTGACAGCCTGCACAGAACCCAGTGATTTACTGCAGTAAATATCCGCTTGTAAGATTTAACACTGAGCCTGTGCAACAGTAACGAGCTCAAATAGGTATGTCTGTGTGAGGCTGCACAGGACTCAGTGCTTCAGCCTGGGTAGGACATAGACACACACACACACACACACACACACACACACACACACACACACACACACACACACACACACACACACACACACATGGCATACACAGCACACACACACACACACACACACACACACACACACACACACACACACACACACACATTCACACAGCCTGGGATAGACAGCCCTTACTGTGGGTGTTACATTAGCCTCCATTTCACACACACACACACACACACACACACACACACACACACACACACACACACACACACACACACACACACTCACACATTCACACACATACACATTCACACACTAATTTCGGTCATGACCCTGAGGGGTGTCGTACCCAGAGTGTGTTCAAGTTCGTTCCTCGTTGCTCTGGCAGGATTAGTGTATTTTAGGAGCAGTTTTCCTGAAAGCATCGTAAACCGAAGTGGTTCATAAAAACCCTCTTACGATCGTCTTAAAAGTTTTCAGGTCATTTCCCGAAGCCATTTGTGTTCAAGAACATTGTGAAAACATTCACAGATTCACCTGTGAGCCGTGGGTTTCATGCTGCAAATATGTGTGTGAAAAACACACAAGATCAGTCCAAAAGAACACAAGTGCATGAATTTAGCGATACTGGTCAACAACAGTCGAAGTTGAAGCTGAATCTCCCATGAAAGAAGCAAGAGATAATCATGGTTACATGGTTTTGACATGAGTTACATGAGGTCACACCTTTGATATCGACATGCATGGAAGTGGTACTTCTCAGAGAAGTTTGACAAACTCAACCATGTCATGTTCGTCTTTTTTTTTTTTTTTTTTTTTTTATTGAACTGATCTACCCAATCTACTCAACTGGTCTAACGAGCTGATCACCCTGGGCTGAAGAGCTTCAGCAAATTAGAAGCAGCTCTTTAAGTAGCATCGGTGTCCTGAGGTGTCCTTTTTAATAGCAAAGTAACAAACAAATGCGTAAACATTGTATATTCTGAAGCCTGGCTAGCTGCTTCTGCAGGGCCTGTGTGTGTGTGTGTGTGTGTGTGTGTGTGTGTGTGTGTGTGTGTGTGTGTGTGTGTGTGTGTGTGTGTGTATATGTGTGTGTGTGTGTGTGTGTGTGTGTGTGTGTGTGTGTGTGTGTGTGTGTGTGTGTGTGTGTGTGTGTGTGTGTGTGTGTGTGTGTGTGTGTGTGTGTGTGTGTGTGTGTGTGTGTGTGTGTGTGTGTGTGTGTGTCTCAGTGTCTCACCGTCTGACTATAAGATTAACGGGTGGTCCTGACAGCCATCCAGGTAGTATGCTGAAAGCTAAGCTAAGCTAAGTTGCGTGATGTATGACACTTAGCCTACTCTTGAGCTCAATTTTCACAATGGAGCCTAGCTAGACTATAACTATTACACTTCACCTCGAACAGAGACCATCATTCATACCTTCAAAGTTGTCCCGAGGCTAAAGCAGGGTTATGTACTTAAGAGGTGAAAGTCATCCATGTTCAAGTCCAAATCACAACTTTGCAATGTGCTAAGAATTAACCCTAATCAGGCTAATTAGCCAACACCATCGTTCACTCGCCAAGTCACTTTCACTAAAGTGAGATTTTCATTTCCAGTATCAATTAGAGGCTCGGTTATGTGATACCTCCCACGTATCTGTTTTCTTAAGCAAGTCAGGCTTAGAGAAGGGGGGGGTGTGTTTGATGCCAAAACAGATGATTTTGTTCTTTGCACAAGGCATGTCTTCCCCAAGAAAGCACATAAATAACTGTGCATAATACGGCGTGGCCAGAAAGCCAACAACAATATCTGCCTGCCACATGTGTGTGCGTGCGTGTGTGTGTGAGAGAGAGAGAGAGAGAGAGAGAGAGAGAGAGAGAGTGTGTGTGTGTGTGTGTGTGTGTGTGTGTGTGTGTGTGTGTGTGTGTGTGTGTGTGCGCAGGTTGCGGATGCGAGAGCAACCTGCAGGAAATGCCTGTGTCAGAATCACAGCTCCTCCCTAGCCAGGACTCAGGCTCAAGCTCCAAACAGACTTGGGCCAAGCTGCTCTTACAACACACACACACCGACACACACATACAGTTATAAGGTACACACACACACACACACACACACACACACACACACACACTCACACACACACACTCACACACACATACAGTTATAAGGTACACGTACACACACACACACACACACACACACACACACACACACACACACTGACACACACATACAGTTATAAGGTACACACACACACACACACACTCACACTCACACACAAAGTAATAAATAGTCACACACGCATGTGCACACAGTCGTACAGTAGGCTGCACACATACACACAAAGTTATAAACAGATCGTAATACAGTACTACACACAAAAACACAAACAGTGAAAATACAGTAACACACACACACACACACACACACACACACATACACCGGTCACCTGCTGAGATGAACAGAAAGGCAGGGGTGTTGGAGACTAGAGAGCTGACCACTGGCCCATTGGCCTCAGCAGGACTCCAGTGTTACAGAGGTAGCCTTCCAACACAGAAAGGAAATGGAACCAAACTGCATAAATGTGCACACACACACACACACACACACACACACACACACACACACACACACACACTCATAAGTGCTTATCAAAAGCCAACATCTGCTTTGGATATGCTGGCCAGCGCATGGAGTGGGATCTGAGTTGGAAATGGTTGGCGGAAAGGACACATAAGACTGCAAACAGTGTTTAATCTTCCTTCCTTTTTTTCCATTTTTTGACGAAAATTAGTGCATCATGAATCCGTGGCACAATAAAGTTGTTGTGTTGTTGAGGTCATTATCTCGTGCTTGAGATTCATCTGCGTGTGAATAGTAAATTTGATTTCTCCGAAGCTTATTAAGGGCATATCTGAGCCTGGGCTTCCTATTCAACTGCGTTGTTAAAAAAAAAAATAAAAGCGACATAAAAACTGCGCTACAGATGTGGCTTCGCTGCTCACGCTCTGAAAAAATGGCCTACGGGGGCCCTGAAACACACACACACACACACACACACACACACACACACACACACTTCCCCCTAAAGGCATCTGGTGCTGGGAGCACAATGGGCACACTGGCTGGACCAGGGAAGAGATGAGAAAGAGAGAGGGGGAGAGAGAAAGAAAGAAAGAAAGAGAGAGAGAGAGATGGAGGGAGGGAGGGAGTCTTTCCAATATCCTGAATAGATGAGGAGTGAGAGAGAGAAAGAGAGGGAGCATATGAGGGAGAGAAAGAGAGAGAGAGAGGGAAGAGAGAGTGAGCGAGCGCTAAGGAAACTACATGGAGCCATGCTGCCCGATCTAACGGCATCGGGGCTAACGACTCCCAGACTCGACAGATGGGTCTCTCCCAGCCCCCAGCCCCTGTCTCAGCCCCAGCCCCAGCCCCAGCCGTGACCTGCTTTGCCCCCGCTCTCCGCTTCGAACAGCGT
Source organism: Sardinella longiceps (assembly GCA_027497455.2). Taxonomy (NCBI): domain Eukaryota; kingdom Metazoa; phylum Chordata; class Actinopteri; order Clupeiformes; family Clupeidae; genus Sardinella; species Sardinella longiceps. The sequence continues at coordinate 24,266,725 of JAODXP020000028.1, read as the reverse complement.
TTAAGCTAACGACACGCAGACTCGGCATGCAGATGGGACGGCGGCGGCTATACGACAGCTCTGCCGTGCTGCTTTCAAAAAAAGGCCCCTCTGGCTGTGGTTTTGCTGTCATAACTCTCGCCGAGTTCCACTTCCATATCACAGAGCCGCCAGAAGCCCCAGCTGGAATTAAGATACTATCCCGTATATCTTTATGGGCTGGCGGGGGGAAAAAAATCTGAAACAAAACAAAATACTCGACGGTGAATAAATGTCTTCCTTCGAGACCGAGAACTGCAGTCAACAAGAAGACCACAAGACAACACAATAGATTATGGAAGTCATCTGCTCTTAATCTTAGTAAGAGTAGTAGTAGGCCTCTCCGTGTCCGCAAGAAACGGCGCTGTTCCTCTGTTCCGTGGGCAAATATTTGTGGAAAATTACACGGTCATCACAAGGTTGAGCGAAGAAGAGAAAGCCGTTGGCAGCAGACTTGTGTGTTTCTTCTCTCTGCCTACTGTGGTATTGCCTTGTGGGATTGTTATTGGAGATTATCACGAAATTTGACACATCCACAATGCCCACTCATCGTTATTGTGTACAGTGTTGCCGGCCTCAAAACCATTGTTGTGTAACTGCCACAGACAGAATGGAGACTAAAGAATGTTTAGAATGAAAATCGATCCAACAATAGTTACATAACAAAAACAACAACAACAACAACAGCAGCCCACATTGCTTAAAGGTGCTGTTGGTGAGAAAGAGATAGTTTCCGACTCATTTGGAAGGCTTTCTGTGACAAATGCAAAAACCAAAAATGTGTCTTTATATGGATTCAAAAAGGCAGTTAAACTATCTGAAAGAAGAATGCATCTCTTGATGTCTTTGGTACCATTTTTATCACGTGCCACAGTCTCTTGTGTTCTCTGTGTGACACACTTGGGTTGTTGTTGAAAAATGGAAGAAAAAGAAAATCATTAAAGTGGGAATATTGGAGAGACTCATAACAGCAGATTTAAGCGCCAGATCGCAGTAAAGTTATGAAGCCCGTAGTGTGACAGTTGTGATTCTCGACTCGCACGGATTGGCTCGCGCTGGCGGCGTTGGCGAACGAGCTCATAAACTGAGCTCACTCACGGAGTTCAAAAAAGCCTCTTTCCTTCTCTCCTCCTTGAGTCCATTCTTAAAAAAGAGGGGGAAAAGAGGCATCAAAGCCGTTTATTCAAGAGTGTCAGGCTCTAATGCGGAGCAGCTGCAGGACAAACGCTGAGAGCTCTGCTCTGCTCCAAAGCCTGCACACACACACCAATACACAGCACTGCACTAGGCTCGGCTGTAGCACTTTAGGAACCTCTGGCTGAATGGCTAAAATTTGTAAGGCAGAGAGAGAGCCAGAGGATTTTTTCCTCTTTTCTATTTTCCCTTTCTTTTTTCTTCTCTTTCCTCCCATCTTGTCTTGTCGTCTCTCCTCTTTAGTTATCCTCTTTCCTCTCTTCTCTTTTCTCCTGTCTTCTGTTCTCTTCTGTTCTCCTCTCTGCATCCCTACTCGGAGGGCTTGCTTTGATTATGGCTGAGCTGTGAATGTTGGTTCAAGGCTGTTCATGTTGGATGATATTCTTTTAAAGAGTGTTTTCTTATGGGCATGTGTGTGAGTTGAATGGCCTTCTCTATGTGCGTATATGGATGTGTGTGTGTGTGTGTGTGTGTGTGTGTGTGTGTGTGTGTGTGTGTGTGTGTGTGTGTGTGTGTGTGTGTGTGTGTGTTACTGTAACACTTTGTGTGTGTGTGTGTGTGTGTGTGTGTGTGTGTGTGTGTGTGTGTGTGTGTGTGTGTGTGTGTGTGTGTGTGTTGTATGAGTCACTATTGGGCTGTTGATGTGTTTAATGATGTGTATGTGTTGACAACTTGAAGTACATTTTAATGGGTCCATCCTATGAAGTCAAGTAAACAATTCATTCAAATCTTTAACTTTCTGAGGAATTTAGAAGCCAGTAGTTATTGAAAGAAGCAAGAAGACTTCCAGACAAAATAAACGTTTCATTCGGATGCTTAACATCCCATCATTATTGTCAGCTATAAATAAACTCCCGAGTGACTGATGAGGTTCTCGAACCTTATTTTTGGCAGTCCCACTTTCCTTTCAGGCTATATTTACCCACACACACAGATTATAATCAAATATGTTTACACTCTGTTATACAACAACACGTTATAGGTTAGGTTCAGTGCTTGGGTTTGGTTAAGGTGACATTCAGAATTTTTTGAATGACAATTTTAACAACGACCTTTACAATACGTGCAGTAAGACAATAGAAGAAATTGATTGTTAAATGACATTTTTAACAAATGGTTAAGGTTAGTGATTAATGTAGTGGTTTGGGTTTGGTTCCGGTGTAAAGTTTTTGACTGACAGTTTGAACATTAAATCTCCTTTGTCTAGGCCTCTGTAGCCTCCCGTGGATTTGGTTTGTTGTGTTCAGTCATTAGCTCTCATACACTATTACGAGACGTCTGGCCCTTGGTGACTTATGAGCTGCTGTGTTTATGAAAATAGAAACCATAACAAAGTGTCTGGGAAAACATAACACAAGCAAATCGTTTTTAGCATCCGTTAGCGTGCCAGAAAGAGGAAAAGCATAAAAGTGTGACACGCGAGATAGTTCAGATTTATGAGAGGAGTGACTCTATCAGGAAGGCTGAACTCAGATCTCATAAAACATTTCTGCTCAAATAAACAGGCCATGATAACTGTTTTCAGGCCTGCTTGGACAAGGTCAAGATGACCAAAACATTGAGTCAATAAAATGAATTTTCAGCCGGTAACTTCATTGTGGTTTTGGAGCCAGTCTAGTCATTTGTTTGTATACACAAATCATATATACTCTATCTAGCCGGCATTTGCCAAATCTGCATCATGAAGATGTAGGGTGGAGGGGATTTACAAAGACATCACTGAGACATCCGCAGTTTGAGGAGGAGTCTTACACAAATCCTATAGCCTGTAGCCAGAGGTGGATGAAGTACACAATAGACCTTTCCGAACTGTCAATCATTGTTCGGCAAAGAGCCAATCAGATCGTCCGGTTTTCTCACAGTCCATTTTGTGAAACCAGCTTACTGTCTACTGCGTCTATGAACCGAGGTATATTTTGGTGATACACAAAAGTTGTCATACGGTTCCATTGTAAAAATCGGTCGTGAATGTCAAGTTTGTGGGACAGTGGCAACAGTAACTATGCGGGGCGGGGCAACCAGATCCTTTCGGAAAGGTCTATTCCTATAGGCTACTTGAGTGTAAGGCTATTTGAGTGATTCTCCTTCTGATCAAATTGTTGGCTTACTCCACTTCAAGCGAGAGTTGCGAGAGAGTCTGATTCTTACCAAAGATCTTTACTCATCTACTCATGATGCTCACCCCTTTTTTTCCCGATCTGCAAAAAAATGTGATTTGATTTTTTTATATGATTGCTTTTCCCATAGGATTTTTCACCTTGGGAACCAGGGCATTAAACGCTAACACAAAAACATGCAGGCCAACTCTATTCATGTACTGTGTGTTGTGTACATGTATATTCACTGCACTTTGTCTGTCTCTGTCTCTGTCTCTGTCTCTCTCTCTCTCTCTCTCTCTCTCTCTCTCTCTCTCTCTCTGTCTTTCTCTTCTCTCTTTCTGATGGTACAGGTTCATCCCTAGCCCGTGGGGTCCCTGTAGTCGTTCGTGCGGCGCGGGCACCCAGAGGCGTGCAGTGCGTTGCCAGGTACTGCTGTCCTTCTCGCAGGCGGTGGCTGACCTGCCGGACGATGAGTGCGAGGGCCCGCGGCCGAGTGAGACGCAGCCCTGCTTCCTGTCGCCCTGCCCTGGAGCGAAGGAAGAGGAGGCGGAGTGGGCCAGAGAGAGAGAGAGGGAGAGAGAGAGAGAGCGTGCGGAGGAGGAGAAAGAGGAGCTATATGACTGGGAGTATGATGGCTTCACTGACTGCTCTGAGACCTGTGGAGGAGGTAGGACCACAGA
>JAODXP020000028.1:24242734-24252734 GCA_027497455.2 Sardinella longiceps | reverse complement strand
TGTGTGTGTGTGTGTGTGTGTGTGTGTGTGTGTGTGTGTGTGTGTGTGTGTGTGTGTGTGTGTGTGTGTGTTTGATGTATAGGTGTCTTTACATCACTCTGAAGGCATTTATGATGTCAGCAATGCTACTACTTCCTTCTTAGGAGCTCACACTTTTGGGTGACCCCTTGATCAGGCGGATTGTTTAGGTCAAAGGTCACAGGGTAATGTCCAACATAGCCTACATGAAGTGATTCAGAGAGGAGTTAAGTAAAAGACTGGTCTCAACAAATTTTGAATGGTAGTGTATTTTTTATTATTATTATTTTAATGGTAAGACTCTATTGGAACTTGATTACGGTCCAGAGTGTTGAACTCAGTCCAGGTCTGGGAAAGACAACCCAGCGAGGAAAGAAAAAAAAAGAATGGAAGACAGAGAGAGAGATTGTGAGAGAGAGAGAGAGAGAGAGAGAGAGAGAGAGAGAGAGAGAGAGAGAGAGAGAGAGAGAGAGAGAGAATCCTGGAGGAGAAACGCTTGAAATGACTTGAGCAGATTGATTAGCCGTGAAGCGAAGCGGGCCGGCCACAGGGGACTCTAAAATACCTGACAATCTAAAATGAGCTCTAACGGACAGGGATCAGTTGATATCTCCCACTGTTTATGTTAGGGCTAGCGTTGCACTCAATTGCATTCTCAGCACAGCGCAGCTTGGCAGGTGTGTGAGCCGTCTCTCTCTCTCCTTCTCTCTCTCTGTCTCCCTCCCTCCCTCCCTCTATCTATTCCTCTCTCTCCATCTCTCTCTCCCTCCCCCCTCCACCCCCCCGTCTCTCTCTCCCTCCCCACTCCATCTCTCTCACTCTCTCCCTCCCTCTCTCCCTCTATCTATTCCTCTCTCTCCATCTCTCTCTCCCCCCTCCACCCCCCCCCCCCCTCTCTCTCTCCCTCCCCCTCCACCCCTCTCTCTCCCTCCCCCCCCTCCATCTCTCTCTCCCTCTCCCTCCCTCTCTCTCTCTCCATCTCTCTCTCCCCACTCCATCTCTCTCTCTCCCTCCCTCCCTCCCTCCCTCTCCCCCCCGCCCATCTCTCTCTCCCTCACCCTCCCTCTCTCTCTCCTCCATCTCTCCCCCAATGGGAATATAATCAGATGTCAGAATTCCACCCTTAGACGAGGAGACGATGCTGCAGGAGGGTCATGCAGCCTCGTGAGGCAAAAAGACAAGCAAACAAAATACACAATTCATCATGTTCATATCGAAGTGACTCAACGCAGGTCCCACACCTGGCACAAACAAACTCGTAGCACAAAGCCAGAGAGACTCGATGAACACGGTGCGTTTTTTTTGTGACGTGTTTCTCGACAGCATATCGCGAGGGGCTCGAAAATGTCCATGTGGTGCTCTAACGTTTCGGGGTGTACGGTCCCACGGGTTCTTGTAATGTTGCTGTGATGATCTAACTTGTTTAAGAGGAAGACGTTGAGCCAAACAACCTGCCTGCCTCACACACTCAACACACACACACACACACACACACACACACACACACACACACACACACACACACACACATTCTTACAGACTTTCACACACACTCTTATAGACTCTCTCACTTTCTACACACACACACACACACACACACACACACACACACACACACACACACACACGCTGCGTCCCACAGGACAGTTTTATCCTGCTGATCTATGTGCGCACCTCACTCCGCATCAGAGTCCAGGAATGTTCCAGAATGGTCCCCATGGGCCGGGAGCAGAATGAGGTTAGCATAACAGCTCCTGCTGGAGCACTAGGCCAGGGCCAAAGAGACGCACACACACACACACATACACATACACATACACACACACATAAACACACACACACACGCACTCGCACACACACACACACTCACTCACACACACACACACACACACACACACACACACACACACAGACTGTCTTGTGCTTTTACAAACGGCACGATCATTGGCCTGAAGAGAGAGGCTGGAGGCTTTTACTGGGCCCCGTAAGTGTACATTCCAATGTGTGTGTCTGTGTGTGTGTGTGTGTGTGTGTGTGTGTGTGTGTGTGTGTGTGTGTGTATTATGCGGCGTGTACACGTGTCCAGTCATGTACTTGAGCGCTTATCTGTTGATCAATGGGTTGAAGCACGCTCAGGTTCACCACATTTTGCTGCCAATTGGAGAACATAGGAAATAATGTTCACTGTGATTCACATCTGTCTTGACAAGAGCCATGAAATGTTACCTTTTGTCTGTGTCTATGTCCGTCTGTCTGTGTGTGTGTGTGTGTGTGTGCACGTGGGCGTGTGCGTGTGTGCGCGCATGTGGGCGTGTGTTTGTGCGTGGTTGTGTGTGTGTGAGTGTGTTTGAATGCGTACATGTGTTTAATGTGAGTTTGTGTGTGTGTGTGTGTGTGTGTGTGTGTGTGTGTGTGTGTGTATGTGTGTGTGTGTGTGTGTGTGTGTGTGTGTGTGTGTGTGTGTGTGTGTGTGTGTGTGTGTGTCCACACAGTGTTCGGCCACCTGTGGCGAGGGCACCCAGAGGCTGCTGGTTGTGTGTCGGCGTCAGGGGGAGAGCGGTCAGTACCAGACCCTGCTGCCCGACGCCTGCTCCTCCCTCCCCCGCCCCAGCACCGTCCGGCCCTGCAACCTGGAGCCTTGCAAGAGTAAGACACTCCATTTACAGCTGATTGTGTGTGTGTGTGTGTGTGTGTGTGTGTGTGTGTGTGTGTGTGTGTGTGTGTGTGTGTGTGTGTGTGTGTTTGTGTTTATGTGTGTGTGTGTGTGTGTGTGTGTGTGTGTGTGTGTGTGTGTGTGTGTGTGTGTGTGTGTGTGTGCGTGTGCGCATGCACTGTACCATCCAGCCCTGCTACACGGTGCAAGAGTTAGAACCATAACCCCCTTATTTGTAGACACACACACACACACACACACACACACACACCCTTCACATTTTAGGATATCTCTCTCACTGATACCCAGGCTGTAAAACAATTGGAGTAAAATGGAGGCTGCTTCACTGAAAACTCCACTGATGGATGATGGAGCGTTTTGGAGACGTTGGGCTGTTTGACACAACATGAGGTCATGTAAATGGACAAGCTTAGATGGGAAATCCAGACTCCATTTGCAGTGGCCTTCAACTTGAAGCTTCCCCCTGATGATGAATGAGCCAGCCTGATTACTGGCCATTACTGGCCATTTCCCCCTGAGTCTGAGGCTGACCCCGGTGCCTGCAGCCCTGTAAGACGACGAGGGCCTGGATAATTACTCTGGCCTGGCTGGCCTGCAGACGAGCTCGCAGACAGAGGGGTGCAGACGCCACAAACATCTAGTAGTTCTCTTGATAACCTCATGCTCTCCTCAAAGTCCTTTTCTTCACTGAGAGTTTTAAGCCCTGCATTTACTCTCTCACAAAGTCCTGTGTCCACACTGGTCTATCCCTGGACATACTGTACACCACTAATAGCCCATTTATGGGCAGGAGTTTCTCTCTCGAGACACAAACCATTAGAACCCCAATATGGACATTAGGCTGTCTCGTACATTGCCCTAAATCCAGTGTGGTTCAAAAACTTAATAATAATCTTATAACACCTATATATTATTACCTATCATATATTCACATAAAGTTACTGTCTGTACATAGACTGTTATACATTCTATATTTTCAAAAGAATTTTGTTCTGAACACTTCTATAAAAGTTCATTTCTATGCTGACACTGTTATATAGCCTATTCACATAAGGCTTGTCGGGGAGGTTGGTCAGCATCCGTAGTGGGGTAGGGTTGGTGGCAGGGAGGTACGGGAGGTTCATCACTCAGCCAGTGCGTCGGGGCAGAGGAGGCAAGAGAAACAAAGAGAAACAGAAACAAGAGGATTAGGCCAATCTAGGAGGATATCACTTCATGATATGTGTCATATAATCTAGCTAGAGTGAGGAGAGGGAGAGAGAGAGAGAGAGAGAAAGAGGGTTGTACAGGATGGCAAGTGTGCAGAAGGTGGCAGCACTAGGCTATCGCAGCATAACTAAGGTATGGTACATGGCATCTCACCAACCCAGAAGGGGGTGGTCAGTGGCCGCCTTGGAAAAACAGCAGAGGTAGCCCTCCCAAGAAAGCCCAAGAGGAGTGGTGATATGCCATGGCCCACTCCTAATTATAGGAAATGTCAAAAAGGAAGGTTTTAAGTCTAGACTTAAAGGTATTGAGAGTGTTCGCTTCGCGAATGTAGGGAGGAATAGAATTCCATAGAAGAGGTGCTCGATAGGCAAAAGCTCTTCCCCCAATTGTAGTTTTAGATATGGTCACTTTTTCAAGGAGGCCAGCATTTTGAGATCTCAGAGGTCTTGCTGGATGGTATGGAACAAGTAAATCTGTAATATATGCAGGAGCTAAGCCATTAAGTGCCTTATACGTCATGAGAAGGATTTTGAAGTCAATTCGACTTTTGACAGGAAGCCAGTGTAGAGATGTTAGAATGGGAGAAATATGTTCATATTTCTTAGTTCTAGTGAGTGTTCTAGCTGCTGCATTTTGGATTAGCTGTAGACTTTTAATGCAGGTGTTACTGCACCCTGAGAACAGAGCATTGCAGTAGTCGAGTCTGGAGGTAACAAATGCATGTATAAGTTTTTCAGCATCCTCAAAGGACAGGAACTTCCTAACCTTAGCAATGTTTCTAAGGTGAAAAAATGATGTTTTAGAAATGTGCTTTACATGGCTATTCAGGGAGAGGTCTTGATCAATAAGTACCCCCAGATTTAATACAGCACTGTTCTAAAGCCTAAAGTCATTCTGTGACTGGCACGCCCTCCCAGTGACGTAACACCTTCAGAATTGCTGTCGCTGGTCTGGCCAGCTGCCGAATGCGCAGGATTTCTGAATTCCCCTAGACGGGGGAACTGCCCCCTCTTGGTCGAGAACCAATCAACTTTGAGCAGCTCCAACGGCTCTCAGTCCTGTTCAAGCAATTCCCTTCGCATCACATACATCAGAGGAAAGAGTGGTGTGATTTGTTTTGCTTCGGCACAGCATTTCCTAACATCGACCAGTAGCAAACCGAGGCATTTCAGGGAGGCGGGTCAACCATGCGTTTTGAGAAACTTTGTTATACGGGCTCTTGGTCAGACCAAAGTCTCGTAGAGCTTTGAAAGTCGATGGCAATCAGGCTATTCTGTGGAGGCCTTTATAAACCCTTCAGAAACTCCCACATACATGTACATTGACTGAAGCATTGAAGCACTTACAGGCCTATTACATTCTTACACACTTTCACACACACTCTTAGAGACTCTCTCTTTCTAACACACACACACACACACGCTCCGTCCCACAGGACAGTTTTATCCACACACACACACACACACACACACACACACACACACACACACACACACACACACACACACACACACACACACACACACACACAGACAAACAGGGTCATGCTCTGGCTCTGTCTAACCTTTAGCTGGCCCGTGAGCTGCACTCAGGGAAGAGCAAGACCAGGTGGAGAGGGCCGTGAACTCAGAATGTGTCTCTGTCACGGTACACTCCCAGCAGTGACTCACACACACACACACACACACACACACACACACAAACTCACACAAACACAAATACACACCCAAGCACATACACACAGTCACACACACACATGCACACAGTCTTATACATGCACATACACTCACAGACGCATACACACACACCCACACCCACACCCACACACACACACGCACACTGTCAAGCACATGCATAATACTAATAGTCACACACACACACACACACACACACACACACACACGAGTCCACACATGAAAATGGAGACGTGAGCTCAAGATGTGTCTGTGACACAGCAGCATTCCAGCTGTACAGTATACACACACACACACACACACACACACACACACACACTCTTGAGATGACTGTGAGCAAAAGATATGTCTTTGACAGTGCAGCTGTGTTCTCACACACTCACACTCACACACACTGCATTTGTGTGCTCACAGATACATACTTACACACACAACACAACCACACACACACTCACACACATAGAGACACACACATGGAGATGGGGATGGCTGGGATGTGAGCTCAAGACGTGTCTCTGACATAGCAGCCTCCTGGCTATGAGGTCACACTGACACACACACACACACACACACACACACACACACACACACACACACACACACACACACACACACACACACTATAAACACAGACACACACTGTGGTGCATGGAGCTGGAGATGAGAGTGAGCTCAGGACATGTCTCTCACACTGCAGCTGTGCTGTCTGGTGGAGCTCTCCGTCTGTCCGTCTGTCTGTCTGTCTGTCTGTCTGTCTGTCTGCATCCACACTAGCACTGCAGCGATGAGAAAAGGACTAGGAGGAACTCGGGAAGAACTCAAGTCACACTTCCCTACAAAAGCCAGACGAGATTAAGAGTCTTAAGGTGCCTACAGAACAAAGATCTGCGACGAGACAGGCTGCGACATTCTAAAAACCTGGACGTTCTAAAACTCAAAAACTGCGATTTGACATGTTAAATCTTTTGCGACGGCTTGCAACTGTCTGCAACAACCTGCGACGATTGATTGACACCGCCGCAACTACTCTCTAAAAACGTTTCGTCTCGTCGCGGATCTTCAGTCTGAATTGGCATTTAGAGACGATGAGCTAAGAAGTTGTAGATGTGTAAACGGATGCTAACTAGCCTGGGCTAGCTAGCTGGCTGCAGTACAGTACGTGTAAATCCACACAACCCAATGATTCAAGAACTGCTTCTAACCACTGAGTTGGAAGCCTGGGATTTTCACAGCTCAGTGGTTAGAGATTCAGATTCAGGTGACTTTATTTATCCCATCACTGGGCAATTCAGTTTCTCACTATCCCAACAGTGAAATACACAGACATGGCATTCATTATGACAATGACAATGGCAAGGCATGACAATGGCAATGACAAGGCATACTTCATGACAACGGCAATGACAGACACTGCATGGGGGGCAGGATAGGGAGAGGCTTCGCATGTCCGCGCATACGCGTGTTAGAGCGTTTAACTCCCATGCCGTAGGTGTGATATAGTTGACGGAGTGGCAGGTTGGAGACCCGAGTGCAGTGAGAACAGGCTCTGGCTCCTTTGGGAGAGTTCCACCACATGCGTAGATCTATGAGAGATCAGAGCGCCATGTGAGCGGTTGCACTGTGGTAAGAGAGAGAGAAAACTCCTTGTTCCCTTGTTGCTTCCTCCACCACCCACTCACTTGTTCCAATATTGAAGGGAAGCGAGCAATAATTAGTGCTTTACAAATGAGCAGATAAATCAGACACACACACACAGACATAAAGATACACCCTGAGACACCCTGACACAATGAGCAAATAAATCAGACACACACACACATATAGTTGCCTAGACTTCTATGCCCAGAGAGACACCCTGACACAAACACTCCCAAACACTGACCCACACCATGTCCTCCACACAGGTCCGGTGAAGCCCTCGGTGTCCATGTCCAAACCCGAGCCCAGTATCCTGTCCCAGCGGAAGGTCTACATCCAGTGGCGCAAAGGCCGCAAGCTCCACTTCATCGTGGGAGGCTACGCTTATCTGCTGCCCTGGACGTCTGTGGTGATCCGATGCCCCACGCGCCGCTACCGCAAGGGACACATACGCTGGCTCAAGGATGGAGGACCACTAGGGGGTGCATCATCATCATCGTCATCGTCGGCGGCGTCGCCATCGTTCCCATCAGCCACTGTTCCTCTTCCGTCCCGTCTCACCGTGTCCCCGTTGGGTTACATTCGCATCCAGCACCTGCAGGAGTCGGACGCAGGTGTGTACACCTGTGTGGCCGGCCAGACGCAGGAGAGCTTCGTGCTCAAGCTCATCGGGAGCAAGAGGAAGCTGGCCGTCCCACAGGGCAACCTCTGGTTACCAGACAACAACAACAACAACGATAACGACAACATCAGTAGCAATGGCGACAATACCGACGCGCTCGACAAGAGGAAAAACGCCCAACAGCAGAGAGGTCCGTTTACGTCGGTGATGGCGGCGACGTTGACGGAGGAGAAGGCGAGAGAGATAAGGGCATCATTGGGTCGCTATGACGCCCTGGTGCAGAGGCTGCTGGACATGAGGGATCTGAGCCCCGGGTCCAGGGAGCTGCTAGAGTCGGGGGAGAAGAGTGGGTCGTCCGCGGCAACAGAGGATGGCGGTGGTGGTGGTGGTGCGATGATCTTGGTGGCAGAGACGCGGGCGCTGGACGAGGCGTTGCGGAACCTGTCTGGCGGTCCGCAGAAGAAGAAGGACTCGGTTCTAGCGCAGCTGCTGGGAGAACTGAAGCGCAGCCATGGCGAGAACAATGAGTCCACGCTGCACCTGCAGGAGGAACCGGAAACCTCCACCACCTCTTCCTCCACCTCCTCCTCTTCCTCATCCTCCTCCTTCGCCTCTGCACAGGCCACCCAGCAGCAGCTGCGTCGTGTTGCACCCTTCTCCACCCAGGCTCTAACAGGCCCGTTCCGCAAGCCCACCATCCACGTACCGCAGAAACCCCCCGCCGGGACCAGTGTGCTGGAGCCAGTGGCGTACGTGGGTGCTCCGCTGCTGGTGTCCAGGCAGGCTATCCGACTGCGTCTCAAGTGCCAGGCCCAGGGCAACCCAGAGCCGGCCCTCACCTGGGCTAAAGATAGCCAAGAGTTAAAGGCCAGCAGCAGGTAAGAATGGACCCTATATGCTTGTTATGTATTGCCAAATTGTTTTGAAAAATAAATTGAAAATGATATTGAATATTTTTATTAATAATAATTTGCAATAAATATAGTAAATATTAACGATTAATTAATTAATTAATTAATTAATGCATAAATTATTGAATATATGAATGCAAATTCTTGACAAATTGTTTTGAAAAATAAATTGAATATTTATATATATTTGAAATAGACTTTAAATGGATTTAATAACCATTACATTGTCAATTAAAATAAAAGATTGATTGATGGATACAATGAAAGATGTGTCACAAATAATCCTCCATAGTTATGAGGGTAGTGTCTCTTAATGCTAAAAGCGTTAAAGGAGAAATGTGAAAGTGTGAATCAATCCACAGCTTTCTTGTTTTCTTATGGAGTGTTGTCTATAGGAAAAAGAACTTGAAAATTTGATGTAACATGGGGCATAGGAGTTCTTGTGCCCCATGCGGTGTGTGTGTATGTGTAACATGGAGGCTACACTTGATGCGTTAAGTCAAAGATTTATTTAGCAATTAGCTTCCATTATAAACAATAGAAGTGGCCACACCAGACACGGCAGCACAGCCAACATTTTAAATTCTATTCACCATTCATTTTTCATTTTTGACGGAACTCAACTTACCGGTAACACATAACTTAAAGCATCCGGTGTAGCCCTAGGGGTTAGGCTCCATGTGTGTACTGGTCTCAGTATGAAAAAACAAAAGGATTTGCACACTGCTGTAAGAAAACACCTTTCCTCCCTGTAACGACCACGCATAGAACAAAAGATTTTGTTCTAACACTGCTTGCAAGAGACTCAACTTTTAATGTGCAATGTTTCGATCTCTTGATCTATTTACTTTGTACTGGTCTAGTAGCCTTGTGGTGTGTGTGTTGTGTGTGTGGCAGAGTAGGCCTTCTGCCAGATGGCTCCCTGCTCATCAGAAGCCCCAGCGACGCCGACGTCGGCCTCTACACCTGCACCGCCCAAAACCACTTAGGCTCCGCCTCTCTCTCCTCAACCCTACGCCTCACAGGTGAGCCAAACCCCCAAAGCATTCTGGGAAAGATCCCAGTTCCTCGGACCTCCTCCTCCATCTCCCCTCCCCACATACCTGACCTCACACACACTGAACTGATTAACATACACTGGGATCTTTGGGGGAGGCCTCTTTAAGAGCGGAACGGGACCTGACAAGTATGTGGGGTCTGATAAACAAGAGTTAATGTGTATGACAGTGTTTCT
>JAODXP020000028.1:24187734-24237734 GCA_027497455.2 Sardinella longiceps | reverse complement strand
ACACACACACACACACACACACACACACACACACACACACACACACACACACACACTGGACACTCTTAACCCCTCACACACACTGGACACCTCTAGTCCTTCTCACAAGCACACTAGACACTCGTAGTTCTTCTCACACACACGCACTGAAGACTCATTCCCCCCCGCACACACAAACACACACATGCCCTGGACACTCTTGTTAACACTAATCAATAGATTTGTTAATCTATCAAACCTTAGATAGACATACAGTATACTGTACATGCATGCATACATTCATACAGTACATACTGTACATACCAATATGGGGCAGACAGACAGAGAGACAGACATGAATGTGTAAACGAGTAAAAGTGTTTAATCATAGTGACCAAATGGAAAGGTGCAGTCTTCCCCTTCATTATTAGTCAGTATGACACAAATATGAGTCATTAACATGTCCTGCCACTAGGGGCTGTGTGTGAGCTAATGCTATTGACATGACGAGCAGCATCCTGTATCATGTGTTTGTGTGTAATTGTTAATTTTGTGTGTGTGTGTGTGTGTGTGTGTGTGTGTGTGTGTGTGTGTGTGTGTGTGTGTGTGTGTGTGTGTGTGTGTGTGTGTGTTTCCCTCCCAGCTGGCGAGTGTAGGGACAGCACACGCTACTGCGAGAAGGTGAGACAACTGGACCTGTGTCCCCTGCCCCAGTTCAAGTCTCGCTGCTGCCAGTCCTGTCGGACCACCTGAGAGGTCACCTGGGGTCGGGGGGTCACAGGGTCAACGTTCAAGGGGTGAGGTGTAGAGATGGACAGAGGGGGAGACAGCATGTCTCATGTCCATAGACAAACAGCACAGCCACCATTTCCACCTTGAAGGGACAGACTGAGAAGAGGTCATACCTCACCCCCACACATCAACACAAACACACACACACACACACACACACACTCTCTCTCTCTGTCTCTTGCTCTCTCTCACACACACCCCTGGCCCCCTTCCCCAGGGGCAAAGACTAGCCATAATGTGGAGGAGACCCCTTCTGAATGACCACCACACACACCCCACAGGATGTTGGTGTTGGGGGTGAAAAGACTTTCTGTAGGAAGAAGGTGGTCACCTTCAGAGGAGGTAGACTTGAATCTGATTGGCTGAGACAATCGTTTCAGCCAATCAAATGGATCCTATGGTACTACCCCAAATATGGGCTCGGTGATCTTCACTAGAACAATGTAGACCTCTAGATGTACAGGACCTATGGATGCCCAGTGGCTCAGCTTTGGACATTGAATTCAATTGAAATGGACATTGAATTCAATGAAGTTCTGAGGATTTAACCCTGTTTTTCTTGTTGTGCTTTACAGACGTTTAGTTTTGTTCTCTGTGGATGTTTGTCCCAACAGAACTCATTTAACCCATCAGAGAGACTGTCCCAGCCACCTTATATCAATCAGCCCAAACTGAGGCAGTCTTAACCCTGTGTTTTCCACTAGTAATTAGTCACCTTATTTCAGAAATCCACAGAAGTATTGTACTACAGTACCTTATATGTACTTCAATGTAAGAGGGGTTTGACTTCCCTCCAGAAACAGCCAGGAAAGATTAGCAGGCTGCCACCATGACTTGAAAATGAAAGAACGAGGAGAGTGTTTGCCCTTTCGACTGGCGAGTCCTCCTGACCGAGAGTTTTGATGGACTGATCCATGAGTTTCACATGTTCATTTTCTGTGTAATGTTGCCCTGTTAACTCTCACTGTGGTAACTTGGGTGGTTTTGTTGTTGTTGTGTTTTTTTGTTCTCTAAGATGTCTGTGAAAGCAAAATAATCAGACAGTCTTGTGCTATCACAGTCTCCTTTTCAGCCAGCTTCCTCTAACCAAAGCCCCTTTGCCCCCTTGTGTAAATGTCTATCAGCCGCACAGAAAGATTTGGAAATGTTGATTTTTTTTTTGCACTTGAAATCTGTCCATGTGAAGACCATGGCTGGAATTTTAGATTTGTTTGTTTTTCTTTGTTTTGTATTATACACAGTTTTCCCTTCAGTGACTTGCTAGTAATGATAGATGTTTGTATAGTTGATTACGCATGTAGTCCTTGATTTGTAGTTTTTACCACTCTCCCTTTTGTGAAACAGCCAATCAAATACAAGAGCTTTCCTCCATGACAGCTGATGTGTTCAGATATCAATTTCCACTTAAAGTACTTCCACAAAGCAATGCATGCTGCCTTTCTCCTAAATGCAAAGATCCATTGAATCAAGCACACATTTCTTTGTGCCAGCAATGTAAGTAACTACCTGAAGTCCAACGCACCAACTCTGTTACTATGGTGCTCGGCAATATCTCAGAAATGGCTGGGAATGTTTGAAATGTTACATCTGGTCATTATTTTCTTGCAAAGCATGCTTGTAAATGTGCTCTTCCCCAGAACGGCCTTTAAAAAGTCTGGTCTAAAGGTCAGGATGTTTTGCAGGATCAGCGAGCAAACTAGCACTTGCTCCTTCATAGTGACACCGGCTAACCTGCCCGAATTCTATTGCAAATCGAATAGATCTACCCACACACAAGAAAGACAAGCTTGATACTGAAACTATTCAAGTCAATGGAGTCACTTTATGACATCGTATCTCCATATGTCACATTAAAACAGTAAGGCAAAAACACAGTAGGCTAGTCCATGTGGAGATCTCCAAGATGTCCTATTGGCTAATCAGAGCATTATTCTGTTCTGCATTCTTTGGAACTTAAATTAAATCCAAAATGTTGCAGTCTATGGGTGCTGCTGACTAGTTCCTGAGTAGTCATTTGCGTGTAATCCTCGAGAGAGAGTGTCATGAGGACACAAACAGCCTCATGATATTTCAGAGGTTCTAAAAAGGAAGTGGTTGTCTCTGTGTTCCCCTAAAGTTGTGTAAATAGTATCGTATTGCCACAGTATTTGGATGAGCTTCCTTTGAACTATTTATTACATTGTTTGCTGTTGTACAAGTGCAATTATTCTGTAAATGAACTGATTTTGACAAAGTTTTTGTAGTGTTTTTATTTGTTTTGTTTTATTATGATGTGAATTGGCCAGAGCATGCAGGATTTTGTAGACTTGGTTTGACTGTTTATTTCTTTTCGTTGTTAATAAATGAAACTACATTCCTTGCTCAGTGTTAACCTAAAGCAAATCTCAGTGACACTGTTTCCTATTTAAATGGGCTTTTATTGCACTGTATATTTTTATAAACGTGGTCAGTAAAACAAGATGGCAGCATTAATAAGAGGAATTGATCATGGAAATAAAGAAAGGTCCCGAGGCAACACTGCTATTTAGTCCATTTTATTTGTGCCACACGCACCGACGCAGTTCGACTCAACGTCTTTAATGCGTCAGTACGTGTGGCACAAATAAAATGGACTAAATAGCAGTGTTGCCTCGGGACCTTTCTTTATTTCGAAGTTTAAAAGATGCCCTCATCCCCTTGAAGAGCACCTGCACTACACAACTGTTTTTTGACACCCAAGGCAGCGCTTCCCCATCTCTCTCCTTAACGAGGAATTGATCATGTCAAATGCATACAATTACAATGGACTGAAGCATTTGATATTCAAACAATAAGATCGAGATTCCAGATT
The DNA here is from genome assembly GCA_027497455.2 of Sardinella longiceps. Taxonomy (NCBI): domain Eukaryota; kingdom Metazoa; phylum Chordata; class Actinopteri; order Clupeiformes; family Clupeidae; genus Sardinella; species Sardinella longiceps. The sequence continues at coordinate 24,234,133 of JAODXP020000028.1, read as the reverse complement.
GTTAATTCTTACCTCTAAGAGGCAATGTAATTTAAGCCTGCGCAAGTAGGAATCATTGATCTGTCTAATAGCCTGAAGGCTGATTTCACCATCTCTGGTAATGACGCATGGTAGTAATTGAGAAAGAGGCGCCAGAGTAAATAATTGGAATGGAATTTGGATTTGGAGTCATAGGGCTTGAATAAAACCTGGATTATCAGGCAGCATTGAAAAGGGGAAAATACCTGCACACTGTTACTGTTACTCACTGGGAGTATTTTTCCTTTTTCATTCACGTTTTATTTTACCCAGCACCTGTGACTTCTGGATGTGCGTGCACACTTTTTAATATTATCAGGCAGCATTGCCTGCAAACCTGTGAATTCACTACAACTCTCGGATTAGGAGGTTTGCCCAGAGGTGGACGAAGTACTCAATTTCTGTTAAATAGGAGTAGATTATTTTGCTGAAAAAAACAATATAGAATATGTAATATGATGTTACACAGAAATAATCATTCATAGTTTTATAACTGTATATCTATTTTTTTAACATATTTCCAGTGTTTTTCGAAATGCACCCCTTACGGTCATCTCAACCATTTGGTAGGCTAGAGGTTCACAAATTAAAAATGGGGGGGTCGATTGCGAAAAAAATATGGATTCTTTATTATTAGAGTTTAAAAAGCTGGAAAAGACAAAAAAAAATTAATTACTTTTTTTTTATTATCATTTTTTTTATGCATCATCCTTAGAAACAGATGCTTCTCAGCACAGCGAACAACATGCTAGAAGACACTCTGTAAGATTAAATAAATAAATAATAACACATTTAATTTCTATTGCACTTAATCTTAAAATAACCTCAAAGTTCTTCAGATCAGCAGTTTTGAAAAAGTCAGGGTCAGAATAAAGAAATGTAAAGGTTAAAAAAGAGTCTATGAAATAAGTTGTTTAAATACATCCACATCCACATCCGTCCTTAGGTAGTCTGGGACTGTGGTCCATAAGAGGGCATTCCACAACCTTGGAATAGCAGAGTAAAATGTCATGGCCCTGTCACCCATTCTGCAAAGCCTGGGTGAAATAGTATTTGCAGAGCAGTGTGAGGTGGTGTGTGTGGGGGGAGAGTCAGAGCCGTATATAGACGGCTCTGGGGAGAGTGAGTGAGGAGATCCTATAGGGCCTGTCTATCGATGCACTGGTGGGTTAGGAAGGAGACATCGTATTCAAAAGTGTTATGAGTTTCCAGTGTTACCAGACTGAATGTCAAATTATTGCACCAAAGGCTCGTTTAGTTTTTGGCACATAGATGGCGTCATGTATTTAACCTGTACTGAGCCCTGAGGAAGGTCAGCAGACCGAAAGCTTGGCTAATTAAAAAAAAAGAAACACAAAAGATGATTTAAGTGTGCAGACATTTTTCTTTCTATTTTGCATAGATGGCGTCATACAATTATCATTCAACTGGAAACACTGGATTTCAAAAAGACTGTGCCAGACTACCAAGCACCACCACATCACGAATGCAACATGTGTTTCTCGGCACGTTTTGTACCCTCCCCAGGAACTACACAATCCCCTAATCACATCACCACCACATACAAGACATCAAAAAAGTCTGTTCTGGAAAAGACACCAGCAAAAATTTGAAAAGGGTGTTGTTGTGTCGATAACATTTGAAGAGTTCAGATGCAAAACCCCCTAACTCCACTTGATCACTTTTTGAGAAAAAGGCCATTTTTTATCAGGCGTTTACAGTGTTTTGATTGTAAACAGATATTTTAGACACGGCGGGGAGCAGGTTTTATTTTATTTTTTTCACAAAAACATTTAATTTACATATTCTAGATTTATACAGGATTCACACAATATCATTAACTCAGTTTTCACAAAAATGGTGTTTAGGGGGTTTTGCATCTGAACTCTTCATTTAATGAAATTACTTTCCTTACTCAATGTTAACCTAAAACACTTTTTCCTATCTGAATGGACTTTGTCATTCACTGCCATTCTGATCATTGTGATCTACTGCATTGTGTATTACTCTATCTAGTTTTCCACATCTACATCAGAGGAGCAACGCTATAGCTGTGACATATGGGAGTCCAGGTACAGAAGGTCTCAAAAAATTACAATATTGTCAAAAAGTTAATAGTAAAAACTGAAATTTAAATAGATTAATTCATTTCATTCAAGTAGAATACTTCAAGCAATTATTAGGAATGATGGTAGGCCAATTTGCCATCATAACCTCTGTTTTAATACAACGTAAGGCTGATTAGTTCTGTTTGTGATTGTTTTTTCCTACATCTTGTGATGTCAGCACTCAGCTCTCCAAAACCTTCATCAAGTAGCATGTGTAGCCTACTACTTTGATTCTCTGATGAAGAATAAATCAAACAAAACCAAGTTATGGTCTTAATAATGACTAGGCTGTACTATGAGTGAAGGCTTATTGCCATTTGTGCAGCTTGTTCAATCATGTAAGGCAAGGTATGATGAAAAAATGGTACTTGGTGATATGTCTGCCCAGCAGGAAAACATCACCAACAGCACCAGTGTCTAATCACACGTGTGGCGCCCTCCACAGGTAAGAATGGGAGCTGCACATATCCTCTACCACATCACACATAAAAAAAAAACAATCAAAATCTATCCAGACTTGAGAGGATCAGACTATGAAATGTTCCCTGTCCTTCGCTAGACTAATAAATAAAAACAAATAACGCTTTTCCATCTAAAGGAAAAGATTGTTTATATTTACTTGACCTCCAATCAAAAACTAAAATAGCGCTTCTGGGTTCTGGGGACAATGCCTGAGTTTGGGGATGTGGCCCCTATAAAAGCCCTTTAAGCTCACTTTAACCCCCGATTTTGGAAGCTTACTTATTTTGACAGAAATACTTCCCCTCGGATTCCCAAAGATGATTTTCATCTCATGATCGCAGTTACATAAACATTGTTTACTGAAAATACATAAATCCTTAACCATTTCTCCTCATGCTGCATACAAAAAAACAATGCCTGATTTTTCTTTTTAAACTAAATTTAAAAATCAGACCACAACTTTGATTGCCATTTTTTATGGACAATGTAATATAAAGTTCTCATTATGAGTTTGCTGTTGTTTTGTGAAAGCATGAAATTACTGTGATATTGATATTTATGCATATTTTGCATTTTTTAGACACTTATATTTGCAGTTTGGCAATGTGACTTGCTGAGGGAAAGGCACTTTCTTTATACCTCAAGTGGACAGTGCTGTTTTAACAAATTGTAGCGAAATCATAGAAAAAAAATTGAATGAGCATAGACACAACTTTCGTAAATTTTGTTCCTCATCTCATGAATCATTTTCCTTCCTTTGCTACTGAATCATCATGTTGGTCGGTATTTAGGTGGCAACAATGACGTCAGACTTCAGATGGCTAGAATCACGCAAGTATTGCATCTACCCATTGTAGTACCTTGGGGACAAACCTAACTTGTTCGTCATTAGAATGCCCATTTTTGGCAGGATATTTTGTAAGATAAGTGTCTCTGTCATAGTGACAAGACAAGCTTCCATTGGAAATCTAAACAGGCACTCGCCCAAATGCCCACATCACATGCCTGCTGAAAGAATTAATCACTGTCACAATGTCACATTTCTGACATCACATACACATTTATTGCCGTGATTGGTATGTTGCATTAAGCGATTTGATTTCATGTCTTACTACCTTCTCCTATAGACTTCACCTTGATGTCAATCTGAATATTGAATAAAGGCTGCCAAATATGAGAATCTGCCTTTTTCCTGATAGGTGTTCATGGCCTGTCAAGTTGATCCTTTGGTAGGATGTGTTCAGTGTGCATTACAGTAACTTATGTACATATCAGCATGATGTTTCCAGTTCAATTCATTCTGAGACACATTTAAAAATTATATTGTTTAAAATCCGTGAAAAGATGTAATAGAAAATCAGGCTTTAAGGCATGTGAATATGTGCAGACTATATGAGGTTTGATGTTGGCTGGTCAACTGGAGAGGGAAATATAGATGTACTGTATATAAGATTTATGGAAAAAAATCTTTTCAAAAATTTTTACATTGCAAGTCTGGCATATGTACACAGTCATATTGTATTCTGTCTTAGAACAGTAGGCCTACATGATGGTGGGGACCTATGGTTCCAAACAGAAAATGGGGTTGTGAGTTCAGGCCCATGGACCATTAACCCCTGAAACTCACTTAACGGTAAGTTCCTCTGGAGGTACTGTCCCTAAAGTTAGCTCACGGTACGTCCCTATTGGTCACAGTGTCTGCTAAATGATTGTCACACATAAGTGAAACATTCTTTGGAAAACATCCTGCTGCCTTTCATCACCTAGTAAAAGAAACCACATAAAACCATCTGATTCCTGTTTTGAGGTGAGTGTAAGTGAGTGTGTTTGTTTCCTGTGATGTTCTCAGGATCATATGCATACGTGTGTGTGTGTGTGTGTGTGTGTGTGTGTGTATGTGTGAGTGTGTGTGAGTGTGTGTATGTGTATGAGTGTGTGTGTGTGTGTGTGTGTGTGTGTGTGTGTGTGTGTGTGTGTGTGTGTGTGTGTGAGTGAGTGTGTGTGTGAGTGTGTTTACTTCCTGTAATGTCCTCAGGAGCACATGTGTATATGTGTATGTAGAGACCGTATGAGTCACGCATTCCGCAACCCACTCAGCCTACTCAGCCTCTCTCTCTCTCTCTCTCCCTCCCTCCCTCCCTCTTCCTTTCTCTTTCTAAACAGACTCAAATAGTGAAATACCACAGCCGCTGCCCCACTGGGACAGTGAAGCAACTTAAGCACAGGCGTTTGGGTTGTACTGCTGGTGAAATTACAACAGTTAGTTAGCAAGAGATAGTAGTTCTACAAGAGATACAGTGCACTCAAACAGCTGCATCATGAACAAGTTATGAAGAAGAAATCATTTTTATCATGGAGATGATGAGGACACCTATGTCCTGCCTTAGGACCCTGAGGGAGATGCGAGAGGGTCTGGTGGATCAGGTGGAGACGCGAGTGGATCTAGTTTTGGAGACTCTGGTATCCAGGGAGGTATTGACGCGTGACGACCGTGAAGAGGTGCTGTGTGAGAGGGGGCCCAGAGGAAGGGTCCGGAAACTTCTGGACATCTTGGACTGCAAAGGTGAAGAAGCTGCAGGAGCGTTTCTTCTGGCTGTCAGATGCCTGAGTGACGTCAGGGATGAGGTGTCAGTACAGGGCATTACCCCAAACCATTCTGCAGGTAAGAGCAAGAATGATCTAGTCTGCCACCTAGGCTGTCTGTTTGCACACGCAATTTGTTTCTTCAGAGCCATGGCTAATTTAAGTTCAAATATAATCAGTCGTCACTGGAAGTATTAGAGGCCTAATCAGAAATTAACGCTGAAGAAGACTTAGGCCAAAACGTCTGTCTTGTCATGCTAAACTCTCTAAAATAAAATAAGAAAATCATACTTGAGATTGCAGCTTTCCTATAGCCTGGGCGAAAGCGACTGTTGACTATGTCATACAGTCTGGCCCAACGCAATTGAAATAGGTTTCCGCTTGGATATGACGTATTCCCTTGCCTGGCTCTCACGCCTACAACTTTCGCTTTCAGCATTAACAGTATTATCGCAAGTTCAGACCTATTTTGACATTGTAGTGGCAATAAATCCTCAAGAACATAGATGCTAATGTCATGTACCAATTTTGTGAATGTAATTCGAAAGCGGGGGAGAGAATAACAAACGCGTCCCTATCTTGTAGGACTACAAAATTTTGAGACATCGCTCTAAACTGTGTGCTGATTGGCTAAACCGTAGAGTAACCGAGAGAAAGGCGGGAAGGGGGGTTTATTCCAGACTACGTGCGGAGATAAAATCCTTAGCGGAGGTACGTAGGATGGAATCGCCAGGCTAGCTTTCCTACATCAATAATCAGAAATTAAACCATCAAAATATGAAGAGTTCAGATGCAAAACCCCCTAACTCCACTTTTTGAGAAAAAGGCCATTTTTTATCAGGCGTTTACAGTGTTTTGAATGTAAACAGATATTTTAGACACGGCGGGGAGCAGGTTTTATTTTATTTTTTCACACAAACATTTCATTTACATAATTCTAGATTTATACAGGATTCACACAATATCATTAACTCAGTTTTCACAAAAATGGTGTTTAGGGGGTTTTGCATCTGAACTCTTCATATTTTCCCATCTTCCTAGACAGTACTAATGTAAGTCTGTAGCTGTATTAAGGTTGTAATATGCTCTATTTTGACTATTCTGTACTGATCACATCACATTAGTCTGGGGATAATATGGTGTGAATGTCTATGAATTTCAACACGACAACAGACTTGCTCATTAGCATTGTTTTTCACTGTATTCCCTCATAAGTTATATGAACATAAAAATATGCCCATGTGTGATTGCCCACTGTTATTACACAACTGAAAAGTACATGCAGGTGGGTTTTGGTTTCCCGTAAGATGCAAACACCGTAAGGATAAAAATAGAGTGAAAAGGAGACTGTCAAGTTCTGCTTTTACAGACTGTTCACTGTTGACATTTATGTGCAATGTCACAGTTTTTGTCACATCCTCAAATCTTATTTCAACTACTTCAGGCTACTTCACAGATAAGATTTAAGATAGACTTCACTGTCTCAGAAAAGGGAAATTTGTCAAAGGCTGATAAACAGCAGGCTGCACATTAAGACATGAGATGAAGCAGTTTGTCAATGGTGTTTTGACTTCTCACTTCTTTTTTCTCCTGTTTGAGAGAGTTATTGAGGTTGAGAGGAAGGAAAGTTTGAAGCGTCAGTTTTGTGAGCCATTGTTCTATGCCGTCTCCCAGAAGGCAATATAGAATATAGAATATGGGAAGAGTCAATCAGAAATTTTAAAGGTCTGATTCACAATAGCACTCTCAAAGACAGTCTAATACTAGGTGATAATAATTACAGTATATGCTCAATAATGACATATCGCTGGTAATATTTAAAACAAACCCCCACACTAAATAACTAATCTCTTATCAAGTTACACTGAACTGATCTGTACTGTACCACCATGCCTAGGGCCTAGTCCTAAAACATTTAGAGTACAAAATAACCATTAAGCACTAAGGCTATGTGTTCCTGTTCTGTCCTGGCTTCTAGAATACTCCAAAGTGATCCATAAGCACAAGGCTGTCCTGCGTCGGCGGAGTGAGAGTATGCTGTACTACAACACACGTCATGGTGAGAAAATCCCTTTCTCCCAGCACTACGTTAACCTACTGGTGGTGAAGGGCCATCACAGCCTGGAGCTGAAGAAGCACGAGGTGCTAACATTTGGTCAGCGGCGGCTCGCTCTACAAGGGAAGTCCATGGAGAAGCACATCATCACACCAGCGCAGCTCTTCACTAATACCGCTGGCTCAGGGTCACCGAAGAGGATCCTGGTAACTGGGGTGGCTGGTATTGGAAAAACTGTCCTGGTGCAGAAGATCCTGTGTGACTTTGGGAGCAATGCTGAGCACCTGGAGTTTGACTTTATCATTCACCTCACCTTCCGGGACCTGAACCTCATTGGTAAGCCAGTGAGCTTCCGGGATCTGGTGCTCCGCAAAAACAGCCACCTCAGCAAATGTGTAGATACCATCTTCGAGAATGAATGCAAACTCCTCATTGTTCTTGACGGATTTGACGAGTACAAGCACTACAGGTCCTGTGACATTGACACATTTGTAACCGAGACAGATGAGGAAGGAGAGGTCACACAGGTCATCTCCAGCCTCATTCAAGGTGAGCTCCTTCCAGAAGCGTCTGTACTGCTCACAAGCCGCCCAATGGCAATCAGTCACGTGCCTGTAGGATCGATCGACTGCTTCGCTGTCATCACAGGATTTTCCACTGTTGAGATTAAGGACTTCTTCCAGCGATACTTTCAGCAGGAGCAGCTGGCTCAGCAGATGTTCGAGAAGGTAGCTGCTAACGAGCTAATGCTAACCCTGTGCTACATCCCCGCCTTCTGCCACATTGTGTGCAGCATCCTGAAAGACAGCGATGGCTTAGCCAAGGAGAGTCCCAAAACCATGACAGACATATACACCCAATATTTGGTTGCCTTGCTTCGGACACATTCCCTGAGACGTGTGGAAGCCTGCGATGATGACCACAAAGGCGTGAGTGAACAGAACAGGCTAAAGGAGATAGTGTTGAAACTAGGGAAGCTGGCCTATCAAAAACTCATGGCCCACGAGACCCTCTTCTACAGCAGTGACATGGAGGCCATTGAGATGCTCGATTGTCCCATCGTCAGCACCTTCCTGGACAAGACGTCTGTGCAGGAGCCTGGTTTCACAGAGGACGTCTTCTCCTTCACGCACCTCACTGTCCAAGAGTTTTTTGCTGCGCTCCACTGCTCAGTGGCAGGAGAGGTGACATCAACAGACCTCTCGGAGCACAGCTTCGGCCGCCCCCAGGAGGAAATGGCCGGACACCTGGACCTGTTTGACCGCTTCCTGTCTGGGCTCCTCTCGGAGAGGAACCAGAAGCTTCTCTCCAGGAGTGTGGGGCTGGACCCACTGGCAGCCCAGGCAGAGCACTACCGTAAGGGGCTGCTGAAGAAGCTCCAAGCCCTGTGTGAATCTGGAGGCCCCATTCTTACTCAGCTCCATTGCCTCTTTGAGCAGCAAGACGACAGCCTGTTTCTGGAATTTTGTCCCAGTGTGCTGAGAGTCAATGTGAGTGATGTTAGCCTCTCGCCCATGGACTATGCTGTGATTAAACACTTCCTGCAGCAGACGACGGGGGTGATCTCAGAGCTGGACCTGACGGGGACCTGTATCACCGCCATGTCCTTACGCGACCTGCAGCTTCATCTGAGCAGGTGTAGGAGTCTCTGGTGGGTTTGTTTTCTTCTCCCTGAACCCTTCATAAATTGACTGACTCATACTAATGAGGTCTTTGGGGGCAGGTTGGACACTGGGATTAATCAGGGTTTTAAAATATGAGGACTTGGTTATTGTTTTATGCAGCAGTCACCTAGCTACCAATAATATTTTCGATTTTATTTTGTCTAGTGTAAATGGACGACACTAAGAAATCATTTGCAAGGTCAACTTTATCAGTTTACTCTACTTTTTCTTTTCCAAAAAATCTGTTTCCTTACTATTTAAGGTATGGTCTAGTATAGGCTAATTACATAATTTCAATGTATAAATATATAAATTTAGGCTACATCAGTTTTGTTTCTCAAGAGTCAAGAAAGTCTTTATTACATCTCATTATAGTCAAAGACTACAGGAGAGTAATATCAGAGACGGTTGATGATATGATATGATATATAATTCTGTATCTCTGGTAATATTCTTGTGTATTTCCTCCTCTAGAAAATGTCCTGAAAATTCTGGTGCTTTCATACAGTGGGAAGTGTAAACCACAATCATATTTTTTTTTTTTTTTTTCAGGCTTGGTGAAAACACTCTTGACATGGAAGCAATAGAGGTTATTGCCCAAGTATTGAAATCATCAGATACTCTAACATATCTTGGGTATGTACACAATACTACCTCACTAGTTCCCAGCACTAAGGACCCTGCTAAAGTCCTGGTTTCTCAGCTGTCTTAACATTCTGCAACAAATACTTCTTTCCCCATCTGCAACAAATACTTCTTTTCCCATCTGCAGCAAATACTTCTTTTCCCATCTGTACAGTTTAGGATGGGCTGACATTGGTGATGAGGAGGTGTTGGTCCTTGCCGAAGCCATAAAGAGCAGACAATCCCTGCGTGAGATATGGTGAGTTTCACCCACACACCTAGCCAGCCACACATTATGACTGGGGTGAACTAACCAAAACCAGCAATCACACAACTTGGTCCACTTCTCCCACTGACTTCCACTTCCTCAAAGCTGATCAACTGTGTTCCCCATACAGTACTGAGCAACAGCAACAATACAACAAAAGAGCGGGGGTTCCCCTACTCTAGTCTAGACTAAAGGCCTAGTATTCTATCTTTATTCAATGAAACCAAATGTTTCTATAGTTGCATGCATGCATGGTGAAATTTACTTTCAACGAATAAGATGTATTTTGAGCTGGACAGATATACTTTTGGTTTCAAAACTCTAAGAAAGGCGAAAAGACGATATTTTGCAAGACATTAAAGAAGAAATGCGTTGTGGACAACAGTGCAATGGATTGATTAATTTGGGATTTTTTTTTTTTTTTTTTTTTTTCTTTAAAGGGGCATTTCATGTCAAATTAGATGGGCTGGTTGAGTCCAAAAACATCTCATCTATTCATTTTGCTCTCTTTTCTTTACAACAGAATCCTTATTTATGGATGTTTGGGTATAGCCAATAAAATATACATTTTGTTTATGTATGTCATGTTGGTTTCTCAAAAATAAATACATTACAAGAATACTTCCAAATCTACTAGAAGCATCTCAGTGAAACTAGAAGCACAAAAGTGGCACATGTAGCAATTCCATTTATATTATATTTATATGTACCAGTAGGCCTATCTGGTCCTTTTAGTGAACACCTTGGCTCGTAGTCAGTAATCAGCAACATCAACGTCAACAACAAATGTATTCACACTTCACAGCCAACATTGGTCAGAAATCACTTAGGCCATCAAATGTAGGCCAACTGCATGCCCTTTGATTTGATATGGACCATGACATGGAACAATGCTAAAATAAGGAATCCAAAACTATTGTATATGTGAGAATGTTGTCCACTGTAGTGGAACCTGAAAATCGACACACATAGTGTCATGTTTCCTGAGATAAAAACAAATAATACTGGGGAAGTCTATCTTGTTCTTCTCTAATTGAAGGCCTACAGCATTGAAGCCCTCTAAACTAAATTTCAATACTGAGCTTTTTCAACACAGACCTACTGTAGATCAACTTCCTGTAAATCAAGTAGGACCAAGTTCCTTCTCTGCCATACCACTTTGGTCTTTTGACAATGACCTTTTTTATACTCTCAAAGCATCTTTTGTGCCCATGGTCTGTGCAAAGCAGAACATAAGCAGTGTTTGAAAAAAGACTTTGTAACCCTTAGTCTTTGTCCTTTTTCTACAAATATAAAATTAACAACAACAACAACAACAAAAACACTCTGAGACTTCATAGAGAAACGTACACAGACAAAAACATATCCTTCTTGGCGGAGGTAATCAATCAGAAAAATCCATTTTATTTATATGGCCAAGCTAGATCAGACATCAGGCTATGAAGTTATTCTTTTTTTTTTTTTTTTTTTAACAAAGTATAAATCCGAGTGCCTGCACATGGTAGGCTATTATTTTGTCCTCTATTCAGTTTTTCCTTCCTTGTATCTATTGAGAGCATGGGGAATGTATGTATCATTGTTGAGAAGAACTGTGTGTAAGTGGGTGAGTTAGAACTAACAGGATAATTCAAACCGACCTCGGCTACGCAGGCTCATCCATTGTTATTGTTATTTCACAGGATGGAGGGGAACAGGATCAGCTACCGTGGCTTGTCCTCTCTGTGTGCACTGACTCCATCACCACTGCAGGCTGTAGTGTGAGTAGACCAGCAGGGTGACACTAGTGAAATAAGAGATTCACACAAACAAACACACAGCATTGTAACACATTACACTGGGCCCTTGGCATCAGTAGTCTGCACGAGTCTCCTTGCTTTCTTAAACAAATTTAAAATTAAGGCAACACTTTTCATCCCCCAATACACACACACACACACACACTCACTCACACACTATGATACACTTGCACATACACATGCACCGCAACTATCGAACCAAGGTCTGGGAAACGTTACCAGTGCCTGAAAGCCAGAACTGAGAGAATGAGGAAAACCTTCTATCCGCATCTTGAATGAGAGACATAACACTTTATAACACGTCTTCTTCTATCTTTTTATTCCTAATTTATTTTTTATACATGATATATTTCAACACTGCAAGCATCGTCACTGGAGTCAGTAGACAAAGCATTTCACTGCACATTATTGTACACTGTATAATGGTATGTGACCAATAACATTTTAATTTGATTGCTGCTGTGTGTTTTGTAGTGCGATCTGGAATGAGGTGAGTGAAAGAGCTGGGTCTTCAAAAGTCTCCTGAAAGTAGAAAGAGTCCCTGTTGTTCTGATAGTCTTGGGAAGATTATTCCACACACACACACACACACACACAGACTACGATACCCTTGCGCACACACATGCACCGCAACTATTGAGCCAAGGCTGATTGCTGCTCTGTGTTTTGTAGTGCGATCTGGAATGAGGTGAGTGAGAAGGAAGCAGCGCCGCTGAACAGTGTCTCTCTGGAGAGCCAGTGCTTCACTGTGGACTTCACCAATGACCGCATGTGGGAGGAGTGGTGCCAGTGGGTCTTGCAGCGTTGCCAGGGCAACAGTACGGAGAAGCTGGTCAACGTCCTTCGTAAGGTGTGCCGCAGCTCCACCTGCCGAGCGGACATCACATGGATGCACAGCTTCTACGGGAAACTTTTAGAGCTGATCAGAACTCGGATAGAAGAATGTGAAGAAAATGATGAGGATGTGCGCATAATATTGGAGAGGTTTGCGTCTATTGTGGCCACAACATGATGTTTGTGACATATGTATGTGAATGGACCTGATACATTTATCTATGGAAGTGTATTTATTTATTTATTTTTGATAATCAGACCATTATCTCTGTGAGATACGACCCTTATGTTTGCACAATATTTAATATTCAAACGAAACACAATAAATGCAATATATGCATACCACATAGTTGTTTTACTTTGGGTAATAAGCTGATTTTATAGTTTAGGTTACTTGCAGAGATCTATCCTATTTGGATAGTTGATTATGATTGGTTGAATCACGTACAGTCTACGGTCTGAAGTTGGAAAAAATGAAATAAAATCATTCCAAAGGAACCACAAAAAAAAAAAAAATGAAAAGAAAAAAGCACTCAGAGGGTGCAGGCAATGTGGTCAGAGACACTATAAATTCTAGATTGTGTTCTGGATCACCAATGACCACCAAAATTTAATCAGTTATTCCTTGTCCCAATACACACATTGTAGGCCTTATTTTTGGTGAAATAGGATGGAATGTCACTATCTGATGCTGTTTTTGTCACTTGTATGGTACTTCTAATCTCTCTATAGGGCTTTGGTGCATGTTATACATTTGAAGAAATAGTTGATATCTGTCATGATCAAGGGCGTAACTTTGGGTTTTCCATTGGGGGGGTTAGCCTAAATGCTCAGCTTTTTACCTCCATCTAGGAGGTTATGTTTTCGCCGGCGTCTCTCTCTCTCTCTCTCTGTGTGTGTATGTGTGTGTGTTAACATGTTATCTCCCCTGTTAGAATGTTTACAGAGAGATGTAGACATTAGCCTGATATTATGTTTGTTATGGGCTTATTTCACACCTGAACATTCCAACATTCCATGGTAGTAAACTGAACATTCTATTATTGAAATGAGTTTATCCCTCATTCTGACTTGAAAAAATGGGTAATAACATAAAAACATGTCCATTTACGTTCTTTGAAATAATGCCCATGAGAAGCCCACAAATTGGGAAGTCCTGAGTCAGGGGTGTCACCAGGTTTTTGAAAGTGGAGGGACAACCTGGTGGGGGGTGTGGGGGTCCTCCCCCAGAAAATTTTTAATATATTAGATGCAATTTCCTGCTTTCTGGTGTATTTTTAACAGCAAATTTTGTCAACAATAATCAACACTTTTCAGAATTATTTGCCTGCATGTCGAGTCTGCCTCTGACTCATTCTCATTGAAATTGAGATAGATTGATTGGTCATTCTGGTCATCAAGTTTTGGATGCCATGGTTTTATAGTAGTTGATATAAAACTCAAGCAATAAACTTGTTTTATGTCAATATTTAATTTATATTGGTATACACACCAAAAATAGTCTAGACCTGATTCACTCACTATGTTTACTATTTCAAGCAGTGAATCAATAGGCTTATTATGAAAACTCTGTATTATGAAAACTCATTCTTAACAGTAAGATTATTACCTTTTTAGAGGCTGTTGCTGACCAACACTGAAAAATTGTTGCCTGGCTGCCTCTCCTTTTCATTCTTGTCTTTCTGTCTTGTCTACTTTTCTTTTCATAATTCAACCATTCATACAGTGACTGTCTGTGTAGGCTAAAGTCTCTCTCTATGGCTACATTGGTTTCTGGATCATCGCAAAAGCAAGTTGTTGGGTAATTTCTTTTTTTGAGGGGAGTTTTTCTTAGCTGGATCTGATCATTGAGACCCCCCCCCAATTGGAAAAATTTGAAAAATTAAGCCATTGGAAATACATCATGACAAAGTGAGAAATAAAACAAGGATATGTATAGGAGATGCTTTTGAAAGATGGAGACAGCAAAATACTTTGAAAATGATTGTAGTACCAATTTTGGTCACAATCCTGCACACACCTCCTTTAAAACGGGCTACTGCACATTCAGTAGGTCGCTGCCTGTTGCTGGTTGCCTGCACAGGGAACATCGGTGTGCTGCCTGCCACATTCGGATAGGTGCGAATTCGCCCACTGTGTTGATCAGTGAATTGCTTCCTAAAATAGACATGAATCATCATGTTTTACTAAATTCTCATAATGTTATTTAGCTCTATTTGGAACCTCGATTGACCAACGATACGGGTAAAAATGTGCTATCAGCTACACACTAGACATGCATTAACATGCATCTTAAGAAAAAATACCAAGCAATACTGAAGGCAATTAAAAAAAAAAAAAAATCAACTCAGCAGTTTAGCGATAGCCTACTCTTTGACAGTACGGTCGGTGCTCACGTCACACCCCTTTCTTAAATTTTCGCGCTATCATTTGACGTCATTTGAGAGCGACAACCGGCGTACGACCTGTTTAGCCTGCTAAGTTAAAAATGGGGGAGAAAACAATCCGTTATTGATATAGTAAATAAAATTGCATAAAGATTACATATATAGTATTCCTTCATGAACGCCGTATCGTTTTGTTTAACCTACTGAACGTAAGAAAACTACTTCAAAAGTGTAACAACAAACTTTTTTTCAGGAAGGACCCCAAAGGCAACGAATCAATGGCGTTTGTGTGCTGTGCAATGTGATTCCGTAAACGGGTTGTAGTGCTTTTGAGTAGCAGTACAAATCAGAATTGAATGTCGAATGCAGACGTAGACCAACAATAGTGAAAATAAAGATATAAGGTAAGTGCATGGTATCCAATGACATTTGATGGCCTAGAAATGGACTTATCCAACTGTTGTCACAAGACAGGGTCGTTAGCCAACTTGCTAACTTGTAATGTTAACGTTAACGTGACATGGATATTATTGTATGTTACATTGAGGCACAGCACCATAACTAATCTCAAGTGTAACTTAATTGAAAACTTCGCCACTCAGTTTTGATGTCTGACATATAACTTTAATGGTATGTAACATGTCTGTCTGTTGAATTTTATATTCTGTCTAGAGATAGCACGAACCTAGCTCAATGATGAACGTCTATTTAACGTTATAGGTAACTTGGCCTACTAACGCCAGTCATGACCGACACCGAGAAGAGACCTTCGGGCGGAGATGCTTCCAATAAAAACCCAAGCGATGACAAGAAAGAGAACGAAAAGAAGAAGCGGTCTCGAGTTAAACAGTTATTAGCAGATGTCAAAAAACAAGTGGAGTTCTGGTTTGGCGATGCTAACCTCCACAAGGACAGGTTCCTGAATCAGCTCATCAACGACTCGAGGGATGGGTGTAAGCTGTCACTTTTCAGAATAAATTACCATACATACACATTAAGGAAAACTCCTCTATATATCTTAAACTGATTTCCTTTGAATACATGTTAAGCTATGTGTGTCTTCGTGTCTGTGCATAGATGTAGACATATCAGTGTTGACAACATTCAACCGAATGAAGAAGCTGACCACAGACGTGAAGTTGATTGCCAGGGCGTTGAAAGACTCTACCATTCTAGAGGTAGACTGCACCTATCTTAGTATCAAATCTATAGTTAGTTCAGTCTGTGGATGTTTGGTCAATAAACAGTCTATGTATATCTGATAAATCCTTGATTAATAGGTCAATCTAGAAGAAACGAAAATTCGTCGGAAACGTCCACTTGGGGAGGATCCAAAAGATGTGGATGACCGCACTGTCTATGTGGTAATGAAAAATGAACATTCTAACATTGCTCTGTGCTCTCTCTCTCTCTCTCTAATGTGTCTGATTTTGCAACGTTTAAATTACTCATGGGTCTTCTTCAGGAACTGCTGCCCAGAGATGTGACCCACAGCTGGGTAGAGCGTGTGTTCAGCCAGTGTGGGCCCATTGTGTACATCAGCATCCCCAAGTACAAGAGCACAGCTCAGCCCAAAGGCTTTGCCTTTGTGGAGTTTGAGACGGCTGAACAGGCCCAGAAAGCCGTAGAGGTGAGTGACGACTCCTCCTCTTCACAGCTGCCCAACTCTGTGCAGGAACAACACATTCATCAACTGTGGAAGATTACATTGACATCTTCAATTCCATCTTGCAATCAGCAGAGATACTGCATAGAAACAATATAGATTTGCTGTCTAATCAAAACAAGGAAAATACATTGTGGTTACTTATTATTATTGCATGAACCGCTGTCAAATATTTGAATGCTGTTAAATATTCTGAATACAAAATGTTATAAATGAATACTCATGCACTGATCATGGAAGTTAACTGTAGTGAAATGAAGAATGGCTCATACACCAAAAAATGCTCTCTTTTATGCCTTTAATTGGTGAAGTGAGTAGGAGAATTTTTGGTACACAGACCACTCTTGAGTTTAGACATTGATTGCAAGCTAGATTCTGTACCTGTTATCCTCAGGGATACAGTATGTACAGTGTATGGCCTTTGTACTGGTATACTGTTGAAGCTTATCCCTGTCATGTCAATGTATTTTGAGGTCTCTAAGTGAGTCTCTTAAAGGTCTGTTTGTCCACCAGATTTTGAACAATCCTCCTGAAGATGCCCCTCGCAAGGCGGGCATGTTCCCCAAGACCAAGTGCGGAAAACCCCTGCCCGAGGCGCCTGCTGAGGACTCAACACGTGGTATGGTTCTGTTAACTTCTGGTTGTATAGCACCCAATAAAATGGCCTCAATGTAATATTGTACAATAAGAAAGTGGCTTTTTAAAGGGAAAAACTTGAATGCAGCGTTAATGCTGGGGGGCTTGCTTTGGGAGATTGCAAAACCATGCATGAGATTTTATTCGTCTCGGGCTCTGTGTCAAATAGGCTTGACCTTACAGCAAGATGTTCTCAAAATGTTTAACTTCCTGGATGATCTGAAAGAGTCCCATCAGGCTAGAGAGACCTTTACTTCACTGTACCTAGCAGGGACTACCTGCACTGAAAGCTTCCACTCTTTTGTTGATGTTCTTTGCACAGAGGAGGATGAGGAAGACAAGAAGAAGAAAAAGAAGAAGAAATCGCGCAGCGGACGGAGGGAAAGCGGAACCCAACCTACTGCCATGGAGACGACCGAATCAACAGAGATGGCCAATCAGGAAGAAGAGAAGAGCGAAGAACGGGCGGAGGCTGGAGATGTGAAGAGTGAACAGGGCCAGACGCAGCCCGATGGGGGCGCCACTGATCTCAAAGAGGCTGTGGAACGGGATGGGGACAGGGAGGGTCAGGCCAAGCCCCCTGCCAAGCGTGCAGAGAAGAAGAGGCGGCGGTCTCAAAGCATAGAGGCCCCAGAGGACCGCAGCGGCCAGGATGGGATGGCCACTAAGATAAGGAAGCTGGACGAAGAGTCCGAGAGCGACATGAAAGGTGGGTGGAGTGGACGCCGCAGGCCTGGAATTTCTTGGCGGCCATGATGGCCCATGGCCTGATCTTTCATGTTTTACAGTTGGTTGTGTTTTGTCATTCCATGGTAGTAAACGGAGCATTCTATCATTGAAATGCATTGAATTTATCCCTTTTTCTGACTTAAAAAAATGGGTAATAATGTTTAAAACCTGTCTAAATTCACTTTCTTTCAAATAATGGACATCGGAAGACCAGAAATTTGGAAGTCCCGAATTGATAGAATCTTTTGGACAATTCATGCACAAAAATGTAAAACCACTTGTTTGTCTACTCGGGACTTCCCAATTTGTGGGCTTCAGATGTGCATTATTTGAAAGAAAGTGAATTTAGACATAGTTTAAATGTTATTACCCAGTTTTATAAAGTCAGAAAAAGGGATAAATTCAATGCATTTCACCGATGGAATATTCAGTTTACTACCATGGATTTAGAATGTTGTTGTTCCAATGCAGCTGTAGCAGAGTACAGCTGTCAAGCATGTGCTCTGCTGTAGGCTTTCACTAGAGTTTGCGAGTTTCACCCATATTTACTGAGGTTGCAAATATGTATTGTCTATCTGTGTGTTTTGTTTCACTCGTCCGTCTGTGTGTGTTTGTGTTTGTGGGTTCAGAGTCTGCGGCTGAGAGTGAGAAACAGGAAGAAGGTGTGGAGGAGGACAAGAAGGACGACTCCCTGCTGAAGGCCAAGAGGAAGCGCAAGAAGAAGCACAAGGAGCGCTTGAAGATTGGAGAGGAGGTCATCCCTCTCAGGGTGCTCTCCAAGTAAGACACACACACACACACACACACACACACACACACACACACAGACACAGGGCTACTCTCACTCCAGTCAACCTGTCAAGTCCATTTGAAACCCTTTAAGTGGTGCCCTCTTGTGGACAGTCATGAAATCATAGTGGTTATGAGAGGATAGGATGTGACTATGTCTAGTCACACTAACTTGCTTTCGTCAGGTTTTAGTTCATTTGTGATTAAAGTCTCTCTCTCTCTCTCTCTCTCTCTCTCTCTCTCTCTCTCTCTCTCTCTCTCTCTCTCTCTCTCTCTCTCTCTCTCTCTCTCTCTCTCTCTCTCTCTCTCATGTAGGAAGCGGTGGCTGGAGCTGAAGGAGCAGTATCTGCAGTTGCAGAAGCGCAGCATGGCCGCTCTGAAGAAGTCCATGACTGAGATCACACCTAAAGCAGAATCCGGCATGGAGTGTGACACCGCCGCTCCGCATGAGCAGAACAATGGTATCAGCTGCTCGAACACTAAAGTTAACACAGTGGAATCCTACTGCTCTTGTTTAGCCCACCAGCGCTTCACTTTCACTATTTGATTGCTATATTGATAAACTCCTGTTTGTTTGTTTTTGTTTGTTTGTTTGTTTGTGCCAGGTGATGATGGTAAAGGTAACCGCAAGAAGGAGCCTCCCAAGGGCCCGGAGTTTGAGAGTGGCCTGATTGTCAAGATCACACACTCACAGCCTCTGCCTGGGAAGAAGTGTGTGAAGGTACAATAATGTTGGGCCATTTTAGAGAAATAGTTGGTTACCTGTGCTTTACATGTGTGTGTGTTTGTTTTTGTCTGTCTGCGTCTGTCTGTTGGAGTGTTGTGACTGTGGGTGGACTAAGTATATGTTTCATTATTAGTTTTTATTTTCATATTTTATTTTGTTCTCTGTGTGTGTGTGTGTGTGTGTGTGTGTGTGTTGCGCCTCTGGTATCAGGATGCCCTGTCTGAGTTCTCCGCAGTGGTGTACGTAGACATCCTGGAGGGTGATGCGGAAGGTCATGTGCGCTTTAAGACTGCTGAGGACGCCCAGGCCGTCATGGCGGCACAATCACAGATACAGAGGAAACACAACTGGAGACTGGAGATCCTCTCAGGTAGCTCACACACACACATATGCACACACACACACACAGGCACCAGGAAGGAGGTTCAGATATACACATATGCTCACTTATTTTCTTATGCACACAAACAACAATAATAAACATAACATGTTTGTCCTCTAATGCACACAAAGTACACTGAATGTATTAAGAAGAACTTACCAATGAATCCATCATTGCTTCATGTCCATGCACACAAACACACACACGAAATTCCTTTCTGTTAGATACAATGAGTTGTTTTTGATGCATTTAACCCAATTGTGAATTGGTGAGGTCCACACTGCAGTCGGTGAATATACAGCGAGGGTGAGGCACACATGGCACACAGACGCGCGTCCGAGTTACATAACATGTGCCTATTTGAAAAGGCCCTGCAACTGAGCCTCCCATGATGGTACACATTGGACAGAGTAATAGCTGCCAAAAGCAATCAACAATCACCACCTATGGCTTGCCTCCGATATAATATTGTGGGACGATATTTAGTTGTCATGCCACTATGATACTTAGTTAAATCCGTGGACAAATTGTATTTTATCACTTTTGGTAAACTACTGAATGAACTTCATTTGACCCCCAGCAGTTTTGTTGAGCTCTTCAATTGAGAGTCTGCGTGTGTTTCCTCCTTTCTGACTGACATCAAACAATTTGGCCATATTCTTGTATCTGGAGTAACCAGAAAATCACCAATGTCCCTGCATGTAACCGTGCTCAGTGAGTGCAGTATTAACTCTTTTGATTGGTCTCTGTCCCGATCCTGCTTCTGTCCTATTGGCTGTGTCCGTGAAGGTGACCATGAGCAGAGGTACTGGCAGAAGATCCTTGTTGACCGACAGGCCAAGCTCAACCGGCCGCGGGACAAGAAACGAGGCACAGAAAAGGTGAGTTGTTTGAGTTGGCACACGTGTGTGTATACACACACACACACACACACACACACTCTGTTGGCTTCAGATGCCTTAAGACGCCTGGCTCTACTGACGTACTCTACAACAAAAGAGACCCATTAAGCTGGCTTACCAACAAAGTACTGGTGGGCCTTTCTAGGTTTTCACCTCATGTAACCCTTAATTCTTCAGTCTTTGATACACACACACACACACACACACATTCACATTATGTTACTTATCCATTAAAATATCGCATTGCATTATATAATACACTTCTGTTGAAGCTCCCTTCCTGTTCCTGGAAAATTGGATCCTTGGACAATTTTGTGTATACACGCACGCACACTCACACACACACACACACACACACACACACAGAGACACGATTGGACACATTAGCTTTAACAAGAAACATTTATTCATTTCTTTTGAAATTTAGGCAAAGTTTTTGTTATTTTTAGGCAAAGTTACGTGCATTACAGTCATATACGGTACACTGCTTGGGTATTAAACAGACAACTTTGTTGACCCTGGTTGTGATGGCACCTTGCTTGAGAAGTGGTGCTGCGGTTTCTATAAAGCACCGTTGCTAACTTATATTTTGCTAGTTATACTACTACTTCTGAGTTTGAGAAGTGGGCAGTTCTTCCGTTGGTTTGAACGCCATACATCACTACGCGCTTACACACTTGCCATTGAGAATACATAGACAACGGTACTTTTCATAACAGAGAAAATTAACGTTTGTGACACAAATTAAAGGGCAACTTCAGTCATTTTCAACAAGATTAGCCAGTACTGAAGATGCAAGAGTCTATAGCTTTAGCAATAGAGCTCTTGTTGAAAATGACTGAAGTTGCCCTTTAATGTCACAAGCCCTTTCCCTTCCACATTGCTGATGGCAAGACACAATGGTTGTTACTCAGGTAAGCCGTTAAGAAAGGGCATTACTTTCAGCATTGTGTATGTAAAGCCATTACCGTGAACCTAAAACTGACAATGTATTGGTAGAACGCTGCTCACTTCCCAAGCTCCTTTAGATGTAGCTGTGTAACTACCAAGATTGTGATGGAAGTTGGCAACGGCACTTTCTAGAAACTCCTTCCCTGGTTGTTTTGGATATGCATTTTAACATGCCCATCCCCCCCGCCCCCCTCCTCTCCCCAGCTCATCGCCAAGGCTGAGAAAATCATTCTGGCGCGAGCAAAAGAAGCCAGCAAGCACATCCGCTTCATGGAGGACTAATGACTAGCATCCCTCACACACACCACTGCTGTAAGAGTCAACACACACACACACAGACACACACACACACACAGAGACCACTGCTATAAGTCATGCGCACACACACACACACACAAATGAAAACACACATACAAATACACCACTGTGGCGAGACCACCACACATACCATAGTTGACACACACACACACACACACACACCCTATGAAGTGTCATAAGAGCAGTAGGTAGAGGGTGGTCTTGAGCTGGCTAGGATCAGTAACATGGCACAGGTTGTCAGTCTTCACTGAATATTGCTTTTGGCTGCAGGTGTGAGATCCTGAATGGTTACCAGAATATTTCTGTCAAATTCATAGACCTTGAATGAATGAATTGAACAGGATGCTGAATACTTGTTTGAATATTTTTGTATCCCCAATTTTAGTTTCTTTTTTCTTTTTTTTTTTTAATTATTAAAAAAAATCTGTTGTAAATTATGTAAATAGGATAAACTGTTTTAATGTCATCCTGAAAGTGACTTTGTAAAGTCCAGCATTTGAAAACTATGCAGTGTTGGTTTAGCTTGGTTTTTCAAACCTTTCAGTATTTTCTTGACCCATTTTTACAGAAACCTGTTTGTCTTTCGTTTTGTTTTTAAATAAACTTCAAAAAAATTAACATATAAAGCTTAAAGTAATTCATTGCTTCTTCAGGCCTGATTGTGTTTCCATCGTATTTGAAGGCAAGTCAGGGTAATAATATATAGTAATGCGGAGTGTGCACTGTGCAGTTCATCATTTAAATGCATATAAATCCAGTGTTATTTGGCAGTCAAAAAAATACATTTTTATTTATTTTTTTCTCTCTCTAAAAAGAGTTTGCTGTGCAAGGTGAAAAGACTTGTGATCCATATAGTATATAAGAGTGCTCTAAAAAATAGGGAAGGCTTTGGTGAGCTTAAGTGTGATGTTACTAAGGAGTTCACAGAGAAAGGAAAGGCTCTAGTGTTGTCCCCTGCCTCGGCCATCCACAGCCACGCTCTTCCTGGCCACGTTGTGGCCGCGAGGGGATTGGTTGTTGGTCACCATGGCAACCTCCTTCACCACTCCCTCAGCCTCCCTTGGTGAGATGGTCCGGTAAAGCCTGTGTCCTCCCTGTGTAATGTGCGTGTCCTGGAAGCCTGGGGGATGGGCGTAGCTGGCCGGGCATGCCGATGCTGGCACCTCCACTTGGGCATGGCTGCTGTGGTGGGTGACTGGCGGGTGGGGGGTCCTGAGGCGGACAACAGGAACAGGGGCGGTTTTGGGGGTGAACTGGGAGCGGTAGGTGGTGGTGGCAGGGTCTCGCCTGACGGCCGGTCGCCCCCGAGTCTGCTCCCCCTGCTTGATCTCCCTCTCATCCGCCCAGGCCTGCATGACAGCCCGCGGTGGTGCTGGAGGGCCCTCATGCCTGACGTAGTCCCTGTGGGTGGTGCTGTGGTAATTCACGTGACCGGCAGGGGCCTGATATTCAGCAGCCTGGCGCTTCGGTTGCCTAGTGCCCGCCGGCCATGCCTGGTACTTCTCCCGGAACTCTGTGGTGCCCTGGAACACCGGAGCGCCATCTGTTGGCTGGATATGGGAGTGCAGATGCTGAGAGGACGACGCTCGCAAGGGTGCACTAGAGGGCCTCTTCAGCGCCTCTGCAGGATGGGGGACATATTGCAGGCGGTAGTTGGTGACGCCGTTAAACGGCACGTTCTTGCGCTGCTCGATTGAAGAGGATGGTGGCTTGCACGGTTGGCTTGCTACTATGCCGACAATGGGGCGGAAGTCGTCCTTGAAGGTGGTGGTGCCACCGAACTTGCCCGCAGTCAGTGTCAGGTTGTCAGTTACACGGTATGGCTGGCGTCTCTGAAGAGGCCATGTGCGGAACTCATCTGCAGAACACGGAACAGTGATTTCAGATTCAGAAGAAAACAAATCTGATATTGGGGAAAAAAGTGAAATCTGATATTGAATTTCCACAGTTGCAGAAATGAAGCCCATCTCTGTTCACTTAATCTAACCTTTCCAAATACAGCCCAAACGGCTAAATGATACTTCACAAAATAGAATGCAAAACAGTCATGTTTGTCCAATGTGAGTTCAAAACCGGTCACTACAAGTAGATGAAGTGAGGTTTATGAAGACTAGCAACATTTGGAAGTATTTTACGTATTAATTTTCATCCTTATTCTATTTTCATCATATTGTGTCTGAGATTATTGTAATGTAAGATAACAAAATAGTAAAAGGGCAGATGTACTCTACTAAGTACCACAACGTAGCACCATTTGCACACACACAACGCAGCACCATTTAAACACACACACACACACACCACTCTGCTGGGCCTTACCCTTGTAAGTGGACAGGGTGTCCATCTTGGCCATTGTGGGCTGGTAGGTGCTGACCTTGGTGACCCTGTGGCAGTGTGGTGCTGTGTGTCTGTGGTAGTCCTCTGTGTAGGTGGTGGTCATCGCCATGGAGCCTTCAGGAGGCACGTACACACACTTGGCTTTGGCCTCTCTGGGAATCACAGCATGTGGCACATAGTCTGACCTGAAGGACAAACATGAAGAGCAGAGGTGGGGAAATCAGCCTTCAGAGCGTTAAAGTCCTGCCATGCATTTAACATGGGTGATTTCACTAATTAACCGATCTCCATGGCTGAACAGCTCTAATTAGAATCACTGGGTGTAAGTGAATGGGGCAGGTATGTGGCATGGCCGTCAACTTAATCTGAAGTTGCTGTAAACTTCTGTGTGGTTTTTGATGTGTTCATGGTCAGGGGCCTTTAAGTAGTATAGTGATTTCTATAGTGCTACTCTGAGTCCAACTGTACCGCAAACATTGTGTGCTACATTTAAATGTGTTTAGTTTATTTATGTCATTTGATTTTCATGACAAAGAAAAAGACTAATTACAGAGAAGAACTAATTAATCCTTGAATACTTCAGTTTAGTGTATCACAGTGTGTAGTGCTCAGAAATGAACATAGGCAAGGTACGAGGTTGTATGCTACAGGTTAGGTACAATGGATACTTTGGACAAAGTTGGTGTCTCCATTACTTACCTGAAGGTGGTCATATTGACCATTTTGCCCTCTGGCGGATGGTACTCATCGTGGTGATGTGTGGCCGGCCGAACCTCTGCGTTGATGTGTGCTTTAAACTTCTCCTTGTATTCGGAGATGGGGTCAGCGGGGTGCGCGTCACACGGCACCAGGCCCGGTTCGCAAGGGCAGTGGTGCTTCCTGCAGAAAGAGAAAAAGTCGCGCGTTTTAATTGAGAGATGTGCGCCTACTCACGGCGCATCAAGAAAGCGTATCAGTCCTCAAGTGCTCTGAATCAGTCATGTTTCTTTTCGGAGTCAGAAAATTACACATGCATAGGCTACTTATTAAAGTCCTACACAGCATCCAGTCCTCACATCATAATATGATATTATCTCAGTCTCATCCACCCACATGCCCTTGTGTCTGTGCAAGGGCGTGCATCATAATACAGTGTTGTTACCTGGTGCTTATTTAGTTGGATGCTGTGCCGTAATTTCTCGAAGGTTGAAAAAAAAAATCAAAACAAGTTCTTAGATCCTAACATCAGCGTACTTACCTTTCCTATACTGTTCAATCGTTCAGGAGCGCACGAAGCTCACACGGCGCATACCCGTCGGAAGTAGGCGACTGGCTCCTGTGCGTTGTGTATTATTTTATCCCTCGTACGGCTTAAATTATTGACCAGAAGAGGAGAGCTCGCATGGCAAGAGTGGAATACAAGTGGAGCACACACGCAGCAGCAGCGGAGATGGTGTCTAAAAATAAGTACCCGTGCCGTGGATTATTCCTCCGCGGAGAGTGGGCCAGCAAGAAGTGGAGGCAGCGCTCACCATATGATGGGCAAGCGATGGTTTTGATCCATCAAGGATTAAGTGGGGGGTTTCGAGGGGTAAATAAATAAATAAACGAGAGTAAGTAAAAATAGAAATAGAAAAGAATAACGTCAGCTGTTATAGGTCACTGCCTATCGAGCGAGCAGGAGATGGAGGCGGTTTGCGTCTCTCTATAAGAAGTCTCCGTGGAGAATTCAAGGGAAATGAACTTAGCCGAGCCCTGCACAAATTAATGAAATTATTACCAGGCGCGACCGGTTCAGAGATAATACCATGTGATGCTTTGAGAGATGAGACTAAGCTGTCTTGTCCAGTATGTACGGAACAGTCAGAGGAAGTCACGCTGGGCTCTCCATCTGTCCTGTTCCACCCACGTTCCACACAGACCATGGGTACAGGTTAGCACACTCACCCGCAGTTGCAGATCTGACAGAGACACTGCATCGTCATGGTTAGTGATGTTCGTCTTGGTTCGTCCGAAAGAAACTGTTCGGGTTACATTTCAATGTAGGCTAGAGTGAGGCAGGCCAATAAACTTCCTGTAGCCTCCAGTGTCTTAACCTGTCCACCTGACTGCGACAGGATTACTTTCTCATCTAATTCAGCACCGGGGCTGCACACCGATTACTGCGATAAACAAGTCAGCCCAACCTGATATTTTGATTATTATGAAGATTAGAACTTGACGGCTTGAACGTTCTAAATGTATTACATACTAATCAGTAACTTCCCTATTGTCATTGTGATGACCTGGTAACTCCGTTCTTTTATGATAATGAATGTAAAAGTGGACAGTATTCAGTGATGTTTGATAAAAAATATATATATATATCCCCAATAGATTAGCCTACTCAGAATGTTAGGCCAATTTTAGGCCTTCTGTACTGTTCGTTTAATTTGTATTATTCATGGACTCGTTGTGTTCGTTTTGTCCACAAGGTGTCAGTAACGTATCACAAGCAGCAGCAGGTGGCAACAGACTGAGTGCAAGTCCAGTGGTTTTGTACAAGGATACATAGAAGTGTTTTGTCACATGCGTATGGCTTGTGAGGCCATTCGAGGACAAACCACTGAACCTTTCACCATCTACTCAGGAAGCTGCTGTCATTTCCCTCACTGTTTGTCTAAATATTTCTTAGCCAAGTGCCAAAGAACAGAATTTCACCCTTGACAAAATAAAGAAACAAAACAATGTCTGTTTGTAGGCAGTGTGGTCAAATTCAGAAAAATTAAGTGAGGTTGCTGAAGGAAGCAACCACAGGCTATTTGACCTTGACCTTGCTGGCAAAATTTGGAAGCTGTTTTCATGTTTTCACTTTTTTTGTGATGACAATGTGAAAAACCCAGAGGCCATTCTTTTTAAAGATAGTGGTAGCAGTTTACATCTGATAGGTCCTATTAAAAGTGTAATTAAATACAATCCATAACAGATTTTAAAAATGATCATACTCCAATAATAGTGAGCTCACTTCCTGACGAAGGCTTCTAGCCGAAACGTGTCAAAGTGCATTCTGATTCGCCCATAAAATAAAGCCATTTTTACTTTTTCACTGGATGAGTGCCTTGGTATCATCCCATGAATTTATCTAAACAAGCCCTTTACCGAAGAGCACCATCCTACAAATAATAGCCCATAGTGCTAGGTAGCATTCCTAATCAACAGTTTTTTTTAATAGTGACACATTGTTTCCTCTTTACTTCGCATGTAAACCACCAGTAGTGTCTATGTAAGAGTTTCTCATAGATCAGCAACTAAAGGATCACTGGGTATCTTGCCATCCTGTGATCATATGGTCATGATAATGTCTGTGGACCCATGTTGGAACTGAATTAGGTCACAACTGACCACAAACCTGATGTGATTTAAAAAAAAAAAAAAAAAAAAAAAAATCATATTGTCTGGTCATGGTCCAGCGCTACGTGGTGTACCGTCAGAGATTTATTTCAATGTGACGCAATGTTTGATATGCATAAATGTACCCACATTGTCCTAGGCTACAGTTTATAGTACATTTTACAACACAAGTACTGTCTCAAAGAGCGTGACATCAGAACTCCACTGGATGAGGTGTCTGTGAACTTTAGCCCAGATTGCTGCAGCATGGATCATCTGTGGTCATTCACAAGGAAATGTGTCATGCTTCCACCATGGCCTACTGACCGCTCAATGGTGGGTTTTTTTTTGCCCCCAACGGCACTTTCCAGGCAGCACAGCCTAAAAGGCCCTTACCCTATTCCTAACCCTATACCCCTCAACCCTCATCCTAACCCTAAACTGAGTGGAGTAGTGCCTTGAAGGCAGCGCTGCTTGGAAGGCACCGTTGAGGGCAAAAAATACCAAAGACCCTACTGACCACTACTGACTTGGATTTCTCAGCCAGACATAGAAGGATACAAGGAAGATTGTTTGTTACATCCATATACTGTAGGTACTGGGTGAGGGAAGTGGCTCAGGGCTGTATGGGGATGAGGAGGAGCACCCAAGAGCAAGACAGCAAACACTGAGATACACTGAGTAGGCCTATACAATGCATCCCAAACAGAGTTATCTGGAATGGGGATACTGACCTTCTTGACTGCTTCCAGCTGGAGCAAACATTCTGTAGTAAACACTTTCTTGGGCAACATGACAAAATATTGACCTAGACCTTTTTTTTTTTTTTTTTTTTAAAGGAGAAGCCACACAAAGTGGCTGACTTTAATAAACGCAAAACCCATTAATTCACCTTCTGGTCTGTGCCAATGGCCGATTAAGCATTGCCTCTAAGCATTGCCAATGTTATGATGTAATATTCAAGGAATTAGGAAATACCCACTGATGCATTAATAACCTTTGCCCCAGAAATTCGATGGGCGTTGACGTAAGTGAAGTCCTTTCTCGCGAGATGCAGATAGTATAAAATTGCTATGAGGCGGTGAAGCTCCAACAACTCCGAACAGTGTCAACTATCACTAGCGGAGCGCAGCTGTAAAGTTCAGTGACTTCGATAGGCAACTTCCGTGGCTTCGGTGAGTGTTTGTTTGCTACAATGTTTTCTACCCGGCATAATTGTGGCAAGGGCTGCATTTTGTTGTACGTTATAGTTTAAATTAAAGATGTGGCTTTCATTTTCAGGAGCAACTTTGGCTTTTTGAGATGGCGTCTTTGGAGGTTCTTAATGATCAGGTAAATCTAGCCCTTTTAATTCACGTTAACGAAGCTGCCATGGCCTTTATTATTAAAATTGCAATTATTACATTACGACGCCGTACTCTATGGTAACGTTAGGCCTATCTTGAAATTGCCTTTCTTCGGTTTCAGAATGTGGTATCCAGGGTGGCCAATCTTCCCCTGGTTAGCTCCGCTTATGACCTCATGTCAAAAGTATACCTGCAAACCAAGGACCAGCACCCGTACCTCAAGAGCGTATGTGAGGTCGCTGAACTGAGCGTGAAAACTGTGACATCCGTGGCCATGACGAGCGCTCTTCCCATCATTGACAAACTGCCTAGTAAGTTTTAAGTTAATTAGGATAAAGTTCACGAAACGGTTACG
The DNA here is from genome assembly GCA_027497455.2 of Sardinella longiceps. NCBI lineage: Eukaryota > Metazoa > Chordata > Actinopteri > Clupeiformes > Clupeidae > Sardinella > Sardinella longiceps. The sequence continues at coordinate 24,204,847 of JAODXP020000028.1, read as the reverse complement.
GGAAGCAAAAGGATACTCTACCTGTTCAGTTGCTCAAAAGCTGCCAATCATTAGGGATTGTTTTTTTTTTTTTTGTTTTTTTTTTGGTCCATAACTTTTTAACCTTTCCTTCACAGTTACCATGGCAAATGACCTTGCTTGTAAAGGACTGGACAAGATTGAGAAGAGCCTGCCAATCCTTCATCAGCCATCTGAACAGGTATGCTGCTAAGTCATGCCACAGCCCTAATGCATTTTTCCACCACCCCTGTCTCTTGGCAAACTACAGTGGAATTGGCCTGTTGAAACCACCTAATCTAATGCCAGCCATTACAATAGCAGAATCCATTTCTCAGAATCGGGACGAGGGGGAGTCAATGTGTGCTAAAATAGTATGCTGGTAGCTTTATCCATTTGGCTCAGTGAGGTGGGTTTGTGGGGTTGTGCAACACTCATGGGCTCATTCGAATTCCGGTCTGTCCTCCCCTGCCCCCAGGTTGTGGCCACTGCCAAAGACACTGTGAATGGGGCCAAGGAGGCTGTTTCCGAGACGGTCAGTGGTGCCAAGGATACGGTGACCAGTGCTGTGACTGGAATGGTCAGCCGCACACGTGGGGCTGTACAGGATGGCGTTGAGCTGACCTGTGCCGCTGTGACTGGGAGCGTGTCTTTGGTGAAAGAGAGCCGCGTCGCTCAGTTGGTGAGCAGCGGCATGGACACTGCCATCAGTACCTCTGAGAACCTTGTGGAGCAATACCTGCCCCACACCAACCAGGAGATGAGTAAGTGTGTGTGTGTGAGTAAGGGGGGAGAAGCTGAAGAAACCAGAGCTTATAAATTTGATGATCAGCATGTAGAGAATATAGAATTTTAATGATAAACATAAATGGAGAATTGGCAAGCACTGGCACTCCATCTGCTTCCTGTCAAAATGTCCTGTCAATTCCTACAGATGATTGAGGGCTTTCAGAGTCCAATTCAATGGTGCCAGTGTCAATAGTTTTAAATTTAGCTGTGTTTATACTATATGTACTTCATAATAAAACAATTTAGAAAAGGCCATTTTGAATGAAAGCTTAGCTTTCTTAGACATTTAGACCCAGTTACCCTGCATGACCCTGCTTCCTGGTTCTTCTTTGTTTGGTCTTTGAGTCTAAGATGAGTATTTGGCAATAACAGCCATTCTTCTCAAGACCACTTCCCTTTTCTTGGAAGTTTCCAACTAATCATTAGTCACTGTTTACATAAGCAGTAAACACACAAGACATGTTTGACCAGAGAACTCTGAACCTACTGTATGTGTGTGCATGTTAGTTGGTATACTGAACACTGTGACCCCAACCTCCTCCAAATGTATTTATTTCTGTCCTTCCTTTCCCATCAGTAAAGGCTGGGGAGGGTTTTGAGAATGGACTGGAGTCAAGCAGCTACTACAAGCGTCTGGGGAGCCTGTCCACTAAGCTGCGGCAGCGGGCGTACCAGCGGGCCGTGGTCAAGGTTCGTGAAGCTCGGCAACATAGCCAAGAATCCATCGCTCAGCTTCACATCACCATGGATGTGGTGGGTGCCTCTACGCTTTGCTGCTTTTGCTACTGTCACCTCTGTGTCCTCTGTCAGTCTTTTGAATCATTCAAATACACATAGTAAAATATCAAAGCGGTCAATTTAATTTATTCAAAAATGGTTTACACTGCTGAACCAGTGCTTCACAATTTCTTCATGTGAACTTCACTGAACATAGACCAGGCATCTGTTTCCCCAAAGCAAAGTGGTTAACCAGTTAGCTACTTAGTTAGTTGGCAATGAGAAATTGCATTGCAACCAACAAAGTTGCTAACTTGGTTAATAACAAAGCAACAAAGTTGCTAACTTGGTTAACAACAAAGCAACAAAGTTGCTAACTTGGTTAGCAACTATACTTTTGGGAAACAGACTTCGGTTTTGATGCTCTTCCTTTCTAAACAGTCTTGTTTGTTTTCAGATTGAATGTGCCAGGAGGAACATGGATGATGCCAACCAGAAGATGCATGAGAAACTGTCCTCCATAATGGATTGGCGGGTTAATGGAGCAACGCCTGAGAAGTGTGATGCAGCGGTATGTTATCGGCACTATAACATTAGTTATGAGAACTTCCTTATAGCAGGCATGATGACACAGAACCAAGAATGTCAAGATGACATTTTTGCACTAGATTAAGGAAGCATTAATCTATGAACAGAAATGGATAAATGTGATTAGAATCACATTTGGTGTAGTGTAGTGCTTTTGTGCGAAAAAAAAAAGCCAGGTGTTTGATACATTCTTTATTAGTTATTTGTAATGTTATGTGTTTGATAATATTCAAGTGTATCTTGGGTGCTTTATCCCGTGTAGTAATGTCTGTCTTCTGTGCTCTTTCTTGCACTGTAGGCCATTGAGTCTCGTACTCTGGCCTTGGCCCGTGGGCTGTCCCAGCAGCTGCAGACCACATGCCAGGGGCTGGTGTCCGGTGTGCAAGGCCTCCCCCGCCACATCCAGGACCAGGCTCTCACCCTCACACACCTGGCTTCGGAGCTCTGCGGCAACTTCAGCCAGGCAGTGGCTTTCGGTGACCTGTCGGAGGGTGTGCTGTCCACCAGCCGTGCGCAGCTGCATCGTCTCCGTGAGACGCTGGACGAGGCCATGGATTACCTGGTGAACAACACGCCTCTTAACTGGCTGGTAGGTCCCTTTTACCCACACATGGAGCCCCCTACTGGGGGGAGTGAGAACGGCAAGCCCAGGGCCTGCAGCGATTGCAGTGGCAGTACTTACCCGCACGATGCCCAGGTCGGTGTGTGCTCTTCAGCCAACCTCACTCACCCACAGCACCATCCTGCTGACAAGGTCCCTCCCCAGGCTTGCACAGAGAGAATGATCTGCGACATGAAGACAAAGAAAGATGTGGATTTCACACAGTAACAAACGCTAACCATTATGTTAAGCCTGTCAACTGTTGTGCTTGTGGATATGAATTACATTAAATGGAACACTGCATCTGCATTTTCCGGTTTTCAAGTCATGCACATTAAGTTTGAAGCACGCTATTATGAAACCTGCAAAAATCCCACTCACCCCCACATCATATCTGGCTGTACTACCAAGCCTTGTATTTGATGTCCTGCTGTTGTCTTTGTGCTAAGTTATTAATAAATTTATTAACATCACATTTTGAGGTGCTTGTCTTAATTCTGTATTTAAGTTTGTGTCAAGCCTATATTGGTACATTTTGTTTTCATAATGGTTCATAATACTGGTAATGTGAACTGTTGAATGTTCACACAGATATTTTGGCTTCTGTTGTGTTAAAAGCAGGTTCCTGATTTGACATTTTCGGATCTGTCTTCGGAACCCGATATGTCATCTGTAGAAGAAGTTGCACCCTGATTTGAACTCTTCAAGGAATTGATGCCTAATAGAAGTCATCAAGTCTATTCACACAAACATAATGCTGTAGCCCACATTCATTTGAATTAAAATGATTGTTTCAGTCTACCATGATGACTACCGATTTTTGTCTGTGATTTAATATTAATTGACATCCCCAAAAACTGTCAACTTCACTACGCTGTGTAATCTACGATGACTAATGACTGGATGAATATTTTTAATATAATTGGAGGATGTAAGGGGTTTTGAAAATGAGAAACATTCCAGATGCACTCAGTAAAAGAAACAAGCCCGGCAACAACAAGCTTACTTTACTCCAAAGCAACAGTTTTTTGTTGTTTTTGTTTTTTATCAAGCCTTGTGACTGCATTATCTGAAATATAGGTGTTTTTTCCCCCTTATCTATGACCTAAACGTAAAGGTAAATATTATGATAAATGCACTGTTTAACAGGACTAAAGTTGAGCAATAGTAATAAAAAATAAAATAAAAATACTGTTGGTGGCCCAAGGTGTTATAAGAGAAATTTTAATTAGGGCTCTGGTATTATTTTCGTGTGTATTATTTGTGGTTATTTTAACCATCTCTAAATATTTACATAAATTATGACAAATTATTATACATTTTTCAATCAAGTGGTGTTTTTTGCTCATGTTTTGTAAACGCACAAACGTAAACAACCTAAACAAACACCTACCATAAATAAACGCGTTTAGAACTGTGAACCGGAAGAGGACACCATTAGCTTCCGGACCACCACTTTATTTCTGCCTCAAATATTTTGGCGGTTGCCTCGCGCACGTCACTACCAACAAAGTGTATGGGGTGCGGCAGCACAAATCTGACCAACTTTCTTGAAGGATGACCTCCAATCAAAGGGAAAATGCTCAATATTTATGGTCGTTTCTATTAAGTCTTGGATTTAAAGCTGATGCTTCTGGGAAAAAGCACCATGTCGACCTCGGAGAGTAAGTTTTTTTAAGTTGACAGTTTGGCTAACATTGGCTAATGTCGCCAAAGTTAATCTGCCTCTTGTCTGATCAGCTGATTTTATGGGTATCAAGTGGTAACATTAACCTTATGTACCAGTCAGCTAGCTGTTAAACTTTATGTTGGTCACTTGGATGCCCTTGTCTATTCGATGAAGTGTATTTGGTTCTTACATTTGATCCTGGCTTGGTGGTAAACTCGTTTGTTTGACGCTCAGTTAAATCCTGACCCAGGACCAGTGTTGAGCTTACTGTCATAGCTAACTGTTTTTAGCTAACGTTAATGTTCATCTCACTAGCAGAGCATCATAGGGCTAAGCAGGGTTTTGGCTAAGGTTGGCAATCTAGAGTTGGTCTAGGGTTAGTCACAATAACTTTGAAGAGTCTGCTTTGAAGTAACTTATTTGTAGCAAAGCAAACACCGTGAAGCTAAGATATTTTTCTTGAGATTTAAGCACCGTTAGTAGTTGGTGTGAGGGCAGCCGTACCACTTGACATTAACCGAATCAGATTTATTATAGCCATTTCAACAATATTACAACATACAGTCGATAGGAATATGTCTTGGTGTGTTCAAATATAACACATAACCACATACACAACAACACAAACCGCACGTAAGACATAATGCATTACACAGGGATTACAAAAAATAGTGCAAAGTAGTACAAAGTGAGGTATTTCATAAGTTCGTACTTCGTACATGAAGCATAAACATGACCTTACAGGTGCATACAGTGCTTTATATGATGCCATATTCAAGTGATGTATAGTTAACGTTGTCATAAATGAGTTATTGTCACAGTTTGAATTGCACCACCTTCTTTCCATCTGCATTTAAAGTTGTTGCACAGAGGCAAGAGGATTTCCTCTTTTAAATAAATTCCACTTTGTGTCACTTGCCAGGACTATGTTTGACAAACCCAATAAGGATGCTTTTTACATCACTGTCCATTTCCTTCTGGAGAAACTCAATCCATCACGTATGCATGAGGAATTCAGGTGAGCTAATAAACCAAATGTGGAATTTCTAAATCTGTAGTCATTTCATGAACATAAGGACCAGAAGCACCTTTATCAACAGGTGTTCATGTCAACTAGAGTGCCAAGGCCACTACAGTAACCTCAGAGAGGGTACAGCGGAGCTTTTCAATGATCATAATAGGGTAACCTCCTGTAATGAATGCTTAATCTGTTCCACAGACATTGCTATCCAGTGTTGGGCCCTAAGCAGGATGCTGAGTTTAGGAAACTTGCCTTGGCTCGACTTCTGGAAATATCGGTAGGATTTCTTCTGTATGCTCCTCTTTTGACTCTTCTTCCCTAGATCTACTGAGCACCCCCCCCCCCCCCCTTTAGAGATTTGTGTTTTACTGACACAGTTTAGGGATTTGTGTTTTACTGGCCACCGTGCAAGAACAGTTTCCTGTGCAGTGGCTGCACACAGAATGTAGTTAACAGAAGTGCAAACAACAATACATTAACCTGGCAAAATGCCATTAATTGTGTTTTCCTAGCAATTACAGGATCATTGTAAGTACACCTGTACAACAGTGTAAGAGTGACAGAGCGTTTCTCAAAGCCTAGGAAGCATGCTTAGAAGGCTGCTTTTCAAGCTTTCACGTCATTGTTAGTCGCGTACTGTTCCAAAGTCAAGCATCCTTCTAAATTCTAGCGAGGACAGAGGCCTTTGTTCATAGATTTTGTAAGGATGCACTGATGGAACCTTGTTTTGAAGTGACTTCCAAGGCTAGTGTGCTACCTAGGAAGCATGCTTGACTTTGAGAAACACTCAAAGTTCGGTGTATTTCAAGCACAGTCCTGTTGTACAAGCCTGCTGCCTGCACGAGTGAAATTAAAGAATTTGAAACAACATGGATCGAACGCGAATGCGAATGAGCACTTTACATGGAGTCAATGTAACATACTACATTCGAAATCAAAAGTAAGATTGTGTGTTCCATTGACTCAACGTAAGCTGCTTGTTTCAGTTTATGTTCCAAATTCTTTCATTCCATTTGCTATGTACTGTAATGCAGTCAGCAGGCTTTTGCAACAGAGCTATGCTTGAATTACTCTAAAGTTTTGCGTTAATGGTTGGAAGCCACAACCTGTGGCACTCAGTGCACAATTTTTATAGTAGGTCATGAAATGTATGGCTATACTTTACGAAAAGTTTTGAATGTGTGTGTGTGTGTGTGTGTGTGTGTGTTTGTTTGTGTGTCTTTGTGTGTGTGTGTGTGTGTGTGTGTGCAGACTGAGACAGGCGGCTCTTTCCCTAAAGTTCTGGCTTCCCACCTGCTGTCTCCCGGTGGACCCAAGTTCATCCACATCATGCTGAGTCTGGCCAAGCATGTGATGCTGCAGGAGATTAAGGGCTTCCGGACAGGTACACACACACACACACACACACACGCACACACACCGCGCACACACAAAAACACACGTGTGTGCACAAAGTTACACGTTGGTCAGCTGTTTTTTGTCAGCTCCTGTCATTTCTGTACTGTTACTTACTTGAAGTGACACAACAGTAAGTCTCCCTTCTCATATGGAAGGTCATTGGGGCCAAAGTGTGTAGATTTGTCCTTTTCATATTTTGGTAACTTAAGCTGCACTCTACTGCCATTTATGAGTAATTACATGTAATAAATATTTTACAACACACAGGTACCAAAATATTTTACCATGCACCTAGATGGGCAGACAGGGTTCCCGCGCTGTCTTAAAAAGTCTTAAAGGAATAGGCCACCCCAAAACGAAATTTAGTCTCTTACCATATTCCCCTGTGTTGGATAAGTGACCAAAAGTGTTTTTCATTCAGACCTGTGCTTCTCCGTATCCAGAAGCGCAGCGTTAGCTTAGCTTAGCATAGAGCGCCGTAATTTGGAGTTTCCATTTAGCCTGTCGTTCTCAAAATAGTCATAAATGAACTCAAGATTTTTCCTAATTTCGTTGTTTCACCTGTACATTCAAACCGAGTACAAATGCCAATGCCAGTATCAGGAAGGGTTTGCCTAGGAGTGACAAAGTCATCACAGCAACTGAAAAGTTACCGTAGTACTTTCTTTCTGGGGTTTTCAGGTGCTGTGATGACTTTGCGCCTATCAGCGGTGCTTTGCTTGTGCTTTCGCCTGAATATAGTCCCAAGACTTTGTCACTCCTAGGCAAACCCTTCGTGGATTATTAGGCGGATTGATCATTGTGATCATAACTCACATCAGATAGTTGCATTTATGTTCTTTGAATATTTTGTGCAGTGGAGTTGATAATGTTTTTTTGATGGGTGTTTTCAGTGCCAAATACAGCAAGGGCTGTACTTGGCACTGAAAACAGTCACAATGGTGGGCCTACTTTGCTGAGATGCTAGAGGCTTGGTTTGTCTATGCCTCACCATCATCCATGGTGGAAAAAAACTTAACACATGAGTTCTAGGATATCCTAATGTGTAAAATTAATTATTGGGACGGACTGCTATATGGTGTACTCTGTTCAGTCATTTTACGAGTCTAAAAGAAATAATTTGCTTAGAATGAGAAACATGATCACCCTTCCCATATGTGACATGATTCCTGCCCACTGGGCGGCTTGCCCTTTGGTCCCAGGCTGGTGATGATGCCTCTAGTCCTCCTGACGAGACAGCAGTGGGCAGCAGCCAAGGCATCTGTCCAGCTTCAGCTGCTGCACACGTCACCACCCATGTATGCCCGCTGAGGGCAAGGTCCAATACGAATCACCATCTGATCCCTGCCTGCAATCAAGTGGGTAATTGCAGAGGTAATGACTAACTGTGTGTGTGTGTGTGTGTGTGTGTGTGTGTGTGTGTGTGTGTGTCCAGATGGCTCGTGGGTCCCGAAAGCTGTTGCGATGCCAGCCAGCAGTTTAGAGATGGCAGAAAAACGCTTCCAGGTCGCGAGGTCATCCCATCTCACAGCAGTCGTAGCTCGAGACCGACTCAAACAGGAACGGCAGCATCGGGTCAAGTGAGAATTGGCCTCTTTTTCTCCCATTCTAGATGATTCCATTTCCCTCATATCGTTTCACTCCACAAGCTTGCACAAGTCACCTACAGTACTGTACATACACACAGAAACATACTGTAGACACAGGCCTACAGTAATTTCCCGCATATAAGCCGCATTGTCTATAAGCCGCAGGACAGTGTTTTATGCAACTAAAAAAAAACAAAAAAACAAAACATATTAACACCATATTAACTGCCCCCCTGTTTTAACCTCATAGCGGAAGAAATTTAGCAAAATCAATCTATAAGCCGCGGCTAATAGTCTGGAAATTACGGTACTCTTTTCTCTTTCTTATCATTTTTCATCCACATCTTGCGTAGTCACACAGCCAAAGGGAAGCCATGGGTGTGGAATACCTGTGAACGGAGGATGGCTGGTTCAGTTTTTGAAAAAGTTTGTTGTTGATTGGGGAAGACATTGACCAGTGCTCTCCCATGTCCTTATGCAGTCTCCAAAATCTTCCCCAATGTGCTACAGCAATGGCTGACCACTGCTGCCAGTATTTGTGTGCTGTCTAAACACTGTGTGTGTGTGTGTGTGTGTGTGTGTGTGTGTGTGTGTGTGTGTGTGTGTGTGTTTTTTGTGTTTCATAGCCATAAACAACACAAATGCATAGAAGGAAATGCCCCTAGAAAGAATATTGTCTGTGTGTCTGTCTCGTTAGTTTGTCCGTCCATTCATGATCCTAATACATTTGTCTGTGGGCTTTGTAGGCATTACGTCCCATTAGTGTGAAGCACTAATGACATTTATTTTGGACTTTCTTTTTCTTTTGTTAAGGTCCTGGGAGAAATCCGTCCGAGACCTCATGGCAGAGAAAGCAAAGTACGAGGAATTACTTGAGTAAGTTTGGATGGCAGCTTTTCAAGGAAGCTTTTAACACCCTTTTTACACAACAGTTTCTGAGTTGTTAGTGTTTTGTTGTTTGTCTGTGTTGAAACCTGTGATTTTTTTTTTTTTCTTCTGGTGATTTGTCTATAGAAGCCAAAATGGCTCCGCAGAGCAGGATGGAGATCAGTTGCAGGAGAAAGTTCAGCAGGTTTGTAGATCTTCTCTTGTGTTGCTAGACTAAGAGACACTTGTGTTCTAGACACATGATATAACTCATACAAGACTTTTTCATTGAAGGATATTGTTGTGTATACATTGCACAGTCAAAAGATCACATTATGAACCTGAAAAAAATTGAATTTGAAAAGTTTGTCTGACTCAACCGGTTTGGGATTGATATGCAGATCCATTTTGTAGAAAAAACTGTGTTGCCATTTTTTTTGCTTGTTTTATTTTTACGTCTTTGTTAGAGATTGTTAATACTTTAACTTCATCTTCCTACATTGGGAAAACAATTGAATTTTACTTGTTCCCAAATAGCATCTTTCTCTTTCCCTGACCCAAAAATGATTATCTCCAGTGCGCATTGGGCATTGGGAATGTGTTTGTATCAGACAGTTGATTGTTGGCTTCATTTCAAACAATATGGAGTGTACAAAGAAAAGGCACTACCACCCCCTAGTGTACAGCACATCTCAGGACTCAACACTTAGATGGAGAACGATAGTATTTGAAAACAAAGTCAATTAATTTGATGGAAGGACAGATAATTATAGTAATTTCATAGAGTTTTTTTTAATGTTAATGAATGTTAGTGAGGACTTTGAGTAATGGAACCTAATGATGAAATGTTTAATTGCTAAACTGATCTACAGCTGCACACGGACAGCCATTGCTGCCATGGAGATGTGTCTGCTCAGCACGCCCAACTTACCGCTCTGAGTCAGCAGACTCTACCTCAGTCTGCGGTCCAGACACTCTGTCATACTTAGTTGGCCAGATGTGTCTGATTGCTGAACAGAATTTGCTTCACTATTTGACTGGACAGTGCAAGATGACAAAATGTTGCAAATCAATTGAATACTCACAAAAATGGATGAATCAGAACCATTGCTAAATGATGTTCCATTGCAGCAATGACATTCTTTTCAGATGTACTCTTTCAAAAACTCTGGACTCTGCCTCAGTTTTTGATTGGTCTGACCCTGCTGCTGCAGTATACGTGACCTGTATGTGTGTGTGTGTGTGTGTGTGTGTGGTCGGTCTCAGGTGCGTTCTCTGTGGGCGGCGGTGGAGAAGGTGCTGTCCTCTCTGCGGGAGAAGCAGAGGATCATGGACCGTGTTCTCCAGGGCGACGTGGACCAGTACGTGCTGGATGGAGCCGACATGAAGCTGAGAGTCCCCACTGTCCTCCAGGAGAGAATGGAGAAGATGACCGAGCAGGTGAGACCAGAATGCCAACACCACCGTCACCACCACTGCCGCCTCTAAGCTGAAGGAGCTTTAAAAAAAAAAAAAAAATGATAGTAAAATAAATGTTGGTGAAGCTGAAGTTTTTGTCAGTTTTCAGTTTTCATGGCTGATGTAGCGGTGTCTGCATTCAGCTTGAACTACCATAATCACCCAATGTGTTTCATGCTCGGCTCCAGCGTAGGGGGAAAAAGTTTTAATTTGCATTTTCAATCCTGCCTCAACTGTGATTGAATGAGGCCCCCTGGAAAAGTGGTCTTTCTGATAGTAAAGATCTTTATCCAAGATGGAGCTCGGTGTCCGTGTACTGTAATGTGTAAAATATGGATATATAATTGAAGAGTTGTCAGTCATTAGATACGCTAGTGTATCCAAAACATGTTGTGATCTTCCTCTCTGATGTGTCTTCAGACCAGCAGAGGGAGTCAGTGGGACTCAACCCAGCCCTCACTGCTCCACCTGCTGGAGCTGCTCAAGGAGGCCCTAGCCATTCTTAATGAGGAGCGGCTCAGAGCTCTGGTCCCCACCGCGGAGCTGCACACTGAGGCCCACTCAAAGGGCCCCACGGTGGAGCTGGATGGAGAAGCCCTTTGCCAACTTATGACTCAGATAGCCCAGGCCCAGGAGGATCTGAGAAAGTTGAGGTGTGTGTTTGTCTGTTGTGTCTGGCTAACAATGCGTTGCTTTGTGAAGTCAAGTGCTTACTGTGTGTGTGTGTGTGTGTGTGTGTGTGTGTGTGTGTGTGTGTGTAAATAAACATGTGATTCCCAGGACCAGAATGAGTAAGGAGGACATTCCTCAGACCAGAAGTGCTGTGAGGAAAGCCGAGGCCAATTGGGACAGAAAGTGGGCGGAGCTTCTCAAGAACAGTGTCCTGTCCTCAGTCATGAGTGCTGACCCTGTGAGTGCGCTGACCTTTGACCCATAAACATGTGAACTCCCAGAGGGAGTAAAAGAGTTATAGCATATACAGTTCCTGTTTCTCAAAGTCGAGAATGCTTCCTAGGTAGCACACTAGCCTTGGAATCCATACACTTCAAAAACGAGGTTCCATCAGTGCATCCTTGAAAAATCTATAAACAAAGGCCTCTGTCGTCGCTAGAATTTAGAAGGATGCTTGGAAGGATGACGTGGAATGCTTGAAAAAGCAGCCCTCCAAGCATGCTTCCTCGACTTTGAGAAACACTCAGTATGTGTGTCCTATAGCATTGAAGGCCATGCCAGTTTCATGCAGTGCGGCCATTTGTGATTTTTCACTGTAATGACATGATTCTGCCATGTAATTACAGTGTCAATGTCATTAGATCATCCGATTCCAATATAAGTAGTTGCTTACTATTACTGCATCCCCTCTGTCTCCTCTCCCAGGGTGTGGATGTCCTTCCTGCTATGGCTGCCCTGTCCTTTGAGCCGGCTCCTGAGGACCGCCTGAGATCCAACGCCCTCTTCTGCCCCCCTCCTGCAGTTACGGGTAAGGGTACACTGAAAAACCACACATGTACCCCTGTAAGATGTACCAGTGAGGATGCATACAAACATTGCTCACATACCCTTCCAGCCTGTTGAAACCATACTACACCAAAGCAGCACACACATGCTCCCTTGATCTCTGTGGGGAGAAGAGTACACAACAAATCTTTATGGACAAGGTTTTATAACCTTCTTTTTTTTTCTCCCCCAGAACCGGAGCAGGAGACTCCCCAGAGATGCCAGACAGCAGTGGAGGAGATGGTGACCAGACCATCTGAAGAGACTGACAGGTGTGTTATGGACTGTGTGTGTGTGTGCTCGCGTGCAAGAGTGGATGCATTCTTTTGTGCCATTTTGCAATGCGTGACGGATTGATTGGTTTTGACAAGTTTTCCCTCTGAACTTTCAAGGTTCCATCACATTCCCACTTCAGCTGAGCAGAGTTCTGATGAGCTGGAATGTGTTCCAGAGGAAACTCCCATGTTGCCATGTGTTGTGGCATCACCAAGACCAGTCACGCCATTGCAGCCAACCCCTGAACACCCTCCTCTAAAATCTCCTTCTGTAGCTCTACTCAAGGTATCACTTCAGGAACCAAGGTCCCATAATGTTCTGCTCTTCTCCAAAGTTCTGGAAGGCTTGCATGGACATGGAAGTTCTACCATCATCAGCAGTGTGCTACAGTTGCTAGCCAGTCCTTCTACTCCTAATTTCACATTCACTTTCTTGCTACTTTTTTTTGTAAATGGCCATTTAGATAAAATTATTTTTAATAAAACATCCTCAACAACATGGAATTAATTTCAATTTAAATGACCAATTTTAATGCAGTCAAGATATTTTACCATTTTTCAAACACAAATGTTTGAAGTGACCACCCCCAAACATCTTAAAGGTGTCATGGCTGGTTCAGAGTGACTCTTCTAAGCTCAAAGATTGCCTGTATGCGATGGCTCAAGAGGTAGAGTACCAGACTAACAACCCCTATGTCACAGGTTCAAATCCCACAAAATCCTAGTGGAGTCACTACTCAGAGTGACTGAGCTCACTTGCACACCTGTGAATGAGGTGTTAATTAGTGGTGCACCTGTGAATGAGGTGTGAATGGGAGGCAGATACCTGGGCAGTGCTGAGCTGTGCTCTGTCCACCACTGGTTCTCCCTACAGAATCCTTGCTCTCTGATGACCGGTGCGAATTGAGAGAAATCGCCACGGACAGATACGGGGCAGACAACCGCATTAATCATTATATGTTTTTGTTTATTAAACCTTGCTTGTTTCAGTCTGAATTCTAACCAATCATAAATGAGCTGCATTTTAAAATTGCTTAAGTCTTCTATTAAAATAGTCATTTCTCATTTTCTAGGACAAAAAGACAAGACCTCCTAACACACAGACCAAAAAGTCTGCTGTTAAGAAAAAAGCTGATATTTTAGATCTGGAGTTTGAGAACTTGGCTGAGCAGGTAAGATGACAAACATGCACTCTTGCATGTCACATAAAAATACAAGGAAGAAATTAAGAATTAATGTATGCACAGGCTTTGATCAAAGGTGGTGTGCGTGTGTGTGTGTGTGTGTGTGTGTGTGTGTGTGTGTGCGTGTGCGTAGTTTGCACAGGCAGTGACCACTACCCCTGAAGGTGACAAGGGGGGCATTGGATTGGAGCACCTGTTGAGCAGTATGATTGAGCCCCTCTCTGCTCGCAGACAGATCCCACGCACCCCAGAGAGCCTAAGTATGTCCGCCGTCTACCCCTTGGGCTGTGATACTACATGTACACTAGTGGAAACACAAGTGCTTGTGTTCTGTTGAGGTGGTGATGTGTAGACTGCCTTCCACTGCTGTGGAAGTTACTGGGTAACCCTGGGGCGATTTCAGCAGTCGTAACGCTTCATAACGTAACGTAACAGTTCCCATTCATTCCTATGGGTGACGTATTAAACGTTTTGTAACGTTATGTCATTTTGAAAACGCCATGTCGCTTCAGAATCGACACTCTGTGCATTCTTTTAGAGACTGGTTACTCCTAAAGTTAGCAGGGACAACCAGTATTTTTTTTCTTACATGCAGGGACAACCAGTATTTTTTTCTTACATTCTTACTTTTTCCATACCAATGTGTCTGTCAGTATTTGATGTGTATTCCGTTTTTGTTTTGTTTTTTTCCTGCCAGTTGCAGATGTGCGGACATCTTGGAGGAAGGCAGTGGAGGATGGCGTGACCCAAAAGGTGCGTCCCTCTGGAAAGTTCCCAGACAGTTTCACTGGCCTGTTCACGCCCTACTCTGACACCAGCAGAGGCAATGTAAACCAAGATGCCTCGTCTATGAACACTACAGACATCCCTATCTCAACCACTATCCCACTCGGCACACCTGCAGGTAGCTTTACGCAACCCAACAGATCGGCCTCTGTGCTCTGCAGTCCCGCGCACAACCAGCAGGGAGCAGCAGTTCCTTTTTTAATGTCACTGGACTCCTCCCACGTGGAGTCTCTGACCAGTCCGAGCGCCAGCAAGGGGTTTGAGTTCAGCATAGCCAACGAGACCATCCCGGAGCTGTCCAGCGGCGACAGTCTCCTTAGCAACGACAGTTTCCTTAGCAACTGCAGCCGGGACCCCTTGCAGGAAGAGGTAAAGGTAGAGGACAGAGAGGAGGAGGAGGAGGAGGAGGAGGAGGAACTAGTTTTACCCCAAGTCACGTCCCTGCTGGAGGGAGACAAAATGTCTGCTTTGCTGTTGGCACGGCAGCGGCTCCAGACGATCCTTGAAGAGTCCTCCTATGCCAAACCCAACGGCCAAGACCTTCTGTCCTTCTCCCCTGCACCTGCCCCAGCCCTAGGCACTCCCCAACAGGGCAGCAGGGGCCGAGGGGCTGGGGACAGTGAGGCCCCACAACGGGTCTTCTCTTTGGACTTGGACCAATTTGAGAGTCCCTCTCCTCCTCACCAAGGGAACATGCACCTGTCAAACCTTCTCACTTTCTCTCCAGGAGACCAGTTGTAGCAGAGACTGGGCTATGTTTTTCTGTGTTCAACTGATGGGAAATATGCATATGTGTATGTATAAAAAAAATATCATAAGATATTGCAATGATTGTAATGTAGCTTCTGCCTTACATCTGAATAATGAACTAACTTGTACAGTGACTAACCTAGTCTTATTTCATGAACTTGAATGGTGACTTTTACCTTAAAACCTGTCAAGCTTTCTCTCCAGCCTTACATTTTTTTTTAATAAAATTAAAGTATTTGTTGCATTCTATCTTGTGTCGAAACGTTTGTTGGTAAGAGTTTATTGGCCGTGAGAGATGTAATGGACCATGCTCGTTATGGTTTCGTTAGGAGGGGAGAGTTGAGGGAGAGACCAGAAACCACCTGTTGTTCCGCGACTGGCTCGAAGTCATTAACACCTCTCTCAAGATAGGGGGCGGAAGAAACCTTTCTACAAAAATCCGGAAAAAGTCTAGTCATGAGAGCATGTAGATCTGGGCGGTTCCATTCCACCTTCAGCTAGCAGTGCACTCCGAGAAACCTAAGAGCCCAAACCAAACTAACACAACACAAACATGGCGGCTGCTGCCACCGACACACATCAATAAGAACATCGCCAACAAGTGGGACAAACAAACTTTGCTGGAATTATTGGCGCTCTACGTTCCGGACGATCATCCGTAAATTTTCCATTCTCACAAAGGCGAAGACGGGAGTATCGCAGTCAAATCAGCAACTTGCCTACATGTCAACGTTCTCTTCTTTAAAAGAGTAAACAGCTGGTAAGTAGCTTTATTTAGCTAAATAAAGAAATATCGTCATCATGAGCGGAACTGAAGGCATATAAGTTATGATGCAAGGCGACAAGAGTTTTTCTTGGTCATTTTGCTTTTGCGTTGGTTATCCCATTGAACGTGTATCGTTAGCATGTTGGGGAAATGTGACGTTTGGTGTTGCTGTACTACCTAACCGGTTCTGGGGCTTTGTAAAACTGGTTATGTGTGGTCAACGTCGAAAATGCGAATGTCAAATGTTACTTTTCTTTTGTGACTGCAATCAGACACACGGACAACGTTGCAAAACAGCGTCTGAAAGAGTGCGAGAAGTTGACCTAGTTACTTGCTCGGTGGATGCAACAGTTGGGCTCGGAGTAAGTCCGACCGACCGCCCCCCTGCTCGAGGCCCCGGAGTTGTGTGGAAGAGTGTAGATCGTTGGACTTTTCTAACAGTGCAGGTGCTCAGGGTGTGTCTTGCTCACGTAACTTTGGGTTGAAGGCCTGTTACACGATAAATGCATTTAATCCTCGGCACAATGAATATCCGCATCGAGGAAATGCAGCTGTGGTACAGTTAACGTTTGTGCTAATAATATGCCTGCCCGTTTTATTATACGACCTGATAAACCACCACTGTAAACATGCACTGTGCTGTCACCCCACCTGGCTGCTCCGTGCTCCGTGTGCCATATGGCCATTGTAAAATGACCCTCATCAACTGTGTTGCATAGGTTATGTGCTGAGCAACATCAGAATGCAGTACACAAAGTAGCTTATGAAAGGTTTTAATCTGTGAAAATGAACAGTTGCATTTCAGTAAGTATAGGCCTATGTTAGGCTTGGCTTATTTCTCCGCTTCGTGGAACCCGTCCATTAGCTTTTATTTTCCATTTTAGTCATATCCTGATGCTTCTGTCTGTGCTTGTGGAACTTCGTGAGTGCTGTTCGTTTGGGCTGCTGAGAGACAGCTGGTAGGACTGAGTCACAGGAATGTTAAGTGAACTCAAATGGACCACGTGGAGCTTCCTGTGGGATGTATCGCCCTGTAAAAAGAGGCCGGGTTGCGGCCACCTTCTTGTGTTAAACCGTGTAGGTGGTCTCGCTCGCAGGGAAGGGAAACAAGGGTCCCCTCTTTCCACCTCTGATCTTGACCTAGGGCTGACCTGATCACCA
>JAODXP020000028.1:24160234-24165234 GCA_027497455.2 Sardinella longiceps | reverse complement strand
CAGAAGGGACGCCTGTAGACCCAACCATTCTGAATTCCTCTCTTCTCCTGTGTGTGTGTGTGTGTGTGTGTGTGTGTGTGTGTGTGTGTGTGTGTGTGTGTGTGTGTGTGTGTGTGTGTGTGTGTTTCAGTGTACTATATGCAGACCAGTACACTCTTTGGAGACTCTATATCGTTGACAAGAGAAAATGGAATATATTGTGTGAGACCTTGAACGATGATGGGTATTTGTGGAAGTTTGTGAGCCAGTTTTTCTGGCTTCTTAGGCATGCCTGAGGTTGTTGCCTCATAGCCTGTGAATCCATAAACCGAAGACTAGACAGTGGCGCTCTGATCTCTTCTTACACTTCCTCGTCATTTCCATGCTTGCATACGTTAAACAGATGCAAGGCCACCCTACTGCATACAGTGTTATCATATGAGCCTGCTGTTAAGAGCACTCTCTACTCTCTGCAGTCACAGAGAAGATCTAAAGGAGATTGGGATGTAGGTCATCTTGACCGAGACACACCAACCTTCTACAGCTCAGCCACTCTGCCATATCCCAGCCTTTATCTATGCCACAGCTTTGTTGCCCTGTGTCCTCATTTCCACTATCTATTTTATGTGTGTGTGTGTGTGTGTGTGTGTGTGTGTGTGTGTGTGTGTGTGTGTGTGTGTGTGTGTGTGTGTGTGTGTGTGTGTGTTTTTGATGGGTTAAGGTTTATGTATGATCTAGATCTGATCAGGCTCCTCTTAGTCAGAAATGTTTGCTGTCTGTCACCATGGAAAGCTGTCTTGTCCCAGCATGTAGACTAGGCTTCAGTCTTGGTCTAGGATCAGTGATATTTGATCATGACCTCTGACCTCTGCTATGCCTCCATGCTCCTTTTTTCATTGGTTGGAGAAATGTCTTGTTTAGCCAAAGCCATTTTGGTCTTTTCCCCTGAGGTATTAAAGTCTGTAAACACCAGGTCAGGTCACAGATCGATTCAAAATCTCTTAATAAAAAAGTATTTTTGATATTAATCGATCACTACACACTCTTGGATGTCACACTACACTAAAGAAGTGGTGGACAACATCCGTCTGTCCTGTTAAATAGCACGATGGGGACACAACGGTCAGCCTGACGCCTTGAATGCCACTGGTCGCTATGGAAACATGCGGATGAAAAGACATGTTGAGGTCGTCTCACAGGTGTGCGTTCCTTCCCTGGCTGAGAGGCACCACATGGACCAAGTCGCATGTGAGTGTGTGTGTGTGTGTGTGTGTGTGTGTGTGTGTGTGTGTGTGTGTGTGTGTGTGTGTGTGTGTGTGTGTGTGTGTGTGTGTGTGTGTACGCAGCAGGGACCAAGGTCTCCTTTCTACAGATACTGTAGCTTTCAGAGCTCTGCAACACACACACACACACACACACACACACACACATACACACACACACACACACACAGTAAGCACTCCTCATTCCCAGTGTTTTAAAAAGAATCAGCTGATTCTGTGCTCCTTCAGCATTTCTCAGTAATTGTAGTAGAGTGAAAGAGAACCCATATGGGGTGGGGGCGGGGTCGTCATGATAGTAGTGCTTGCCCAATTACGGCTGGCTAGTGAATTACTATAGGTCTGACTCAAACGCAGTCACAACCCTAGCAGTATGACTTAAAACGGGCACCGTCCACGATGGTGTGTGTGTGTGTGTGTGTGTGTGTGTGTGTGTGTGGCCTCTCATCACTTTAAACTTTCACTTTATGTGTGTGTGTGTGTGTGTGTGTGTGTGTGTGTGTGTGTGTGTGTGTGTGCAGTTCAGAAAGGCAGATTTTCCACAGCTTCTGTCGCTGCCAAGGATGACTCAGTCACTGCTGAAAGACAGACGGCTGAAACGTCCACAAGAATGCTCACACTTTGTCCTCTTTCCTCCTCTCCTCTTTTTTCCTTTCTCACTCTTTCTCTCTCTATCTTTCACTCTATCACTCTATCACTCTATTGCTTTCTGTCCTGCCTTATCTCTGTTGGTCTTGCACTCTCATTTTTCCTTAACTTATCCTATTTTCTCTCTCTCTCTCTCTCTCTCTCTCTCTCTCTCTCTCTCTCTCTCTCTCTCTCTCTCTCTCTCTCTCTCTCTCTCTCTCCCTCCCTCTCTCCCTCAGAACTCTTCCCCCTCTTTTAAAGATGATATCTTAGAGTGGCCCTGAATGGAAAACTTGCATTTTTGCTGCCTCTGGTGTCAGGAATAGCCAGCTGCCCCTTAAATTACAGCCACCGCTTCTGAGGCTCGGCGGAATCCTGGTGCTGAGCCACTGGCCTGGGGTCAGTGCTGGGGTCAACCCCAAACTGAGTGCAAGAGACACAGGGAGAGTGTGTGTGTGTGTGTGTGTGTGAGAGAGAGAGAGAGAGAGAGAGAGAGAGAGAGAGATAGAGATAGAGATGAGAGAGAGAGAGAGAGAGAGAGAGAGAGAGAGAGAGAGAGAGAGAGAGAGAGAGAGAGAGAGAGAGAGAGAGAGAGAGAGAGAGAGAGAGAGATATTAAGGCAAGTCTTTCAGGGAGGGAACAGACAGAAATGGCACCCAGACAGACTCCTACTCTGAGGTCTCTAGTGGAGTTACTGCTAGTCTGTGAGGTCTCTGAGGTTCCACTGCTAGTCTGTGAGTCTGAGGTTCCACAGCTGTTTGTAGAGTTGGGCTGTTCCCAGATCAGCAGCCCCAGTGGAAAGCATCCATGTTGTGTGGAAGTGCACTTCTGCCTGCTGGCTGACTTCAGAGTGGAGGCGAGGAGTAGGCTTGCACACGCGGCGTGTGTCTGTGTGTTTGGGTGTGTGTGAGTGTGTTGGTGTGTGGGAGGGTGAGGGAAGGTTTGCATGTGTGTGTGTGTGTGTGTGTGTGTGTGTGTGTGTGTGTGTGTGTGTGTGTGTGTGTGTGTGTGTGTGTGCATGAGTGGTGGTCAGTGGGAAGGAAAGCATAGGAAGTTCCCACCCTTTTCCCTCCTCATTTTGTCTATTCTTTGTTCTTTCTGTTCTGCCATGGTTCCTTCTGTTCTCTCTGTGTGTCCTCTGTCCTGCCTCTGTTCTCCGTATACACACACACACACACACACACACACACACACACACACACACACACACACAGTCACACACATCTTCTTGTATTCTCAGTCTGCTACTGACTATCTCTCTCTCTCTCTCTCTATCTCTCACTCCCTCTCTCTCTCTCTCTCTCTCTCTCTCTCACTCTCTCCCTCTCTCTCACTCTCTCTCTCTCTCTCTCTCTCTCTCGTTTGCTTGCTCACTGTCTTCATCTCACCCTATCTCTGCTAACCTGTCTGTGTTCTCTCCCTATGTTGTGTGTGGTTCTGCGTTGTGCTTCAGGGGCACTGTACCTCAGGCACCTCAGTAACCCATGACACACTCACTCACTCACTCTCTCTCTCTCACACACACACACACACACACACACACACACACACACGCCTCTTTTCCTCTCTCTCTCCTCAACTCAATCTTTAGTCAATACGCTCTTGTTCCTCTCTCTCTCTCTCTCTCTCTCTCTCTCTCTCTCTCTCTCTCTCTCTCTCTCTCTCTCTCTCTCTCTCTCTCTCTCTTGTCCCTCTTTTAAAGATGATGTCTTAGAGTGGTCCTGAGTAATGACATGCAAATAAATATAACACATATAAGAGAAGGACAGTAACAAAATAAAAATCTCTCTCTTTCCAATCTCTCTCTCCACAACCTCTTCCTCTCTTGTATGTCGTACTCCAGTTCTCCACTTTCCTTTCTCTTCCTCCTCTCTCTCTCTCTCTCTCTCTCTCTCTCTCCACTCCCCAGGTTCATTTAAGGTCACTCGTGAGCTCCTCTGTCTATTGTTGTCCACGGCTCACTTATGGTGATAAAGAAAACTGCATTGTTTAGAACAGTTCTGTGCTTGTGTGTCTGTGGGTGTCTATCTATATGGGTGTCTATCTATATGTGTGTGTGTGGGTGTGGTCCATAATTATCTGATAGAGTGTGTGTGTTTCATAGGTAAATGGAGTTCTTTGTTTAGTTTCGACTCAATCTGTGTGTGTGTGTGTGTGTGTCTGTGTCTGTGTGTGTGTGTCTTCCACCAGTGTCTTGTACGAGGGGAAGGAGCGTCTGATTGCGGGCTGTGAGGTGATCCAGGCGACACCGTTCGGCCGCTGCGCTAACGTGAACAACAGCTCCGCCACGTCACAGCGCATCTTCATCACGTACCGCCGCGACCGGCCCGTCCAGCCACAGAACTCGCTGTCCGTCACAGACATCTGCGTCATCATCACCAGCAAGGGGGAGACACCGCCACACACCTTTTGCAAGGTGGAAAAGAACCTCAATTGTGGCATGGTAAGCACACACACACACACACACACACACACACACACACACACTGGAAGGTGGACAAGACTGTAGCATAGTGAGGAGACATGCACACACACACACACACACACACACACACACACACACACACACACACACCACACACATACATACATACACACACACTAGGGCTGGGCGATAAAACGATAGCGATATGAATTGCGATAGACACGTACTCGATAGCAATAGAAAATGCGCTCAATAGAACTTTCGATAGATTTTTTTTTTCCCGGGCGGATTCTAGCTCCCCTCTGTCCGCATTTACAACAGGCGCGCTGCGCTCATTGGCTGCGCTGGCTCTACCAGAAAGGGCACGCACTGACTGACTGTTTACACTGTTTACTAGTTAGCTGCTGCAACTCAGGCTTGCTTTTCATGTAGCCTGGAACTAGTCAAAGATACTTTCAGCTGATTTATGTTCTGATTAAGTAATGCAGGGCAATCGTAATTAATAACTGTGAGTAAATTGTTTGAAAAGTCAGAAAGGCCTGATGAACAACACTGTTCACATAATATGAACTTGTAAAGTACGGCAGCTGACAGCTAACGGTGCACATGACGTTACTGGCTGCAGGGACAGATTTGACGATGTTAGCACACAACACTAGCAAGGTGAACATACAACAGACAAAGCTCAA
>JAODXP020000028.1:24152734-24155234 GCA_027497455.2 Sardinella longiceps | reverse complement strand
ATTAGTCGTCTGATAGAGTGTGTTTGTGTGTGTGTGTGTGTTTGTGTATGTGTGTGTGTGTGTGAGTCATTCTCACACATAGCATAGGGCATTACTTGGCACAGTGGCCAAATGAGTTGGTTGTGAGCCCAAGGAGGTGTAACCTTTGCACCAGCGGAGTCAACAGGACGTGCCGCCAATACACACACACCCACAGGGATGATGGTGCGCTTTCAGAAATTCAGATTTGTTTGTGTGTGTGTGTGCGTGCGTGCATGCTTTTAATAACTCAGCTTTATTTGACGTCTGCTTTGATTAAAGCGAAATGGGGCTGTTTGAGTGTGTTCATCAAGGCTGTAATAGTGCTAGAGAAACGGCTCTGCTCTCGCCTGTGTGTGTGTGTGTGTGTGTGTGTGTGTGTGTGTGTGTGTGTGTGTGTGTGTGTGAGTGTCAGTGTGTTTGTTTTTGTGATTTAATGATTTGTTTGTGTGTATGCACATTTCCATAGCTGTATAGCTTCCATAGCTGTGGGTTCTTCTACCCTAGGCTAGGCCTACTGTATGTCCCTCCCCATGTTGAGAAGCTCCCCAGCTCAGTGAGTGTAGCTGACCAGAGGTCAAGGATTTAGAGTGGACACACAATACAGAACCGCAGGCCTGTGTTAAAGGAATAGTTCACCTCTTTATGAAAATGTGTTTATTCACCCCCTTACCTGGAGTTACATATGTGGGTAAGAGCATTTTGGTCTCAGTGCATGCATTGTCGTTGTCTGGCAACCCCAATTCTACCTTTAGCTTAGCATAGGCGCTGGAAAGTAAAGTTGCCAAAGAGTTGCTATCTGGCAACATTACCATTCCAGCGTTTATGCTAAGCTAAAGCTAAAATATGGGGGATATTGGGGATGCCATACTAGGCACATGCAAGCACTGAGACCAAAATGCTTTTACCCACATATGTAACTCCAGGTAAGGGGGTGAAAATAACCAATTTTCATAAAGGGGTGAACTATTCCTTTAATGGCTGAACAAGACACCCCACCCACCTCCTTTTGACCATTAGCTTTCTCCCACTGTGTCTGAAATGTTTGGTGGCGTTTGCAAAGAAACACCAAGCGAAAATGTTGTGATGAAAGTGTCTGCCTTAATGTCTGAGCTAATAAAACAAACAGCAGGCTGAGGAGGTTTAAATGAAGGGGTTTCTCCTGAGGCTGGTGTGTGTTTGTGTGTTTGTGTGTTTGTGTGTGTGTGTGTGTGTGTGTGTGTGTGTGTGTGTGTGTGTGTGTGTGTGTGTGTGTGTGTGTGTGTGTGTACCCACACAATAGAGCAAGCAATTGAGAACTGCATAACTGCTTTTTCAAGACACTGTGTAGTAAAACCACCTAAGGTGTTCATGCTCTTTCTCACACACACACACACACACACACACACACACACACACACACACACACACTTCTCTATACCTATTAAAGCTGAAAAATGTTCCCAAACTGCTGGCTACTGTAGGCATGGGGAGGTCTGGGAGTTGACAAACTGATCCGTTAGCTTAGCCTCTTGGACACACACACACACACACACACACACACACACACACACACACACACACACACACACACACACACACACACACATACACACACACCGAAAAAGTAGAGCCTGGTAAGACTATATAAAGGTTTAGCTCTAGCTGCACTGGGGAAGTGTAGCACTAAGCTAGTGTACTCCTAGGTATAGTATACTCCTAGGTATAGTATACTCCCGTGTTCAGTGGCCCAGTGTGTACTGTATGTAGACATGAGTGTTTAGTAGGGCACAGCTGGGCAGTGAGTCTGCCCTACATTATTGCTGTGGCCTTGGTGAAATGAGTGACCTATGCCAGAGCTGAGTCAGAGGCTAAGTGCTCCACAGATACTCTTTGGCTAAGGCCAGTCTCTGGCACTACATCAAGGCTGAACACCGCTGTAAACACTCCTGTGTGTGTGTGTGTGTGTGTGTGTGTGTGTGTGTGTGTGTGTGTGTGTGTGTGTGTGTGTGCGTGTGTCTGTGTGTGTGTGTGTGTGTGTGTGTGTGTGTGTGTCTGTGTGTGTGTGTGTGTGCCATGATTCCTGTGTGTGTGTGTGTGTGTGTTTGTGTGAGTGCAAGGACCCCTGCTGCCAACAGCAGTTGCCAAAATAGACTGAGTTTTCAGGAAACTGCTCTAACATAAGGCTTAGAGTTCCCATGCATGTTTGTGGGAATGCAAACACAGGCTATCTATGACTGAACACCTGATTCCAGGGGTGACCTTTGACCTCTGACTGCCCTGCTGCTCTTTCGCCCTCTCGTAGTTGTATGCCGCAGTGTTCCATGTGTTCCATTTCTATGGACCCTACCTGGTGAACTTTGACCTTACCTCTCACCTCTAACTCCAACCTAACCTAACCTCTGCTGGTGTTCACCTCCAGCAGGTGGACATCATTGCAAGGAGCATACCATTGGGTGAACTTTGACCCTAGTGGTGACCTCCCCCGACCTCATATCCCTTC
>JAODXP020000028.1:24125234-24130234 GCA_027497455.2 Sardinella longiceps | reverse complement strand
CTATAGAAAATAATAGCAATGAAGCAAGTTAGAACATTCCAGAAATGATACAAGTCTTAACAAAGTGTGGCGAATGGTGGCAGAAGCTTTTTGGGAGATGAGTTTTTCTCACACACACACACACACACACACACACACACGCTGTCTATTTCTCTCATACACACCTGCATTCTAACACAGCTATACGGAACAGCATGGTCATGTAGATTAACACACAGCAAACACACAAATATGATACCCATAGAAAGTTGAAAGGCATACACACACACACACACACACACACACACACACACACACACACACACACACACACACAGACCACAGAGTCCGGATACGTACAGTACGCATTGCTTGTGTTGGCTCATGGTTGAAATAACATGCCACCGTCATGGCTGTGTGTGTGTGTTC
This sequence comes from Sardinella longiceps, assembly GCA_027497455.2. Taxonomy (NCBI): domain Eukaryota; kingdom Metazoa; phylum Chordata; class Actinopteri; order Clupeiformes; family Clupeidae; genus Sardinella; species Sardinella longiceps. Next base: position 24,129,826 of record JAODXP020000028.1, on the reverse strand, counting down.
TTGTGTGTGCACGCTTCTCTTACTCCTGTTTTTAACTGTTTTATTCCCTCACACAGAACAGAGATGCACACACAGGGGCAGATGTCTAGGATACACACACACAAACACACACACACACACACACACACGCAATGGGCAATTTTGCACAATGTAAATGTAGTGGTGTAGAAGTGCGTACACACACACACACACACACACACACACACACACACACACACACACACACACACACACACCAACACAACACAACACCAACTTTCCAAGAGAATGACTCTATCAGGAGATCAGAGAGGGTGAATAAGTAGTCGTGCCTTGTTTTCAGGGCATGACCAGTTTTTACTGCTACTGCTAAGCAAACACAACGAAGCCTGCCTTAATTTATTATTATTATTTCTTTTCTCTCTCTCTCTCTCTCTCTCTCTCTCTCTCTCTCTCTCTCTCTCTCTCTTTCATTTTTGTATAGCTGAATATGCATTTAAAATGATCATGCAGGTGTCAGATACATCCACACTTTCTCTACTGGTGGCTTTGTAGTCATAATAAAACTCTAAACACAATGATGTTCTTTGAACTGACTAGCCAAGAAAAATGTGTTGGGCTTTTTTTAGGCTTGTGGACTGCAGCTGTTGTATGAGCACCTCTAGTGGACACTTAAAGAATTGCAGAAGGGTTTGGTGAAGAAAGCTGCTCTTACAAACGGCAGAATGTGAAAAGTGTACTTAATTATTCTAATTCTGGGAGGATTTGCACAGAGAATTAAGTGCAAAGAAAAGTGTATTTGCAGCACAGTCTATTCTTTTTCTTAATTTAAAAAGCTTTCCTGGCAAAGCTGGGGAATCGGGGCTTGTCTCTGCAGTCTGGACAGAAAATGAAAACAAAAACAATCTGAGGTTATTCCTGTTGATCCCAGGGAACGAGAGGAAATGGGAGCAAAACATTCCGATTAGTGTGTGTGTGTGTGTGTGTGTGTGTGTGTGTGTGCGCGTGTGCGTGTAAGGTGTAAAAACAGTTATGTAATTTTGATAGGGTCACCCCCTTTGATTGAATGGGTGGGCGTGATTGTGAATGTCTTTGTGTGTTTCGGAAATGGGAGAACCTCAAATGTGTACATCATTTTCTTAAATGTTTTTTTTAGTGTGTTAACTTGTTATGCCTTCAGCCCTTGCACATAACTTGTATGGTGTATTATAATGTAGAATCTCCATTTTGCTCCCTGCAGTTTTAACACTTTTAACAACAAGTGATTTCCACGGCTTACACACACACACATACACACCTTTCTGTACTGGCCCCTCCCACACAGGTGGTCAACACGAGCTGCCCTCTCCTCCAGAACGCACACCTGGACTCGTCCCCGCCGATTTAAAACACATTGGATATGAAACCTTAAACGAGTTTAAAGACTCTTCCTGAACATGAAGGAGAACTTTCTATTGAGAACTATCTATTTAGAAATAAATACTGGCACCAGGGATCAGACTGTCCCCATCTTTTCCCAAGTTTGCTTAAACTGTTTCAAATTGAGCGCTCTTGTTGAAACCATGACCCAGCAGGGCCCCTGAGGACCAGGTCTGAGTGAGGAGGAGAGGAGGCTTATGAAGGCCTGTCATGTTAGTCCCCTCTCCAGAACCATCCTGTGAAATGGATGTTGGTCGGCACCTACAGTACAGTTATACAATGCAATAAATACGTTTGATCATGATTGAAATATGGCTTCTGTGGTTTGTTTGAAGTTAGTTGCCAATATAGAGGTAGCCAGTCTAGAACCCAAACGGTGTACATACAGTACGCCATCCGAACAAATCGTTGGCATTAGTTGTTGAAAAGTTTTAGACACTTTGCTCAAAAAGAAACCACTTAAAAGTGTTTAATGCATAAGGCTGATACAGAGGGGCTGTCAGACACAGACATTATGGAATGGATTCTGTATTGTGTATATGAGGGGGGGGGGGGGGCAGGGGGATCATTGTTGCTCCCATATATTAGGCCTTCTGTAACTTCCTGTTTCGTGAAATCTAGACATTGATTTGCCACTTTCCTCAGTTTCCTTTCTGATTACATCATGATCTTATTCTGCTTTATTAGAAGTTATGTCATTTTGAAGAAAAAAGTGTAATAAACTGTTTATTACAAATCCAATTCTAAAACAGGCATGACACAAAGGGGAGAAACAAGTTAAACAAGTGCCATTACAGCAAGATACAGCAAAAAGAGTCAGTCACTGAATCGTCTGGTAGAACTTCCATCTTTCTACAAGAAACTGAAATCTGTGCAAGAATTTTGGGCTCTCTAATCATATAAAGTTATAATTTATGAAGATACAGATTAGATATTTGTATGGTAGGCCTATTTGTTTTTCTTGCAGAGGCTAACAGAGGGTCATCAACCACTGGGAGGGAGATGTTACAGTGCATAGACACACACACACACACACACACACTTGGGATGTTTACTCCCCAAACATCCTGCAGCTGATTAAGATCTGCATGTCAGTGCTGCCTCTCTCTGTCCAGCAACCCCAGAAAAGCCTAGGGCAGCTACAGCATGATCCAACTGAAAATTCTAGATATTATCTCTTGATTGTTTTATTGTTTTCACCTTGACAATTATAATGTAGTGCCCTTGCTGGTTGTACATTTGGGTAGTTCCAGTTTCTGATGCATGTGCAATTTTGTGTCTATAACAAAGCTAGAATTCAAAGTTGACAGTATATTTGTGACAAGGCTTGTCACCATTGGAGGCAATCTTGCAACAGAGATGAGATGAGATGCTGCAACATGTGACAATGGAATGGGCCATACAGTCTAGGACCAAACTATCCACCAAGATGTAACGCTTACCCCCACATAGCAGGGTTCAAGGCCGGACTGGGACCCAAAAAATGGCCTGGGCATTTTTGCCCATGGCAGCCCATCATGATTTTATTCAATAATGATAATGCTGTGGCTAGCTAAAATAATTGAATAGGTGCAACCCACAACTCTGGGGGTGATGGTGAAGCCTGAGTTGGTTGTGGGTCAACTTAAAAAAAAAAAAAAACTTTGTCCATTAATTAGGCCTAAAGTGAAATCGGTGAACATTGATCTGTAACCCAAAGAGTGTAGGCCTATATCCAGTGGATTAATCCCCACAACGTAACACAAGATAAAGATATCACGCCTAATGCTGGCTGAGCTGCAGGTCCATGGCCTTGTCTCACTGTACCCGGTCAACCATGTGTTCGCCAGGTGTTATTGTTCCCATGTTTTCGGCCTCGCGCACAAAACATGCTCGTTTAAAAATCTTTGGTCATATCCTGCTGTAGGCCACTGCCAGTGTCTTGGAATGTCAACAATGTGCCAATGAATGGAAGCTTGCGGGAAAATGATGACGCCTCTAGAACATTGGGTTGCCTACAAACATATCTCGGAAATCCTGATCACGAAGCAGGAAAGACGCCGAGGGTGCCCTAGATAGCCTAATTAAAGTGCATTATGGAAACATGCACCAGACGGATCAACCTCTGGCAATGTATGGATTGTTCATCCCTGAAAAAGTCCATGACTGCAGTTCATAGATTTTCTAATAATGTAAATGTCTTAGCCTGTTTATCTTGAAATAGCTGGTTGTGATAGTGAACAAATGGGTTCTTTGACCACATAGCCAGCAGTAGCTCCTGGGTCAATGTATTTTGGTATTTTCTTTAGTTTTCAATGACTTGTAGTCAAGGTCCCCATGCATGCAAAACGTGTGATGCTTGTGCAGCTCTGACTATTGTTGTTGAAATAGTAAGGCTGGTGCGCATGCGTGGATCACATGTTGCTGTAAAATCTCCGGATTGAAGAGGAGGCAGGCAGACAGAGATCGGCGGATCACCTCGTCTGTTGTAGAGCAGGATGACAACAAGACCACGGATCAGTCACACAAGCAGCTGTGAGCATCACGTCGTCAGCCACCATCGCGGAATATTTTTGCTTAAGAAGCGTTTGCAGACACAACGCATTCATTTGTCTACTTTATAGTCAAAGCAGTATCTTCGCTCGTCGAAACCGCTGGTACCAATTGTCAATATCTGGTCAGTCGGTCAGTCTACTTGCTTATCTGCAGTTGGACTTAATTTGACATTGACTTTGAAGTTCAGATTTCAACACTCTGGGGAGACAATGAACGTGTTATTCTGGGACCATCTTCAAGCTGGTAGCTCGGAAGTTGACTGGTGCGAAGGCAATTATATGATCTATCCTGGAATAGCGGAGTTCTACAACACGGTAAGATGTTGCTTGAGATGTTCTCTGTTGGCACTGGTGCATGCTTTTGTTCTCGTTTTCCGGCGCTGTCGACTTATTGTGGATTTTAAGTGTTTATGAAATGCATAGAGTGCTGTATTGGTTGATATCTGTGAGGTTTTATTACAATGCTATCATATTCATCTTAAATTATGTAAGTAGGCTAACAGTTAAAAAGACATAAAATGTTGTCTGTCTGGACAAGTTCTCTGCCCTCCTCCTTCTATTGTTTAAGGATGTTTTGTTGTCATAACGTTTTCTTAAGGTTGTTGCCTTTATTTGTCTGTCTCTTTTGTTTGTTTTCTGTTTCCAGATCAGCAACGTCTT
>JAODXP020000028.1:24087734-24117734 GCA_027497455.2 Sardinella longiceps | reverse complement strand
TGTTTACTAACCCTTGGATAGATAAAATAAAATGCAGAGAAGGAATTTCCCTCAGGGATGAAGATAATGTGTTTCCCTCTCGTTATCGCTCTCTGTATCTGTATCTCTGTCTCTTTGTATCTCTATCTCTCTTTCACACACATCCTCTGTTCACTACACTACTTTAACATGACTCCAAGACACTCTCACTCTCTCTTTCTGTGTGTGTGTGTGGTGTGTGTGTGTGTGTGTGTGTGTGTGTGTGTGTGTGTGTGTGTGTGTGTGTGTGTGTGTGTGTGTGTGCGTGATGTCTGCTGTACTTCACTCTCCCTCTATGCTTTAGTGTTTTACTGTGCGGTTATTAGCTTGTTTTGTTGTGCTGTGACCTTATGTGTTCTCAGAGTCTCCAAGTCCCTCTCTCTCTCTCTTTCTCTTTCTCTCTCTCTTTCTCTAACTCTTACTCTTTCCCCCTCCCATTCCTCTCAATCCTCTCCTTTTCCTCTCTCTCTCTCTCTCTCTCTCTCTCTCTCTCTCTCTCTCTCTCTCTCTCTCTCTCTCTCTCTCACTCCTTCTCACCACTGACCTGTATTGGCCTTCCTGTCTCCGTGGCGATACTCCAGCATTGTTCATGCTTGTTACTGTCTGGACTGGGCTCACCCTGATTAAGGTCAACAGGTTGACCCCATTAGTAGAGTTTGGTGTGTGTGTGTGTGTGTGTGTGTGTGTGTGTGTGTGTGTGTGTGTGTGTGTGTGTGTGTGTGTGTGTGTGTGCACAGCAGATTAATCAATAGTGAAGAGCTATAATCATTTCATAAGGCTAAAATAGCTTCACACACACACACTCACACACAGCCTCAGAGTTCATACAGTCATGTTTCAAAATAGAAATAGGAAATGATTCTGTGTGGAACTCTGCATAATGATGCCATAAGGCATTATGGGTAATAGCTGCTCCGGGTGCATAGACCACCCAGAGGGAGCCTTGTTAGCATTTCACACACACACACACACACACACACACACACACACACACACACACACACACACACACACACACACACACACACACAGTGTGTGTCACACAGATTTCAGGGTATGTAAAAGAGTGTGTGCAAATGTATGTGTGTGTGTGTGTGTGTGTGTGTGTGTGTGTGTGTGTGTGTGTGTGTGTGTGTGTGAGTAGGTACTGTGGGCTGGCATTCCTGGGGTTCCTGAGCTGACCTGTGTTCTATTCCCTCCTTTAGATAGAAGCTTCTTTTTTTACTCTCAGTCTATCAGTTCCTCTCTGTGTCTGTCTGTCTGTCTCTCTATCACTCTCTCACACACTTTTCTCTCTTTGCCTCATTCCTCCTCCTTGCTCTCTTGTGTCTTAGTTGTAAGTTACATATGTACACACACACACACACACACACACACACACACACACACACATATGTAACAAATGTAAAAATACAAGGGAGAAAAGAAGTTAGAGAAACATGAAAGAAGTAAGAGTATGTGAGGCATAGACAGAGTGAGAGAGAGTGAGTGTGTGAGAGAGAGTGAGTGTGTGTGTGTGTGTGTGTGTGTGTGTGTGTGTGTGCATAAGAGAGATGGCCAGTTCACAGTGTGTTTGTGTGAGAGAGAAAGAGACACAGATTATAGACAAGTAGCGACTGTGTGTGCGTGAGAGAGATAGACAAGGAGAGTGAGTGTGCATGTGTGTGTGTGGGTGTGTGTGTATATGAGTGAGAGAGAGAGAGAGAAGTCACAGTGTGAGTGTGCGAAAGAGAGAGAGAGAAAGAGACAGAGGTAGACAATAAGTGGGTGTGTGAGTGCGCATGCATAAGAGAGATAGACAAGAAGTGAGAGTGCGTGTGTTTATTTGTGTGTGTGTGTGTGGGTGCGCGCGTGTGTGTGTGTGTGTGTGTGTCTCTGTGTGAGATATAGAGAGAGACCGAGATGGAGGAGAAGTGCGTGTGTGTATTTGTGTGTGTGTGTGTGAGTGTGCATGTGTGTGTGTGTGTGTGTCTCTGTGTGAGAGATAGAGGAGAAGTGTGAGCGACGTTGCTGTCAGCAGTGTTCCTGTCCCACTGGCGTGGCCCTGAGCTCAGCAGAGAGGGTGGAAGTGCAGGGCTATCTATCTGCAGACATGCAGCAGCAGCAGCAGCACACAGCTGAGCTCACTACTCTACACTCCTCAGCCTTCTAGTAGTGTGGGGAGGAAGTGCAGCCAGTCCCCTCTGTGCTACTTACAAACTCCTGCTGCGCTAGGCTACGCTAATGTCAACAACACACTACTTGTGCATTCAGGCAAGAAATTGACCATTATTTCAGTTACAGAGATTATTTAAAGCATTTGTTGCAATAAAGCATTTGTGTTTGTGATCATTCTGAGCCTAATAGTGTCGTTTGGTGGTTAATTTGGAAATATTAAAATTGTTTCATATTTATTTAGGTGTCACTTAGTAACTGGTTGTTAGCTAGTTAAGGTAACTTGTTAGCAACCACCTCTGTGTACTGGTTCATCTCCTTGACCTTTGATCTTTGTGATGGTTGCACTGATCTGGAATCTGTTGTTAAGGCCCATTGTTTTGTTGCAGAGGTCAGCACACTGTGTCCTTATGCCGTGACTGAAGTCATTATTAGACAGTACTGTGTAACGGCTCGGGAGTAAACACAACATTTGTGTGTGTGTGTGTGTGTGTGCTCTAAATTCTCTTACCATTCTGTGTGTGTGTGTATCCCAACAATTGAGCAATGGAGAACTGCTTATCACCAGAGACAGCAGAGGATTGAAAGCTACTATTATCTTTGCGTTGGCAGCAACAAGTCAGTCAGTTGGTCCATCTGTGTGTGTGTGTGTGTGTTTCTCTGTGTACGTGTGGGTGGATGTGTGAGAGAGAAAGTATCTAGGGAACAGTGTGGTGGACTCTATGCAGCCCCCACTGAGTGTGTGTGTGTGTGTGTGTGTGTGTGTGTGTGTGTGTGTGTGTGTGTGTGTGTGTGTGTGTGTGGAGTGCACGACTGGAATGGAAGGCCTAAGTGAGAGCTGAGCGACTCCACAGACTGCTGGTTGGTTGGCCAGAGCACAGCGCCTCAGTGTGACTCAGCCAGCATGGAGGTCTGCTGAGGAGGTGCTGCCCCCTTGAGCTCTGGCATGGAGATGGAAGCCATTGTCCAAATAAGAGGCCAGGGGATAATTAAGTGATCTTAGTCAGGTTGTGGTGTAATTTAGCTGTTGTTGTTTGTTTATTTGTTTGTGTTCAGGAAATCTGGTCTGGTGCTGTAGGGTTGTAATTGAATGGTATGTTTTCCTTGTTCATCTTGAGGAATTGTGATACACACACAGAACATGCTCAACACATGCACATACAGTACATGTACGTTCAGTACGCACGCACGCACACACACACACACACACACACACACACACACACACACACGTATGAGTCACAGGTTAGGCATAAGTGAAAGATATACACTGTACAGCATCTATTCATTTCTCCCATCACCATAACATCTACTACAGTCTTGAATATTCCAACATTCTGCAATGACAACCTTTAAACCTTACATACAGTCAAATAGTATTCACAAGGTGGTAAAAATACCCTCTTACAGATCAATCAATTGTTCCATAGCTCTGTGAGTGGAACAACATAGACTGCTAGTGTACGTGTAGGCCCTACTCACCTTAAGCAGGTGCCCATCTTCCCCAGCGGATAAAAGAACTGTGGCCCCTTCCACACACAAACAAGCAAGTTGTCCGCACAGCAATGGGACACCATAGTTTAGTTAGAGATGATCCATTTCTCTTCCCCTGGAGAAAACAGCTGAGGGGAGCAGGAAAAGAGGGAATTTTTGTTTGTTTGTTTGTTTGTTTTGGTGCTCAATCCTATGGCATTAGAATAATTTGCCATGAAGAAGACATTTTAAAAGGTTCAATGAAAACATGGGATTTGTAATTCAATGCTGAATAGATGACAAAGAATTTACCCTGCCTCTTCTGCTGGTTATTCATTCTTGTACGAAAGTAAAACCATAAAATGAGACCTACTTAAGGACTGTTGATCCAGGTATGAAGGTCTATTAGCTTCATTTTTGTGAACCCCAATAAGAAATCGTCAGTGAGAAATATTCAAGAAAGCCTTAGTTGATAAAGTCTTATCACAATATTACATGATAATATGATAAGATGTAAAATAATATGATAATTGCAAGTTAAAATGAGCAGTAATTGTTGACTGGAAACCCAATATTATAAACTTGGAAGAGGATCGCTATAATTTAGCAAATTTACATTTAATAATCTGATTTCCAAACCCAGACTGAGTGGACTTAACACCTGTGTTTGTTTAGCACCCAGATGAGACTACTAACATCTATGACTGCCTTAGTCTGCTTTTCAATGTCTTGCTGTTGAACATGTAAGAGGAGCCGCCTGTCCCTTACAGTACATCCACACGTGAAAATGGCCACCCTGACTTGATGAATACTTGCTAATCTCTTGGATTAACCACAAACAAAGCTCAGATGATTTTCCTTTACGCTTGTTTTCTGGAAGCGCTTATGACTCAATTGGGCTTGGTGACACAGGAAAAGGTGGACAATATGCTGTCTTTGAGAGGCTGGGTCTCTTGTAGGGTTATAAAAGCGCTCTGATAGTCTTTAGGCATCATGGAGTGCAATAGGACGGAGCCACAGGCCCACAAACACACAGGCGAACACAGTTACACACTGAGACAAGATTGGCTCCTTTAGACCAAGAGCGTCCAGAGGAAGAGGAGACGAGGAGAGACATAACTGAGCAGAAGGAGCAACTCTTCCAACAAGGAAACAGGTGAGCACTAGCCAAGAGTTTTTAATGTCTTGTAATATTTTGTGGTTTTTATTGCTCATCTTTTTTTTCTGATACTGTGTTAGGTACCCAACTTCGTTATAGTTCAGTTTAACATGCAGTCAGACTTTATTTTGATTAAGTAAGCATTCTTGAGGAAATTTGCTTTGCTATATTTCTATAATCATATTTCAGATCTTGAGATTTACACAGTAATAGTCATACTAAGATTTTCTCATGGATTGTTTAAATTAATTCATTTCTTTCATTTCAAGAAAAATGTCCAGTTGAATACTGTGTTGTCTATAAATAGTTTTATCATTTGATTCCTTTGTTCTAACATCAAAAAGAAAATAGCATTCTAGTTTTTTTTTATTCACTTTGTATTAGATTAAATTACTGGTCATTATTATACTGTATGTTATCATCCATCATGACAAGCCTGTCACCTGTGTGTCCTGTGCAGTGATGTTGAGTGGACTAAAGCTGCTGTGTCCTGTGTGGCCGTTGGCCATGGCTGTGCTCTGGACTCTCACTAGGGAGGTGAGCAGTCAGTGCGGGGAGAACCGTCACTGCCGACACCTGGGCACTCAGGAGGACATTCTGGTAAGAGCTGCTGTGGGGGAGGATGCTAAACATGCTAAACATGCTAAAACACATGTGCGCAGATTGAGATCCACATCTTTGATTTGGGTGAATAACCTCAATATTCTGTAAAGGAGGTGTGTGTGTTTGTAAAAATCAATAGGATGCAAAAAAAACGTGGCTGATATACAGTATTTTGACTTCATTTTGACAGTATTTTGACTTCAACAAAAATATTTCTTTTCATCTCTCATTTAGAACTGAATTAGATGTTATGCACAGTATGAACCAATTGATTGTCTCTGTATTTTGTGTTGTGTTAAACAGGGAAATGGTGATTAATTCCTTTTGATTATTGTTTCTACAGGAGTGTATCCAGTTTTGTAGACCAGACCTAAGGATCGAGAGCCACCTCCAGCCCTCAGAGCCTGAGGCAGACTCCCTACCCGCTCTGCCCAGCACTGTGGTCAGCTCCCCTGGGCAGAGGCAGAAGCAGGCCTCCCCCAAACGCTCCATCTCTATGGGGCTATTCCGCTTTCAGAAACCTGTGGTGCTGAAGAAAGCATGCAAAAAGGTCTACAGCAATGGCGTGAAGGGGGAGTCTAGGGTACTGCCGGCTGAGATGCGGTGCTCAGAGACGGAGCCTGCAGCGGCGTTCAACGATGTGAACTACGGTCTGGCTGGAGAAGCGGAGGAGGAGCAGGAAGTGTTGGCCAGGCTGCTCCTGCAAAAAACGGACGGCTCCTTCTAGATGGACCACTTCAGGCGGAGCGGGATGAACATTATCAACAAAGACGGAAGGCAGAAGAAAGATCAGTGAAGAGAGAGATGAGATGGAAGAGAGGAGGAAAAGAGAAGGAGAGAGAAGGATGCATGACACTGCCACCTGCTGACACTGAGATTATACTACTGTAGTACACTGTAATTAGATTGCTTTGTAATATTACTGGGAGAATCAAAAGGCTTTGTTGACCACAAGCACTTTGTTTTACTCCATGATTATTAACATTGCTATGAAGAAATAAAATTTGAATATTATATTGTGCTGTCAGTGCCGTGTTTGTGGCCAGACTTTGAAAACGTTTTAATACAAAGGCTAAATAATCGCATGGGACTTGTAATACTATACTGAATAGATAACTAAGAATTCATCCCAGCACGTACATGTAGAGAATAATTCCAGAAAGACAAGCATGAACAAGTTTAGACAAGACATAAAATAGACGTAAAATAAATGATATCTAATACAGAGGTACAATACAGTAGGTGCTAGACAGAGCGGAGTAACACGCCAGTGTCCCTGTAACATAGCAACTGTTTGTATTGCGTTAGTATTATTATAGTTTGAATATTAAGTATTGTACTGTACTTCTATAAATCTTTGTTCTCAACATTTTAGGTCCTCATGACACCCTTGCCATGGCCCGGTCGCACACACACACCGCCTCAATTTTGAAATTTTGGGGGAAATAATTTTTTTAAATAGTTTTTTTGGTTGTTGATGTTTTTAGAGAGAGATTAGGGGGGGGGCAAGGAAAGGTATAAGAGGATATGAAAGTGATGGATATGGAAGTACACATCTCAATCAGAAAACTTATGTTCAAAATGTGAACATCCTGATGAAGGAGGAGCGTCTGTGAACCCTCTGGCTGGAGGTGGACACAGCAGGAGATTGATGGGCAGGGCTCTCTCCAGACTCACCTGTTGATGAGGGGAGAGGGCATTGTTCAAAACAACCACCACCGCAATAATAATAATATGAATATTAATATCAATATTAAAATTGTTATACTAATACTTACTGAATTGTGTGGGAGACAACTTTTTGCGGCCTCGTTTTGGCATCTGATTGAAGAGATTAAAAAAGGATATAAAAATCAGTTTAATTATGCTGTGTATAAGTGTAAAGGGACAGTAACTCAAATGACAATAAGTATCTAGCTTCCCATAACAGGTAGGCTACATATAAAGTACTGGCTTACATGAATTTCTTGAATTGTCATATGCATAAAGGAGATGTACGCAGTTTATTGATGAGGTCAGAACAGATTATTCAAACATGAATACATTTTGTGTATTTATATGATCCCCTGTGAATTGTTTTTTTTTTTTCTCTCTCTCTCTCTCATGTAGCCTACAACTTTGTGACATGGAAAAATAGAGAGATTATAAAAGGCAGATTGTAAAAAAAAATGTGTTTATTAACCAGTTATTTGTGGTTGAATGACCCCCCTTTCAAATGTCTCACAGACTGAATGGGCAGTCATTTTAGACTGGAAACGCATAGTATTGTAAACTTTAAACATTATCACTTACTCTGGCAGATTTATGCTGGTAATAATTTGGAAATAATGATTTCCAAACCCCTGAGTGAGTGGAATCAGCACCTGTGTTTGATGAGACAACATCTATGACTATCTTAGTCTGGTTTTTAATGGAATATACCGGAGTGAATTCAAGCATAGCCCTGATGAAAGAGCTTGCTAAATGCGCTAGTTAGCGAGTGGAACAAAATAATTTGCTACAGCACAGACCGAACGCGAACGCAGAAGCGAACAGGCACTTTACACTGAATCAATGGGACCTGACTGTTGGAAACCGAAAGTAAGATCTGAGGTTACACTGACTCAATGTTAAGTGTTTCGCGTTCACATTAGGTCTATGCTGTTCGAAATTCTTTCATTTCATGCGAAATATATTGCTGTTAAAAGGCTCGTGCAGCAGGGCTATGCTTAAACTTACTCCGGTATATTCCTTTAATGTCTTGCTGTTGAACATGTTAGAGGAACCTTGTGTCCCTTACATCCACACATGAAAATGGCCGTCTTGATATCTACGTGCTAATCTCATCTGATGTCTTTTGACCTTTCAAAATCGCTTGACTGGCCACTGACAAAGCTCAGCTGGTTTTCATATACTTTTTTTTTCTGGAACTGCTTATGACTCGATTGGGCTAGGTGGCATACGGAGAGAGGTTGGCTCTCTTGTAGGGCTATAAAAGCACTTTGATAGTCTTTATGTATCAGGGAGAGCAACAGGGCCGAGACAAGCCCACAAACACACAGAGGTGCACAGACTCGCACTGAGACAAGATTGGCTCCTAGACCAAGAGTGTCCAGAGGAAGAGGAGACGAAGAGAGACTTAACTGCAGAAGGAGCGTCTCACCCAACGGGCAACAGGTGAGCAAAGCATATGGTCACAAAGTTTTTTGTCTAGAAAATTTTTGTGATTAATGCCATTTTTTCCAGATACTAACATGTTAGGTGTATAATAGTGTGGTTTTACATGCAGCCAGACTTATAAATAACAAACTTATTTACTTAACTAAATTTGCTTTGCTATATCCTGTTTTATTCTATATTATTAATATTTCAATTCCAGATCTTGATATGTACATGAGAATAGTCATACTGAGATTTTCGCATGGATTGTTTAAATTGATCTCTCTCTTTCTTAAAAAATGCTAATGAAATCATCTTTTATAAATGTGTTGTCTGCAATTATCACCCGGTGGAATGGAATACTGTTTCCTGATTAGCTGTCAGGGTGTCCGTTAATTCTTGATAACAGGACACCTGTGACGTTTGTCGGGTAAAAAAAGTTTCACCAGCGTTCTTTATCAATGCTCTTTAGAATGCAGCCTTGTGGATCTTCTTTCATATGAAAGTAGTACCCCAAACGAACAGGATAACGTCTTTCTAAATGGACCCACGCTTCATTTATGTTTTAAACACTTGTTTATCGTCTATACGTTTTAGTTGCAACCAGTTGATAAGCGGGATAACGGCTTTTGAGGTGTCCCGATAAAAGATAATAATGGACTTGGCGTCGGCTGCGCCGTCGGGCTGTTCTTCACCCCGCCTCGTCAATTATTTTCTTATTATGGGGACACCTCGGCGGCCGTTATCCCTTACATAATTCATTCATTTAATCCATTTCTTCTGACAGGATAAAATAGCATACAATTCTTTTTCTTTTTTTTTAAATCCACTTTGTATTAGATTAAATTACTGGTCATTATACTGTATGTTATAATACATGATGACAAACCTGTAACCTGTGTGTCCTGTGCAGTGATGTTGAGTGGACTAAAGCTGCTGTGTCCTGTGTGGCCGTTGGCCATGGCTGTGCTCTGGACTCTCACTAGGGAGGTGAGCAGTCAGTGCGGGGAGAACCGTCACTGCCGACACCTGGGCACTCAGGAGGACATTCTGGTGAGAGCCGAAAACTAAGAGCTGAGGGGGGAGATGGGGGAGGAAACTTACATTTTAAAATGTCTTTTAAACAAAACACAAATGGCCACAAATACAGAGATTGGGTTGGCACATTCCAGAGGTGTCATGTAATTTAAAAAAAACAAAAAAACAAAACTAAAATGACAATATTGAGTTATTATAATAATAAATAAATAATACTTGAGTTTACTTTTACTTTTACATGTTCCAGTGTATCTAACACTTTCATGTTGTCAACCGTGTGCCAAATGTCTAGGAATGCAAAAAAAATGGCTGATATGTTTTGATTTCATCTCTTTTCTACTGAAACTTCATAATTTATGTGTGTAAAATCTTGAAATTAGGTGTTGTGTGTTAAACAGGGGTTTGTTGATCTTATTCTGACAGGAGTGTATCCAGTTTTGTAGCCCAGACCTCACAATCGAGAGCCCAGTCTACCCAGACGAGAGCCACCTCCAGCCCTCAGATCCTGAGGCAGACTCCCTACCCGCTCTGCCCAGCACTGTGGTCAGCTCCCCTGGGCAGAAGCAGAAGCAGGCCTCCCCCAGACGCTCCCTGTCTATGCAGAACATCCACATGTTTAAGCCCCTGGGCGGCAAGAACTTCATGGTCAAGAGCAATGGTGTGAGGGTGGAGCTGCGCCGGATGGCACGCTCGACGACAATGGCGCTCAACGATGTGGACTACAGTCAGGCAAGAGAGACAGAGGAACAGGGAGCGTTGGCTATGCTGCCCCAGCAGAAGAAAGATGACTTGTCCAAGATGGACCAGATCATGGGGAGTGAGCCCCTGTCCATGAAGTCCCAGAAACCCCTCCTCACACTCTTTAAGAACGTCATCAACAATGATGGACAGCTGAAGAAAGATAAGTGAGGAAAGAGATGAGATGGACGAGAGGAGGAAAAGAGAAGGTGAAGCAAGGAGAGGATATATGATGCTGATGCTGTGAGATTTTGCCCTTATTGCTTTTTGCTTCCCTCCATCAAGAGAGGACACACTTGCTTATGCCTCCTCCATAACACTAGCACACACTGTAATTAGACAAGCACTCTGTGTTGCACTCGGTTTTACTCCATGATGGGCATCGCTATGAAGAAATAAATCTTAATATTGTATTGTGCTGCTGCTGTCAGTGGTGTATGTGTGGCCTCCTCGTGACATGTATTTTTATTTTTAGAATTATTTTCATGATAAATGATTTAACTTTTCTCCACCATTTCTTTTGTTCATATAATCAATCTCAGGGTTCAAAAGCGAGACAGCGCCCCCTGTCTCACTGTATATACCGCCACATTACACTGCGCACTCTCGTCATATAATGTGATCTAAGTCTTCAAAGTCTCCTTGGAAACCAGTTTCAGCCAATCAGATTGAAGCGCCATTTGGCGCTCAGCAGTCACCATAGTCAACTAAAAATAGGGGAAAAAAAAAAAAAAAGTACATCGGTGGAAAAAATGCAAGGCTTTTTTTAGCCTACAAACGAATGTCATAGTAGTCTACTATGAACTACTACTTGAAAGTGCTATTCAATCATACTGCTGGTAATTAAATTATGCTGCCGCTTTTGTCCTGTGTACGTGAAAGTACTGTGACACCCACACAGTACAGACAAGAGGAAAGTCAATATCAGTCAAAAACAGCTGTATAAGAGCAACTAACAAAGGCAAATAAAGCCATCTATAAATAAAGCCACAAAAAAGATGAGAGACAGTCTGAGAAAGAAACTCTAGATATAAGGTCCAATGTTTGTCAGACAATGTAAAAGGACTGAGAATGATGACATATAGTGAACTTCTCATTTCATCCTTTGCAAGAACAGCAGGCCTGCCTGCCTGACTAGGACAATCAGCAGCACTGTCATCTTCCACATGTGTTGGGTTGCCCAGCCTCTCTACAGAGAACAATACGGCTCTCACTGACACAACACACTGGAAAGACCTCAGGCTTCAGCATACCCTCAGAGGGGGGCTCAACTGTACTCTCTCTCTGTGTGTGTGTGTGTGTGTGTGTGTGTGTGTGTGTGTGTGTGTGTGTGTGTATGTGTGTGTGTGTGTTTGTGTGTTTGTTTTCATGAGTGACCTCAGCCAGTTTTTACCCCAAAACAGATGTTTGCTCTCAGGCTTTATCACTGTCAGCTTCATCTGCGCGTGCCCCTGTGTGTGTGTGTGTGTGTGTGTGTATACAGTACATGTGTTAGGCCTTTTCCATGGACTTGGTGTGTTTGTGTGTGCACATGTGTGTGCTTGTGCAAGTCTTGAAAATCTTAAAAGGTATAGGAATTTTCCATAGACATGGGGAAGGGTCTGGGGGGGTATCAGTTTTGAGAAAGTCTGGAAAAGTCGGGAATTTTGATTTGGAAAAAGAGCAAGCACCCTGCATAATCATTTACAACAGAGGTTGTATTTGCTGTGTTATGAGTGTGTAATGTGTGTTTCTTCAGTATATGCTATGAGAATGTGTAAGTGCCTGCATATTTGAAAGCAAGTGTTTGATGTGTCAGTATAACAACCTGTGTTTTTGTCTCTGTGTGTGTGTGTGTGTGTGTGTGTGTGTGTGTATTTGTCGTGCAGGTGTGAGAACTTGCGTGTGTTTAAACTGGGGCTTCTGTCAGGCCTGTGGTGGATGCTGGCACTCATGTGTTGGATCAGCGATCGCATCTTCTGTGAGATGTGGTCCTCCGTCAACTTCCCTTATCTGCACTGTGCCTGGTGAGTCAGAGTCACAAGTGTACTCACACACACACACACACACACACACTCTCTCTCTCTCTCGCTCTCTCTCTCTCTCTTTCTCTCTCTCACACACACACACATACACACACAATTGCATGCATGTTTATTTTGGTCTGTGACTATGCTACCAATACTGATATTGGCTACAATGCAATCTTACTCAGAACAGGGTTACTTTTCGGGTCACAGTAACCTATTCAGAACCACATACGTGCATCAAACCCATACCATCACCACCACTTCTGCGATTAGTGCCAGTTGTGGATTTATCAACACTTCTAATATGATGAGGGCTAAACCCTCTTACCAATCAAGTTCTTCAAATTGTCATCAGCAGTTTAATAACAATGGGCCTCATAAGGAAATTTGCTGTTTATATAATCTTTAGAACAATTCTGAAATTCTGAAAATAAAACCGGACTAAAATATTTTAAATGGGACATTAAGAAGTAATAGTGGAAGTGAATCAAAGCATGTAGCCCGATGATTTCAGAAGAATTATCAGTACTGGGATGACAGTCATTCTGTAGTTGAACATCAAGTCTCACATCCTGGAGTTGCAAAGGCTCATTGGAATAACTGAAGAATCAGGTTGGAGTTGACATCTGACGTGACATGATGAACAGGAAAAGAGACAGACATTACTGTTGCCCAATCAGTGCAGCTGAAACTGACTCCAGCTGGGTAGCCAGCCAATGAAGAGGGTTTATTATCCTGGTCCTCATAAATGAAAGGGATAGAGTAAAACATATGTGCAAGAGAGAGAGAGAGAGAGAGAGAGAGAGAGAGAGAGAGAGAGAGAGAGAGAGAGAGAAAGAAAGAAAGAGAAAGAGAAAGAGAGAGAGAGAAAGAGAAAGAGAAAGAAAGAAAGAGAGAGAGAAAGAGAGAGAAAGAAAGAGAGAGAGAGAGAGAGAGAGAGAGAATAAAAGGGAATAAAAGAGAGACAATAGCCTTGGCTACATGCGGAGAGAACAAAGAGATGAATTGGAGGAGCTGGCTCGCGTGACACTGGAGTTCTTTCTTGTCTGCTTCGCCGTGGCCTTGGGAGAATGTCTCCTTGCACTGCGGGACTCTTCCACACACGCTCACTCACGCAGCCCTGGCTTCCAGGAGCATGTACACACACACACACACACACACACACACACACACACACACACACACACACACATTGTGGAGGGCACTTAACTAATCAGGCTGACTGCTGCGTCATGTAGGTTTAAGTGCATGCATGTTCTCTTCTGCATGGTAAATATGTGAGCTGTGTTTGGGTAATACTTGGGAATGCTTGTGTAAGATGCTATATTTGTGTATCTCTGCTGAGATGTGTGTGTGTGTGTTTGCGTGTGTGTGCTTGGCGTGTCTGGTTATAACAATTCTATTCTCCATTCTCTGTTCTTTTGTTGTCCTCTGTGTTTCTCTGATGATGCTCCTGCTCTCTTCCTCTCTTCTCATCCCTCCTTCCACTCATCCCTCACTGTCCTCTTCTCTCGCCTCTCATCACTTTCTCTTTCTCATGTCTCCTCTTCTCTCTTTTTCCCTTTAACATCTCTTTTTTTGTCCTCTCCTCTGTCCTAATCTCTCCTCATCCTCTGCTTTTTCTTCTCCTCCTCTCATTCTGTCCTGTTTTTCCTCTATTCTCCTCCTCCTCCTGTCTCCTCTTTACCTCTTCCACCCCATCCTCCCATTCTATCCCCCCACCCTCTTCTCCTCCTTTCTTCTTCTCCCCCCATTCTGATCCCCCTCCCCTCCCCTCCTCTCTTCTTTCTTCTCTCTCCTCCTCTCCTCTCTCTTCTCTCTCCTCCTCCGTACATACACTTGTATATGAAGTGTATGCTGGGAAGGGTGGCAGAAGGGAGGGGATGGATGCAATGATTTGTGTATGTGTTTTTGTTTTGAGCAATGGAATGAATGTCTATTTGTGTTTTTATACAGTGAGACCAAAGGCAATTTTCATGCTGGCATAACAATAAAGTCTATTCTATCTTCTATCTATCTATCTATCTATCTGCTTTTCTCTCTCCTCTTCAGGCACATCCTGATCTGTCTGGCCTCCTATCTGGGCTGTGTGTGTTTCGCCTACTTTGACGCGGCGTCTGAGGCTCCGGAGCAGGGCCCTGTGATCAAGTTCTGGCCCAGCGAGCGGTGGGCTTTCATTGGGGTGCCCTACGTCACCCTCCTCTGCGTCCACAAGAAGTCCTCCATC
The DNA here is from genome assembly GCA_027497455.2 of Sardinella longiceps. NCBI lineage: Eukaryota > Metazoa > Chordata > Actinopteri > Clupeiformes > Clupeidae > Sardinella > Sardinella longiceps. Next base: position 24,103,177 of record JAODXP020000028.1, on the reverse strand, counting down.
AAGGTCACCTAGACAGGACAAACCCCAACGATCCCCATTTACAGCCTCCACCAGTCGTCATGACAACAACACAGTGGGCTCAAGAGGGGGCGGGGGGGTCAAAGATCACTTTTAAGTTCAGGACAAAAACAAAAAAAAGCAACTATACAGGACAGATTTAACCATGACTGTCTGTGAGCACAATGTGGTGGTGGTGGTGGTCAGTGTGTTTCCATGGAAGTGTGTCTTCACACCTCTGCTGCTGCAGTGTTGCTATGTCGTCGTCAGGACTTCCCTTTTTGACTACCTTACCCTGGGACCAAACCAGTTTTTAATTTTGAATAGCTGACTCCAGGTCAGTATGGATCAGGTCGCTTTTTTGTTTTTCCTAACAGGCAACCCAGGAGACACACCCCTGAGCCTGAGCTCTCCCTTACACAAGGCGCACAATGATGATGTCACTACAGAATAATACTCTCATGGTGCAGAACCCTGAGTAGGGTTCTATTTTCTATTGGCTGTATTACAGGGTGAACATTTCTAACGGTAACACAGCTAGCAATACTTACCTCTCCTAGTGGGGACACTGGGAACATGTTGCTGTCAAATTATGTTTAAAAGATTGAGCCTCTGAATTGCCAGACAGCGTGGTATGTTCACGAGAGCACTGCAGTGCTTTCATCAGGTTTAAAATAGTATTTCAATAACCTTTTACTGTTCTTTTCATTTCAAAACTAATCGAAAAACATTCCTGAAATGCACAAAAAATGCAGTCTAGTTAAGCAACTGTTTTTGAAAGTAAATGGAGAATAATCCAAGTACAGGGGGCAACTGCCTTCGAAAAAAAGCTAGACATTGCTCTCAGCGAGATCGAAATCCAAGTCCAAACGAGGAGCTGATGACTCCACCTGCCCAAAGCTCTTTGGTCTTCTCCCTGTCTGTGCCAGTCTTTAGCTGCATCCCAGCACTTTTGTAGGTGAAGTCTTGTGAGCCAGCGGTGTACCCCTCGGCCCTCTCTCTGGGCCCCACTAAGATACCAGTGGGAGTAGGAGCTACGTCTTCATTGGTGTGTAAAATATGGATACATGCTCTTGAATGTTCCTATTGTGTTTGATGTATCAGTATATTATTACCTTGATAACATGTATTAATATGGGTATGTGTAACATTTAACCAGACACCTTTTTACTCCCGCGGATTTCAGAGTGCAGCCGTACAGTATAATGGTGTAACTCTATTTTCCATGTGAAGGGAGTACTATGTGTGTGTGTGTGTCTGTGTGTGTGTGCGCAAGTGAGTGTGCACACCTCCGTGTGTGTGTGTGTGTGTGTGTGTGTGTGTGTGTGTGTGTGTGTGTGTGTGTGTGTGTGTGTGTGTTTGAACAGAATAACTTGCTGTGGGATGGTATTGTAATCATGTTTAAAGTGCTCGTTTGCATGGTCTGTTAATGCAATGCAATGGAATGGAATGTCAGTGGAATCTGTATGGCTAATATAACCAGGCAATTGATCATTGTTCTCTGAATGTGGTTTTGGCAGTCTGTTGATGTTGGTTTGATTTCTAGATGGAGGTTTGTGGAAGCCTCAGGCGTTAGTTACACTAGATCGAGCCTTGTATGGCCCACTCTAGTTAACTCTGAAATAAGGTTTCAAATGAAGGATTTGGTTTTTTGAAGGAGACACATTGAAGGACACACACACAAAGGCTGTGTAAGAAACTGCAAGGTGCCCTGCTCTCGCATTTAATATTGTTTTGAGACCTAACAGCCAAAAGCCAAGGTTGTGGTTTCCCTCTTCTCTCAAGCTGTCCTTTCCAATGACAGCCAATGCCAGCGCAGGCACACTGCACCAAAATGAGTATTTATTTTCCTATTTTTAACCAATTAACCATTTTGTAGACGAATGATGAATAATGTTTGTAAGCCAAAATGAATTGATGCATTTCTCCTGAGTGTATTTTTACATTTTATTTTATGTATTAAAAGATGACCTATATTCTCTTGTCTCTTTGGAATAGATTTTCTTTTCTTACTTCTCCATTAGCAACACAGACAAAATAATATCCTCTTTTCAACCACACATTCTATTCCTTACATCGCTCTTCAAGGGACTCGAAGGAAATACGCTTCTGATTTTAGCAGTGTCTCCATCATTTGGGTGTGGCTAGATGTAAAAAATTGTAACCAGAAGCTGTTTTTCTCAATTTGGACCAAGAGATCTACAATGAAAAAGCAGGCCAATCAATTTTTGTCTTATGAACATCTATGAACAAAAAAAAAAGTGCACCTGAAGGTTATCTATTAGTGGCTCCAGGTGGGCATATGCTGATAAATGCACCTGAAGATATATTGTTGGGGAGAGATTAGTGGTCACCTTGCTCCAGTGTTCAGTGTACAATGCTGCTGAGGCAGGCATAGTGACCGTAGAGATGAATAGTGTGGAGCAGCCCTGCTTACTCGGGCACTCTAGACTATGCACTTGGTGCTGACATTAGGAACGTTTGTTATGTGAAAAACACAATGGGGCCCATTTCAGAGCAGCAATTTTTCCAAGTAGTGGCAAGGTTGTATTACCACAATATTATCAACAGACTCACTAGCAGCCCCACTCCCGATGGGAACAGCCCTGATGTTATGTCTATCAAGTCTTCTCAACAAAAGTTGAGAAGTAATAATGCACTTCTTACTTTTATTACTAACCAAACAAGGCAGAATATGAACTCAATTAAAGCACAGATGTCACTCTATAAACACTACAACTCAAAATTGATAACACTTCCATCTATGTCACAATCAATCTAAGCCAGTTGAGAGTTGAAACAGGTTGATTGCCACAGAGAAGTGTTTTTCTAGAAATACTGTATGGAAAGCAGAATTGGAGTGTATAAAAGGTGATCAAATAGAGTAATGATACCGTACAGAAATGCCACAATGAAAATCAAGCAAATGTGATTGTCACCAAGTTGTTACTGTATGAAGTGGCTTTCAGTATACAGTATTTCTCTATGTGAAGTCATATTTGGATCAAGAATTTATATAAAGGCATTCATTTTGAGCATTTCTTTGTCAAATTTTGCATTTACTGCTTTACAAATAATGAGTATTCCCTCTCTGGAGTTTCATATCCTGAGTGCTGTGTTATTTATTTTGTTATGTAGTGTCTAATGACTGCTATGAGGTCTTAAAGGTTTTGAGTGTCCTGAGAACACTTTTGAGGTGATTATTTAGTTTTGAGCACAGTTTCAACAGTTTTGAGGTGTTTGAGAGGATTTTGCAAGAAAAATCAAGGGTTTGTGAATCTTGTTTGAAAATTAGGAGTTGTGTTTAGAGTTTTGAGAAAATGATTAGAGGTTTCAAGAAATGTGTTTTAGCAGTTGTGAAATACTGTAATATCACAACACAACCTGTGTCACTGAAATCTGATTCCCTGTAGATGTTATTGGTAACATTATTAGTAACTATTTACTGGAAATTTGACTGCTGTGAAATGGGTCCGATTATCTTACAGTAGTCTATTCTGTAACCTTCTAAAAACTAAAGCCTACCGGTTAGGCCTACCTATTTTTTGAAGTTATAAGGATTGTATTGTGTGCTTTGAATAGTTTTTTTTATTTTATTTCAATCTAGTAAAAATCTCAATGTTGTCTAGTCAAGTCACAATATGTTTTTTATAGATAAAAAAAAACATAATTTCTTCCTTTCACTCATCAACTCATTTACTATAAGTGTTTGAATAGTCCAAGAGACCTCCCTACTATTCTTTGTAGCGGTCTCCTGTATGAAATCTTTAAAAGGGTTCAACAGGGACAAGACATGCTCTGTCTCTGAGCACAAGCCTAGGCCAGAGCCATAGAAAGATAGTTTTCTATACCGCTAGGCTGGGCTAGGCCAGGAAGTGATGTCTAACGAGACCCATCTGCAGTCACTCAGATGTCATTCCCAGCACAAAAGTCAGCACACAGGTCAGGAACCCTGCAGGATCTGCAGCAGAATGCGGGAACATTGTGTACAGCACCTCTGTACTATAGCAAGATTCCCAGATGGCAAATTACTGAAGTGTATGTTCATGGCCGGTGTAAATCCTCTCTCTCCCTGTCAAACAGCACCCTCTACTGGTGAATTAGTAGTAGTGCTACTCCCTGCACATTTACTGTTTATCAACTCCTTTTGTAATAACCTCATCTAGTTATAGATTTTTAGCTTAAGTATCTGAACAACTACATATATATATAGCTATATATTGTCTTAATTGTTTTAATTTTTATACCCTTATATAGAGTAAGTGACAAAAAAGTTTTCACTGATTGAACCTTCAATTACAAGTGGGTTTGCTATGTGCTATCTTACTATCTAATATTTTCTGCAAGAAAAATATAAAAGAAAGGGCTTCTGGATACTAGTATAAAAACATATTTATTAGTCAAGTAAAAAAAATGTGCTATACCCATAAGTGAACCAATAGGTACTCTTAATATTATCACAAATTCACAAACAAAATATTTTTAAAAGACACCATACAAACAATACCATAGAAAATGTAAGATAACATAAAAGTGCTTAAAAATGAGAACAAATTAACTTAGAACTTTATGAAAACAAGACTATAAAAAACTTTCCTGACATTAGTTTTCTTGACTTCAAACACATATTCTACAGTGCAGATTGTTTTTGGAGTTTCTCCCACACCAGTCGCCTGTGCTCGGGGCTCAGACACAGACCGATGACTTTCCCAGTCTCCTCCACTCTCCTGCGGAAGCGATCCCTGTCTCGAGCCATCTCCAGCCAACAGGAGCCGTCCCGCGCCTCCCTGCTGGCCTGGGCCCAGTCCACAAGGGGGCGCACTACCACCTCATCGCTGAAGCGCACCTGTTGACAAGACAGAGAACATTTCATAAGCCTCACAGTACAGAGACAGACAAACAACACAAACACACACACACACACACACACACACACACACATTTCTCTGACACCTCTCCTTTCAGGAAATTGGCTGCCTTTATCTGTATACAATAACCTACCTTAATACCTTAACAATGAAGGAAATGATACCTTCATACCTTAATACCTTAACAATGAAGGAAATGATAAATAAATTCTCTTATATCAGCCAGGCTATCAGCCAGGAATCCATCATGACTAAAAATCAAATCTCCTAAAATCTGTTGTTCTATCTTTGGCATGCCTTTAGTCACAAGACTTATCTCGAGTCAGCTCTGAATCATGAGGTTAAAGTGCAAAAACATCAGCAGCACATGCTGTTCCAACCTTTGTTCCCCTTTACAGTGCTAGTTATTTGCAATGGGTGTGGCTAAGGCAAAGTATGGGTGAGTTGTCTGGGGAGTCGCCAAGCAACATTATTTGATAAACAAAGCAGTCGCTGTGGCTAGACCATAATTAGTCACCGGTTTCTGCTGACTGTAAATTAGTCAGCAGCTGTCAAGGGCAACTATGAGCCAGGGTACATGACCAACATGACCTTCATGGCTCCATTAAACAAAAGTGTCACTGGTAAAGCATTTGGTCTGGATCAGACAAAGATGGTGTGTGTGTGTGTGTGTGTGTGTGTGTGTGTGTGTGTGTGTGTGTGTGTGTGTGTGTGTGTGTGTGTGACTGTGTGTGTGGATGATCAGGACAGACATGTGTAGCTGTAGTAAAAGTTACATTTTTAGGTTTCTGTGGGTGAGGTCTGTCACACACACACACACACACACACACACACACACACACACACTTGACCCCTAATGGGAAAAGTCTGTGACTACTAATCTAATCACTTCCCTGTGTGATCAACTGCAACTTTTCAAAGGTCTAATCATTACAATCAAAATGTCTCTCTATTATAACTACCGGTATCTAAGAACAAGTTGTTTACCTTCTTCTTTTGTTGAATGTCATGAGTGGAATGTTGTCTGTCTTCTCTCTTCACCTCCTCCTCCTCCTCCCCCCAATCGTCTCCCTTGACAGCTGAGGTATGTGTGTTTTCAGTACTTTCTCTGGCTGGTGAGGTGTGTGTGTTGCTGGAGGTCTTTGAGGTAGTGCTAGAAGAGAAGCTGAGGGGGTTGTAGGGGTCGTCGCTCTGGAGAAAGGATTCCCAGAGTTCCACGCTCTCCGCAGACGCTTCCGAGTCGTCATCGTCATCCTCGTCCTCTGACCATTCAGAGTCCTCTTCCTCATCACTTTCTCCCTCTTCCTCATCCTCATTTGCTTGTTTAGAGTTCAGAGAGAAAGAGATCTCTACACAGAAACTTGTGTGGATGGTCTGCTGATGAAGAGCATCTTCATCTTCATCCTCCTCCTCATCCTCAGACCTCCACTCCATCCAGTCAGAGTCTGACTCTCCCTCTTCCTCCTGATGCTCCTCTTCATCACCATCATCATCATCATCATCTGTGAATTCCTCCACATTCTCAGCCTCACTCTCCCACTCTTCCTCCTCCTCTTCCATCTCCATGGTCCTCCTCTTGAGGACCTCCATCTCCCTCTCCTCCTCCATCTGGGTCTTCAGCATCTCCTCCGCTCCTCCCCGACCCATAATGCTTTTCTCTGCGTCGCCCTTCATGGCTGCTTGTGCTTGGTAACCACTACACAGAAACATGAAGAGCCGTCTGCGGCTGAGGAGTTCTTTAGCGACCCAGAGACGGCGAAGGACTCTCTGAAATGCTCCCCACAGATATCGCTGGAGATTCCGAAACATGGGAAACGTTGGCGACATCAGCGGTGTTGGCAAAACCATGGAAGGGGGATCTGCTGCTGGTAGTTCAGGTATCACAGGTGAGTAGCCTGTGTTGTGAGCGGGCATCTTCACTGTAGACAGGTGTGACGCGTCCCACCCTAAATCCCACTGAAGCACTTGAGAGTGAATGGCATCGGGCGCCATAACAGTAGCTCAAAATCTGTGGATGTAAAGGAGCATATTATTATGACAGGACAGGATCACTTTATAGAACACAGACACAGGACATATTCAGATCTCATTTCAAATTCTATTATAAAAGGCATCATACGCGTTAGCCAGCCTACTCATGAGGAAGCATTCTGACACATCTGATTATGGGTGTTGGCCCAGAACAAAAAAATGACTTCAGAAAAGTAGCTAAACAGTGACAACATTTTCAGTCAGATATCTATTAGTTGAATGACCAAAATAATTCATGATTATTATTTAATGAATAAACGCCAAGGACTCAATGGCTTCACACATAATGTTAATAATGTGATATCACATAATATAACATTTAAGCTAATAGAAAATCTAAAAGAATGACAACGCTTCTTGTAAACTGAGATTAACATAAGTGTTGGTAAACCTACTTTTTCCAAGAGTCACCCAATGGCCAGGCAGTCAATCCAGCGAATACTTTGAGTTTTCACTTTTGTTCCTTCGACGAGCTTGTTATTTCTCAGCTGGTCTGTTGTCCTCTTGGTAGGTCGATATAAAATGATATTCGATTCCATTTCTAGCAAGCTCCTCGGTTATTTGTGTAGTGAGTCAGAAAGGTATGCCTATGGCTCGTATAATGTTACACATATTTGTTATCTCATGAAACAGAAAAGATTATGACATCGCTCGTAATACACACCTATTTATACACATATGCGTGTGACGTCTAGAAATTTGGGCGTAGCTTCTTCATCTTGACCAATAAACGCCTGTAAACTCACTCTCCTGGGCGGATCATCACGCCCGACGTTCGGGAAAGCACGTACGCTTTCGCTACTCCTCCAGAAATCCCACATAGGAGGCGGGGCCTTGACGTAGGCATGAAATTCTTACTGAATTGCATCATCTCTATGGATAGAAGCAACCCAAAACAGAAACAGTAGCCTAACCTAGAAATAAAAAAGACTAAGTCAAACACAAATGGAAGTGAAAGGCTAATGGGAATCCCAGTACCCCTGAGGAGGTACTACAGTTTTTATTACATTGTTATAGGCTATAGGTAGGCCTATTATTTTTGCATGTAGCCTATCTTAGACATTATAGACTATTAATAGCCTACTATATAAACAGTGGTAAGAAATTTGAAAATAAATAAATAAATAATGGCCTACATTATATTGCCTAGGCCTAATCACACCCACCTTGCTTCTGTGCCTGTTGGATAGGCCTAGACTTCCAACCTTTCATGTAGGGCTATGTGTCTTGCATTAGCCTATGCTGAAATCCATTAATTATAGTCATACTTATTATTCATGACCTGAGCTATATAGTCTTGTATCTGAACCGAACAGAAAGATTTAACTGAAAGATATAGGCTATTACAGTATGTATGAAGACTAATGGTCAGTATATAGTGGGCCAGTACAGTTCCATAATGATATGATCAAAAGGCTACCACACAAAAAATGTAATTGATGATATGGTGTCTGCTGTAGGCTAGGCAACTGTTTCCATTGTATGCACCTTCTAGCAAATCTAATTCACTCTCTAAATAGCATGGTGTGTTACCATAGGCCAGTGGTTCTCAAACTTTTTATGTCATTCCCCACTTAAGAAGGCAGAGAATTTTTCACGCCCCACCTGGAAGGCTCAATTTGCGCACCATATCTCTTTGAGTAATACTTTGCGACTATATGTTTTTTGTCAATGTTTGAATTTTCATGTTATTAATTCTAAGCCAAATTTCTCTCTAACTCCTCATCACACCAAGTAACAAATAATACCATTGGAAAGCTCAATTTACTGTCAATTGTGCATATCTGACAAATAACTGTGAATTTGGGGGGCAAAGAGATGTCTCGCGCCCCACCTGTCATGTGTCTGCGCCCCACAGTTTGAGAAACACTGCCATAGGCCTATAGAAAGAAATAGGGATCTTAGCAGCTATATTCACTGTGATCCCTCTTGATGGAACTTAAATTGATGTGTGAATATTAGGAAACACATCGCCCCATTTTTTAGAAGTGGATCCAAAACACTTCACCGAGACACAGATCTACTAGCCTAGAACTCTAGACGTAGGCCTACCCCTAGCGGTAGCAAATTTGAATAGTCTGGTCTGGCGTGTCAGTTCTACAGATCTACCACTTCCTGAGAACTTTTGCTTGCTTACAAAAAAAACTTACTGATATTGTTTCAAATCCCATTCCAAAAATGCTGGGACTTCTGTAAAAAGGCAATAGGGCAATTTTTCAAAACTTGCGAGACAAGTGATAGAGACTAATGCAAAGACATATCAACTGTGGAAACCAGGCAAATCACATATACTGTAGCTGTTGAGATGGTAACAAGTCACAGAGTTTGCTGCAAATAGTTTAGTTTTAGTTTAGTTTTTAGTATAGTTTAGTTTTTGCAGTTAAATGAAACAGAACTGATGAAAAATAACAGATACAGTGCAGGAAGAATATTATGAGTAGGCCTATAATATGAAATTATCAAGAAAAGACATAATACATGCATACTGTATACCTAGGCTATAAACAATCACGTTTAGTCTAGTTTTCAGTCTCTTTTAAATGATTTCTTTTTAAATAGCCTAGCCTAGGACAGTATTTATGACATGGTTATGACAAGTTTTTTTTTTTTTTTTTTTTTTTACATTTGTAGAATATAAAACAAAGCTCTTTGGCATTTGCCATTACTGTATACAGTATCTATGCTGAAATTTGTTAAAACATGCAGGATCTGAAAATAATTCTCTGAATGCAAACACATATTCTGACAGCATACCGAATCTTCTCTCATTCATTGTATTTTCTCATATCTGCCTAAACTGAGTAATTCTGGTAAACATGTTCACTAGAATAGAATCTGCTATCACCCGGAAGGTAACAATAGAGAAAGACAAGTTCTCCCATTCGATGAAATTTTCTCTTGCATTATAGGCAGGTAGTTCCCATCTTTTTCTGCTATCCAGTAAGAAAATGGTTACAATCACAAAGAATTGGCCATATAGGAAGACATATGTCACCAGGGACATGGCCAGTAGCATTTTAGCTGTTATGTTTCTGGACATGGTCTGGTGAGACCGTTGTGAGCACATCAAGAAACACATCACAGTATTGTTAAGAAGTGGAACCACTACCAGGTAAACAATGACTGGAAAATGAGTCTGAGATGAGAGTAAGATTATGTTGACCACCAGCACTGCTATGAGAAAGACAAAGATAGAACATGGCATAGAGAAAAATACAGCAGCATATTTAGATGGGATAAAACAAACTACGCCCTCTAGTGCCACAAGCTGGTGCAGCCACAGACCTAAAAGCCTCACCACATTATACAGATGTGGAAAAATATCACTTGTTGACATGAAGTCATAGGGCAGAGACAAGACAGTCAAAAGCAGCTGCAGAACATCATTGGAGAGGAGGGCGAGGATGAAGATGGAGTATTTGCCACTGGAGTGTACGTGCAGATGGAAAGTCCAACCTGCCCAGCAGAGAGCAGGGATACCCAGACACAGGCCTGTGATCTGGAGCATGTAGAACCGTACCTCATAAATCATCACTCACTTGTGTTGGGGGCCTCTTGTTCTGAAAAATAAACAGTCAAGACATTTTTAAAAATTGTCTGTCAGAACAATGCTATAGGGGAGAGTGGGGGTGGTGTGAGCAAGGACCAAAAGTTACGCCACATATAGATAAATATATTTTCAAGCCCAGTTTTATGTGACTTGTAGTTTTGGTTTCCTGAGAATAATTTTTTTAGTCTCTCAAATCTAGAAATAGTTGTTGGTGGTGAGTGCTTAAATGTTCATTCACTGGATGCGGCTGGTTAAAAGAATATGTCACCTTTTTATGAAAATTTGGATATTCACCTTTTTAGCTGTATGTGGGCAAGAGCAATTTGGTCTGGCAGCCCCACCATTTTAAGCTTACTTAACAGAATGTCCCCACCAGTAGGTTATTAACCAACACGCTTGGTTCTACCACTTCCTGTTTTGTACTACTGCTTATGAAAAAAAAAAAAAAAAAAAAAAAGGCTATAAGCCATTTTGGATATTATAAATGAAGAGCTCAGATGCAAAATCCCTCCAAATTAATTTGCGATGAACTACAATATAGAAATATAATTACCTCGGCCAACGAGGTTATGTTTTTGCTGGCGTGTGGGAGTGTGTGTGTCGAAAAGTAGCCTACTAAAGGGATTTGGATGAAATTTTCAGACAGCGGGGAACAAGGGGGACAAGAAGTAACAACTGATTAAATTTTGGTGGTGATCGGCGATCCAGAACACAATCTGGAATTTATATTGTGTCTGTGACATTGCTTTTAGAGAGGCACAATTTATATTGTGTCTCTAACTACATTGTCTGCACTCTCCGAGTGCTTTTTGATATTACCAGTCCAACTCCAATTGGATTGATTCGGTCAAACAATTTCTGCTATATATTTTTCATAACACTGAAAATGCAGTTTGATAGAGATTGTCTGGACATTATTATTAAAAATATATGCACATACAGTAATTGCATATTTCTGAAGATGGACTTACAGGGTTTTGCATCAATCAATGTACTAGTGTAGATAGATGTGATGAAAAGATGTCTAGGCCTATGTCAATCTCTAAAATGTATGAGAGTGGGATCACTCATCCATATACTGTACTGCCTCTGACTATTAACACACAATAGTACTAAATTAGAGTCGATGTATTGAGGTACAGGTGTCCTACTAAACCAAATCACATCTGAACTCTGCTATTATTTAATGAACCAGTTAGATGATTATATTCAAGTAGATACATACATGGAGTTTGAGGAGACTATAAATCAGTCTTACCTGAATCCTCTCATGAGCAGTGTACTACTTCTCCGTGTCCTCTCTCTCTCTCTCTCTCTCTCTCTCTCTCTCTCTCTCTCTCTCTCTCTCTCTCTCTCTCTCTCTCTCTCTCTCTCTCTCTCTCTCCATCCTCATGTCATGCCCTTCACCACTGACAATGTGTTTGAATGTATATTGTAGGTTATTATGTATTACGTATGTATTGTAGGTTATTGCCCCCCCCAAAAAAACCCTTGCTACAGATGGGTATTTATATATCTACTGTATATATACTTACAAGTACTAATCTGTTCAATTAAGACACAGCATGTGTTGCTCACAGAATTCAGAGACCAGTTTTTTGTTCACTTTTTATTATTTCAATCATGCCAAAATGAGGACATAAGCTAAATACATTAATGGAACATAGGCACTATACTGTATGTCCATAAGTCTGTAGGAAAAAATGGCAAGCGGTCAAGAAAATACAGTAGCCTAATGGAAGCTGTAAATGTAAACTGTTTTCTGAGAATACATTTTTGTTCTGCCTAATATGTTTTGAGTTGTCAGACGTTATATTGTTATCAAAAGAAATATACAGATGTGGTTCAAACAGCTGCCTCACTCTCCTGTGTGGGTTGCATTCTGGGTAGTCTGCAGACCAGCACACACAGCAGTGGGTCTGCTATAAGTCGCAAACTCATCACAGAGACAGTCATGCTGTCCCACACAGAAACAAACTGGCTGGGAGACATGTTAGGAAAAGGAAGACTGTCGTTGGAGTGAGATATGGGCAGAGTGAGCAGAGACGGAGCGTAAAGACCGAAAAGAGTGACCAGAGAGGTGACCACCACCATGCGCTCTGGCCTGTCTCTCATTGCGGGTTGCTGAGGGCAGGTTCTGACTGACCGCATTAGAACACACATGGTAACCATGGCAACAGCCGGAAGCACAAACAAAGCAGCGTAAAGAGAGGGAAAAGGGTATATGATGGTGAGGGCGACACTCAGTACCGTGGTGAGGGTCAGCGCCATGTAGCAGGGCATGCAGGAGAGCAAGATGGAGCAGCGAGGGTGTGTGAGGGTCACAATCCCCTCTAGCGCCACCAGCTGGTGAAAATGCAGACCAAGAAACCTGACTAAGAAAAATATAGTACAAATCAGATGACTCGCCATCCAGGCAGGTGACAGCATAGCCACAATGACGAAGGGAATCAGGAGCAGTTCCACTGCATCGTTGAAGAGGAGAGTGATGAGGAAGATGGATCTTCTTCCTCGGAGGTGGTGCTGGCGCAGGGTCCAAGAAGCCCAGACCAGAGCAGGCAGACCCCCACACAGGCCACTGACGAGGAAGATGATGAACCGGATTCTCCCATCGCCACTCTGGAGGAGAGGCTGATCTTCCATGGGCTAACTGGGTTTGGTGGTTCTGTTCGTCTGTCCTTTAGAAAATCAGTTATTTCACGTTCAGTTATACGGTGTGTGGACACGTCACAGAATGTAATACTGTAGGCTACTTTGTTCCCTGATGTGAAAATAGAATGTACCATGTTTCCAGTTCAAGTTAGTGATTACTTTCCTTGTTTAGCAAATACAAAGGAAGAAGTAGTTGCCAGTATTTATTGACAGTACACAGTTGTGATCAATTGAAATAAATTATATTATCCTGAGTGGAGATATCCAGATAGATGCGTGCATATATAGGCCCACATACAGTCATATAAAAGTTACATGTAAATCCTTTTCCTATTAGCCCTGACAGTTAAAGGAAAGGTTAGGTGCACTTGTATCTGGTGCCTCGGATGAGATAGAATCACTGACACAAAGTTTTTGGTCTTGTCTTGAATTTTTGGCTCATTTGATCCCTCGTCTGCTTCAGAATGGCTCACTATTTGCTTTTCCAATTGATATCAATTAAATTGTTTCAAAATGTTCATAATACCACATACAATGTAACAGAGACTGCATTTTGCTTGATAATTGCTTTGGAAAATCAACAGACATTACCAGTAGTGTACCTCAGGACAAAAATAGCTTAGTTCTAAGTAGCCCAAATATGAGGTGTCTTGATACATCCTGTCTATGGCACCTTCTGTCTGTGGTTAATGTGCTTGGTACAGTACATTCACAGGAAACAGGGTAAGAAATGTTTAGAGGTGGCAATGATTTGATGTAACATTTCCATTTGGTCAAGCAATCTATCAAACTTGTGAATACGTTAAACCAACATACCAAAATGTTAACCCTCCTGGCCGTCAACGGCCTTTACATATTCAGTCCATCTAAAACATTAATATCTACATCTTAGTGTATAAGAATCTTTTTTCTTAACTCATAACATACTCGGTATACAATAATTATGAAGTACAGAAATATTGACATAGGTATATTTAAATTCTGTAGCCTATGTACCAATACTTGATAACTATAGGTCTATATATCCGGTATACGGCACATGATGTAATCTAAATTTCTCTCTCTTTTTTTTAAATAAATAACTAGACATACATTACTGTATTGGTGTTCATGTTTATAGTATTTAGCTGATGCCGAATGGTCCAAGTGTAGTGTGATGATGAAAATAAATAAATAAAAATGTGTACCAGATGCATGCGTCCTTGTAGTATTGCTGTAATTTTTGTTGCATTACAAGCAATGCAAACAGATAGAAGGCTGTGCTACATTAATGATACACTCACAATAGCTACAGTATATGACGTAACAACAGTATGTAGGCCTAAATGTACTTTTGTGAATAAACATTTGCAGTAATGATGAATTTTATCAAAATCATTTTGTCTTACCTGAAACACTGCCAGAAATGTTCCTTGCTGTATGGTTTCATGCAGAAGCGTCTGGACAATGAATAAAAAAAAAAAATAAAAAAAAAAACCACCCGATAACGCCCTTTGTGTTACTCTCTCTTTTTGTGGTCAGGGGTGGTTGTTCTGCATAATGGTTGCCAGGGTTGTTGTCAGTGGTGGTGGTTGTACATGTCACTGCTTGCTGTTGTGAGTCTCCCTGGGACTCAGTTCAGTTTTTTTTTTTGTCACTCTGACCGGATGATATGATAGAAAACTGTCATAAAAATGATTTGATACAGAATACAACTATTTTGCTTGTTGAGAAAGGGAGGACTAGGCTATAACTTTGGAATTAAGAAGCACGCAAATTTATTGGTCACACTTTATTTGTCACACAACCAGACTGGCATCATGCATAGCGGATCAGAATGTGTGAGAACTGTCAACAGGTTAGTTGTGTTCAGTGGTGCTCAGTGGTCTGGCAAGCCTGCAGACTAACACGCACAGAAGAGGGTCGGCCACCAGCCGTAAGCTCATGACCGAAAGAGACATGACTTCCCACACAGAGAGATGTGCTGAACACAAAGGAAACATGGAAAATGAAGGGAGGGCGACGGTGAGAAAGTGTGGTCCGTAAAGGCAGAGAAAAGTGATTAGGGATGCGCTCATTATCAGTCTCTCTGGTCTTCCAGCTGCTGTGGTGAGGGGATTTTCTGATGGGATTTTTACAGAGCAGATCAACACACACATTGCAACAGTGACACCTGCTGGAGGTGCAAGTAACAGCACAAGCATCAGTGAGTTGCTGAAGTTGGAAGAAAAGACAGTGACCGCAGTGACGGGGAGGAGTGTGCTGATGACGAGTGTGAGAGAGCAGGGCAGAGTGGAGAGAAGAGAAGCACCTCTAGGGTGTGTGATTGAGGCAGTGCCCTCTAGCGCCACCAGCTGGTGAAGACT
>JAODXP020000028.1:24081403-24087634 GCA_027497455.2 Sardinella longiceps | reverse complement strand
CCAGCATCCACAGTGTTAAACAGGTGGCAGAGAAGGTAACACACACACACACACACACACACACACACACACACACACACACCTGTACGGCACCAGCATCCAGAGTGTTAAACAGGTGGCAGAGAAGGTAACACAGACACACACACACACACACACACACACACACACACACACACCTGTACGGCACCAGCATCCACAGTGTTAAACAGGTGGCAGAGAAGGTACACACACACACACACACACACACACACACACACACACACACACACACACACCTGTACGGCACCAGCATCCACAGTGTTAAACAGGTGGCAGAGAATGTAACACACACACACACACACACACCTGTATGGCACCAGCATCCAGAGTGTTAAACAGGTGGCAGAGAAGGTACACACACACACACACACACACACACACACACACACACTCACACCTGTACGGCACCAGCATCCAGAGTGTTAAACAGGTGGCAGAGAAGGTAACACACACACACACACACACACACACACACACACACACACACACACACCTGTACGGCACCAGCATCCACAGTGTTAAACAGGTGGCAGAGAAGGTAACACACACACACACACACACACACACACACACCTGTACGGCACCAGCATCCACAGTGTTAAACAGGTGGCAGAGAAGGTAACACACACACACACACACACACACACACCTGTATGGCACCAGCATCCACAGTGTTAAACAGGTGGCAGAGAAGGTAACACACACACACACACACACACACACACACACACACACACACACACACACACCTGTATGGCACCAGCATCCACAGTGTTAAACAGGTGGCAGAGAAGGTAACACACACACACACACACACACACACACACTGTATGGCACCAGCAT
Organism: Sardinella longiceps; assembly: GCA_027497455.2. Classification (NCBI taxonomy): domain Eukaryota; kingdom Metazoa; phylum Chordata; class Actinopteri; order Clupeiformes; family Clupeidae; genus Sardinella; species Sardinella longiceps. Next base: position 24,086,752 of record JAODXP020000028.1, on the reverse strand, counting down.
CCACAGTGTTAAACAGGTGGCAGAGAAGGTAACACACACACACACACACACACACACACACACACACACACACCTGTACGGCACCAGCATCCAGAGTGTTAAACAGGTGGCAGAGAAGGTAACACACACACACACACACACACACACACACACACACACACACACACCTGTACGGCACCAGCATCCACAGTGTTAAACAGGTGGCAGAGAAGGTAACACACACACACACACACACACACACACACACACACACACACACACACACACACCTGTACGGCACCAGCATCCACAGTGTTAAACAGGTGGCAGAGAATGTAACACACACACACACACACACACCTGTACGGCACCAGCATCCAGAGTGTTAAACAGGTGGCAGAGAAGGTACACACACACACACACACACACACACACACACACACACACACACTCACACCTGTACGGCACCAGCATCCACAGTGTTAAACAGGTGGCAGAGAAGGTAACACACACACACACACACACACACACACACACACACACACACACACCTGTATGGCACCAGCATCCACAGTGTTAAACAGGTGGCAGAGAAGGTAACACACACACACACACACACACACACACACACACACACACCTGTACGGCACCAGCATCCACAGTGTTAAACAGGTGGCAGAGAAGGTAACACACACACACACACACACACACACACACACACACACCTGTATGGCACCAGCATCCACAGTGTTAAACAGGTGGCAGAGAAGGTAACACACACACACACACACACACACACACACACACACACACACACACACACACACACACACACCTGTATGGCACCAGCATCCACAGTGTTAAACAGGTGGCAGAGAAGGTACACACACACACACACACACACACACCACACACCTGTATGGCACCAGCATCCACAGTGTTAAACAGGTGGCAGAGAAGGTAACACACACACACACACACACACACACACACACACACACACACACACACCTGTACGGCACCAGCATCCAGAGTGTTAAACAGGTGGCAGAGAAGGTAACACACACACACACACACACACACACACACACACACACCTGTACGGCACCAGCATCCACAGTGTTAAACAGGTGGCAGAGAAGGTACACACACACACACACACACACACACACACACACACACACACACACCTGTATGGCACCAGCATCCACAGTGTTAAACAGGTGGCAGAGAATGTACACACACACACACACACACACACACACACACACACACACCTGTATGGCACTAGCATCCAGAGTGTTAAACAGGTGGCAGAGAAGGTAACACACACACACACACACACACACACACACACACTCACACCTGTACGGCACCAGCATCCAGAGTGTTAAACAGGTGGCAGAGAAGGTAACACACACACACACACACACACACACACACACACACACACACACCTGTACGGCACCAGCATCCACAGTGTTAAACAGGTGGCAGAGAAGGTAACACACACACACACACACACACACACACACACACACACACACACCTGTATGGCACCAGCATCCAGAGTGTTAAACAGGTGGCAGAGAAGGTAACACACACACACACACACACACACACACACACACACACACACACACACACACACACACACCTGTACGGCACCAGCATCCACAGTGTTAAACAGGTGGCAGAGAAGGTAACACACACACACACACACACACACACGCGCGCTCACCTGTAACACATTTGCAACAGTTGTTTTAGCATATTTCACTGAAATATGATCAGCATTTGTTTTGTTTTTTTCAATTTTCACAGATTGCAAAAGAATTGTTCTAGGTTATGTAAATGTAGTTGGAACCCAAGTAAGAGGATTTACAGACTATTGTTTCTATTTAACACTGATTTTGGCATTTGGAATAGGAGGTGAAATATTGAAGCAATGATATTAGCAAAAGCAAACACACACAAACACAAACACACACACACTACACACACACACACACACACAGGAGGTTAAATACTGAAGCAATGATCTCAGCAAAAGCAAACACACACACACAAACACAAACACACACACACACACATACACACACACACACACACACAGGAGGTTAAATATTGAAGCAATGATATCAGCAAAAGCAAATGGTTGAATTAGACTGGGTCAGGGAGGAAATAAGCGCCTACACTACAGTGCTGTTGTCTTAAGTCAAGTGCCATCTAGTGGTTGTTTGGCTAAATTGCAGTTACCCCCGAATTCTGAGTCCACGTTCCACATATGATTCACATGATTCATGGGTTGAACCACCCATCTCTAAGACAACACCACTGTTGTGTAGCTCTTCTCTGATATTGGCGGGTGTGTGTGTGTGTGTGTGTGTGTGTGTGTGTGTGTGTGTTATATCCCTACATGCATTAGTGCTGCACAAGTGTTTTCTGTCCAACGGAGATTGACATGATAAAAAAATAACCTCTATCCACGCAGATGGTTGTCTGTGTGTTATTTATTTGTGGTTGTTACATTCAGACACTCTTTTATAGAGTTACTCTTAAAAACATTTCTATGGTTGGTGGCATAATTATCTGCCATTGATGTTTTTTGTGTGTGAAATAAATGCTTCAGATCTCTGTGGACTAATGTTCAGCACTGATGCGGGACCCACACACACACACACACACACACCTGTACTCTGTGGACTAATGGTCAGCACTGATGCAGGACCTACACACACACACACACACACACACACACCTGTACTCTGTGGACTAATGTTCAGCACTGATGCAGTACCTACACACACACACACACACACACACACACACCACCTATACTCTGTGGACTAATGTTCAGCACTGATGCAGTACCTCACACACACACACACACACACACACACACACACACACACACACCTATACTCTGTGGACTAATGTTCAGCACTGATGCAGTACCCACACACACACACACACACACACACACACACACACCTATGCTCTGTGGACTAATGTTCAGCACTGATGCAGTACCTACACACACACACACACACACACACACACACACACACACACACCCTATACTCTGTGGACTAATGCTCAGCACTGATGCAGTACCTACACACACACACACACACACACACCACACACCTATACTCTGTGGACTAATGTTCAGCACTGATGCACTACCCACACACACACACACACACACACACACACCTGTACTCTGTGTACTACTGTTCAGCACTGATGCACGACCTACACACACACACACACACACACACACACACACACACACCTGTACTCTGTGGACTAATGTTCAGCACTGATGCACTACCCACACACACACACACACACACACACACACACACACACACACACACACACACACACTATACTCTGTGGACTAATGTTCAGCACTGATGCAGCACCTGTTGTTTGGTGCTGGAGGGCGACAGAGAGTATTTCCTTCAGTGGAAACAGAATGACTTGTTGCTGCTGTAGATCACTTGCCTTTGGGTTCCTGCGGCACAGAACACAAAGGTGCACTAGAATAGGCAATGGAACACTTTAGCAATTAAGCAATTAAAACTCCTTTCACCCCTGAAAAGACTTCATAGATCACATAGTTTATGATTTAAAGTCTTTATGTCATAGAGAAGTTAAGTAGCCGGAATCTTCGGGTGCAAACTATGAACAGAGAGGATTCAAGTGGAGCTCACTATTCCATGATCTTTGCTATCAATAGAACATTATGTAACATTATGACAAACCTAAGCAAGTTGGAAGCAGAGTTGCTGATTCATCTTTGGCAATGGAAGCAATTTAAGGAAGTTTATGGTAATGGTCAACAGTAAGCCTCAATTGGGGGCGCAGTGGCTCAGTGGGCTACAGCATCATACCATTACTCCAGGGACCCGGGTTCGAGTCCGACCCGAGGTCATTTCCCGATCCCACCCCCATCTCTCTCTCCCACTTGTTTCCTGTCCACCTCGATACTGTCCTATCCGATTAAAGGCAAAAATCCCATAAAATATCTTTAAAAATGAATAAATAAATAATTGTTTTTTTCTTTCAAAAAGACAAAAAATGAGTCCAGACCCATAACGGTAATGAGAATTTACCAATGAAAAGCATAAAAAGTTTTTGAAATACCTCTAAATGGAGAAAATACTTGTATCTACCATTGTAGAAAATGTTGCTACATGTAGAATTTTTGATACTTATGACCACCAAAATTTAAGAGCCATAATTTTTTTTTTTCGCCCGCAAGAACCACACGTACAGAAAATGGCCTAATGCATTGTTTGTGTGTGTGTGTGTGTGTGTGTGTGTGTGTGTGTGTGTGTGTGTGTGTGTGTGTGTGTGTGTGGACGCGCGTGCATTTGGTGTGTGTGTGTGTGTGTGTGTGTGTGTGTGTGTGTGTGTGTGTGTGTGATGTCTCCACAGGGCCAGCACTGTATTCTGGACGTGTCTGGGAACGCCATCCAAAGGTTGCAGCAGGCACAGCTCCATCCCATCGCCATCTTCATCAAGCCCAAATCAGTGCAGAATATCCTGTACGCACACACACACACACACACACACACACACACACACACACACACACACACACACACACACACACACACACACACACACACACACACACACACACACACACACACACACATCTTCATCAAGCCCAAATCAGTGCAGAATATCCTGTACGACACACACACACACACACACACACACACACACACACACACACACACACACACACATCTTCATCAAGCCCAAATCAGTGCAGAATATCCTGTACGAAAACACTCTCACACACACACACACACACACACACACACACACACACACACACACACACACACACACACATCTTCATCAAGCCCAAATCAGTGCAGAATATCCTGTACGACACACTCTCTCACACACACACACACACACACACACACACACACACACACACACACACACATCTTCATCAAGCCCAAATCAGTGCAGAATATCCTGTACGACACACACACACACACACACACACACACACACACACACACACACACACACACACATCTTCATCAAGCCCAAATCAGTACAGAATATCCTGTACGACACACACACACACACACACACACACACACACACACACACACACACACACACGTACCTTCATCAAGCCCAAATCAGTACAGAATATCCTGTACGACACACACACACACACACACACACACTGGTGTTCATACCTGATGTTCAGCACCCTTAAAGCCAGTTCCCATTATGCGATTTTAGAGATGATTCTGAGGTCGCAGGGTCGATTAGAAATCACAGTCGGAAATTCAGCAGTGGATCTGCGAGTGTAAGCTGGGAGAGTAA
>JAODXP020000028.1:24058903-24076403 GCA_027497455.2 Sardinella longiceps | reverse complement strand
AGAGCCCGCAGACTGGAGCAGGAGTTTACACACCACTTCACAGGTCAGCACACACACACACACACACACACACACACACACACAGTTCAGGTCAGATCAAACATGTGAGTGTCACATACAGCTCATCTTTAAGAGCTTATTTGTAAACATGACACAAACACACGCACACACACACACACACATGCACACACACGCAAACACAGCTTATGTGTAAACATGGCCCCCTTGTCTTTAGATAAGCAAACTACCAACAATAGCTGACATGGAGCTACAGCATACTTACTTACTTAGTGCACAAAACAGCAGCCCTCTTAAAACAGGTATCTGCACACATCCAACGCTCCCAAATACAAGTACATTGCTTTGCATTATCACCCGGTGGAATGGAATACTGTTTTCTGATTGGCTGTCAGGGTGTCCGTTATTTCTAGATAACAGGACACCTGAGGCATTGTTGGGTTAAAAAAGTTTAACCAGCATTCTTTATCAATGCTCTTTAGAATGCAGCCTTGCGGATCTTCTTTCATAAGAAAATAGTACCCCAACCGAACAGGATAACTTCTTTCTAAACGGAGCCACATGTTTCTTTTATGTTTTAAACACTTGCTTATCATCTATACGTTTTAGTTGCAACCGGGTGATAAGCGGGATAACGGCCTTCGAGGTGTCCCGATATAGAGAGATAATGGACTTCGCGTAGGCAAACAGCCCTTCGGCTTCGCCGTCGGGCTGTTCTTCGCCATACGCGTCGTCCATTATCTCTCTATATCGGGACACCTCGGCGGCCGTTATCCCTTACTTATTACACAGCTCTTTATCATACTGTAGAATGCTCACACACACACACATACACACACACTCACTACACGGCTCTTTATCATACTGTAGAATGCTCACACACTCACAGACACACACTCACTACACAGCTCTTTATAATGCTGCAGAATGCTCACACACTCACGGCACACACACACTCACGGCTCTTTATAATGCTGTTGAATGCTCACACACACACACACACACACACACTCACTACACGGCTCTTTATAATGCTGTAGAATGCTCACACACACACACACACACTCACTACACGGCTCTTTATAATGCTGTTGAATGCTCTCACACACACACACACACACACACACACTCACTACACGGCTCTTTATAATGCTGTTGAATGCTCATACACACACTCACAGACACACACTCACTACACAGCTCTTTATAATGCTGTAGAATGCTCACACACACACACACACACACTCACACACACACACTCACTACACGGCTCTTTATAATGCTGTAGAATGCTCACACTCACACACACACACACACACACACACACACTCACTACACGGCTCTTTATCATACTGTAGAATGCTCACACACACACACTCACACACACACACACACTCACACACACACACTGCTCTTTATAATGCTGTAGAATGCTCACACACACACACACACACACACACACTGCTCTTTATAATGCTGTAGAATGCTCACACTCACACACACTCACACACACACACACACACACACACACTCACGGCTCTTTATAATGCTGTAGAATGCTCACACTCACACACACTCACACACACACACTGCTCTTTATAATGCTGTAGAATGCTCACACACACACACACACACACACACACTGCTCTTTATAATGCTGTAGAATGCTCACACTCACACACACACACACACACACACTGCTCTTTATAATGCTGTAGAATGCTCACACTCACACACACACACACACACACACACACACACTGCTCTTTATAATGCTGTAGAATGCTCACACTCACACACACTCACACACACACACTGCTCTTTATAATGCTGTAGAATGCTCACACTCACACACACTCACACACACACACACTCACACACACACACTGCTCTTTATAATGCTGTAGAATGCTCTAGGCCGCTGACAGTTCAGTCTCCAGGCCTATAGGCTGAAGGAATGCCCTCAGCCAGGGTATGAAATGAACTTTTTGACCCAGCTGCCAATGGCAGGTAAGGCCTGATCTTTTACCGGCCAAAAAATATTTCTACTGGCCACTGAAAAAAATGTAGGGTGCTACAATTTTACTTTCCCCTCAAGTGTCTCTGTAACAAAAGCCATAACACACACAAGTTCAAAATGTATTTTGTAGCAGATGGTTATCTAAACTCAACTACAACGACGTCTACTGGCTCCGTTCATTTCATTTCACATTAATGGCAAAAGTCATGAGCCTATATGAAGCTGTCATATTTCAGTAGTCTGCCAATGGCAGGTAGCTTGTTTTTTTTTTACTAGCCAAACCAAATTTTTGCCCGCATTTGGCCAGTGGCGGGTACCAATTTTAAACCCTGCGCTCAACATAACTGCACTTTACTCAAAGATTAACTAGTGTTATGAAAAAGTGCTCTAAATATCTGTGAATAGCTTAATGAATAATGGATAGCTAAATGGATAAATGTGTGGATAGCTTAATGAATCAAAAGCAAAGCAAGGAGGAATAAAGCTTTACCAATAATGCTTTAAGAAACAACAAGGTTTCACTCTGCAAAGCAAGCAACACACACCTCGTTTAATGTGCCCTGCATGCTACTGTACATGTGCAACTAGCGTAAAGTTTCTGTAAACCCTAGTTGATCAGGTTACACTATTCCCTCCCTGGATTGTTTTGCTGAAGAGATTGTTCGCGATTGAATCAGCCTTAGCACTTGAACTTTCAGCCTAGACTTGACAAATGAAGTCAACTTTACATGCTGAGGAATAGTATGTTCTCTGCGATGTTTCACAAGTGTGGGAAAAAATGGCATAGCCTATGCACAAGGAGATCGCAAACGCATACGCTACACACACCAATTCTCCCATCCTGTTCCACACACACAGAGCCTATGCACAAGGACATCGCAAAAATGCCCAAGCTACCAATGATTGGCAACAAAGAAAGCTACCTTATGCTGAAATTTTATCACTTTTCTTGAAAATATGTTAATCTTTAATGTCTGAGGAAGTGAGTTTGATTATTTTAGGTCATTCACAGACGTATCGTTTTTGATTTATCGATCACATATTACATTTACAAGGATAAATCCGGCTGTAAATGGTCATAGTCTATTAAAGTATAGTGTGATCTCGCCTGCTTTGTTTATAAAATTGAAAAGGTCTTTCGTCGCAAAATGAAAGTGTGGAGGCTACACACACAGTGCTACACACACAGGCTACACACACAGGCTACACACACAGGCTACACACACAGGCTACACACACAAGCTACGCTACACACACCAATTCTCCCATCCTGTTCTACATACACAGGCTACACTACACACACCAATTCTCCCATCCTTGTTCCGTTCACAGGCAGTTCGTAGTTGCATTTAGGTTAGTTAAGTTCCAGTTGTGGCCACGTTTGATGGATGTTTGTTTCTCCTTGTCTGGTAGAAGAAAACTTTTTGTTTATTTTCATTTCTTTGTGTCCTGAGCGATGTTGCAGATCCATTCTTACTGACAGTCTTGTGTCTTGTGTTCTATGTAGCGATCTTGTGTCTTGTGTCCTACTGAGTGATTTATGCTGAATGCATCAATTGTGTGTTGTGTCGTGTGTACCGATCAGAGGTTCGCTAAAATGTCTCACCAATTATTTGTGCCATTTGCAAATACATTTTCTGGCATCTGGCACTCCGAAGTTTTTTCTTAATTGTTTGTTTTTGCGCACGCGAGCGCCGAAAAATACAATAGCAGGTGAAGCGGTTTTGCTTCATTGTCTTTTGGAAGCTTTGATATGGACATACCTGCATCTACAATGGAGGTATTCGGTATCAAATTAAAGTAGACAACCAGAGGCATGCATTCGTACCACTTGTAATGTACTTGCTTGAGAATAAGTGGTTCAATTTCAGTGTAAAGATAATTTGGCTAGGGAAATATCTTTATTTGATATTATAAACTTGGCTTAGTTAGCTGCTGGACTTCCATCTAATAACCAAGAGCTCAAAAAATAAAACTGAACAAAAAACACTACACATTATGATATAGACCTGTAATTTGAATAGAAGAGTTTTCTATCTCTCATTTGCAGAAAGTGAACACCCCAAATCCGTTTGCCAGTTCAGACTTCTCGAAGTCTCACACACAAGAAAGGGGAGGAGTTTGAGTTTCAGATCTTTTTCTTCCCTGTAGAAGCTAGACTTGCATAGAGTAGAGTAACTAATCCCATAGAGTTCTACAAAAAATAAAATAAAAAAATAAAAAAAGAGGAACTTAGTAGAAATGGCTATACATTGGTTTGTTGTTTTTATCCTCTTGATCTAGGCCATGATGATGAGCTGTGCTGCATAATTTTTATTAAATATATATATATATATACATAGATTATTGTATAAAAGGGATAACCAAGTAGCCTAGATGTTACACTCAAACACAGGCTCAAAGTCATGACTACAATTGAGTAAATGTTAAAAAAAGAAAGAAAAAAAAAACATTTTTGTGCCTGGTAGCCAGGCCAGTCACATGCTCACACACAGTAGGTTTTGAGTCCCACAGGTGACATGTGGGCCTGCCATTTTCAATTCAATTCAATTCAATTCAATTTTATTTGTAGAGCGCACAAATACAGTACATTGTCTCGCGGCGCTTTACAGACAGTACGGGAAGCATCCATGAGAATCAGGGGCAAGGAAAAACTCCCTCGCTTTGTAAATAGTTTGTTATGTAGGAAGAAACCTTGGGCAGATCCACGCCTCATGGACTCAGCCTACCTGCCTGGGGCCTAATAAAGTATCCGTAAAGTCTGATGCATAGATTGACCATGGTTAACACAAAACAGTATGAGTACTGAATGTAGTCAGAGATGATATACACAGTTTGTGCGACAGTCAGGGCCAAGGGATGGAGTCAGTAGTTGGAGTGTGGGATTAGTCAGTATTTGGAGTGGGATCAGAGTTCATTGGGTGTTGGTCGCCATCTAAGTAGTGGTCATCAGGGGGCCATCAGGCCAGTTCCATCACGGGCCTCAGAGAAAAGGGGGGATGGTCATGGTGTGTGGCTCCGGGGAGGTTGGTCAGCATCCGTAGTGGGGTAGGGTTGGTGGCAGGGAGGTACGGGAGGTTCATCACTCAGCCAGTGCGTCGGGGCAGAGGAGGCAAGAGAAACAAAGAGAAACAGAAACAAGAGGATTAGGCCAATCTAGGAGGATATCACTTCATGATATGTGTCATATAATCTAGCTAGAGTGAGGAGAGGGAGAGAGAGAGAGAGGAGAAAGAGGGTTGTACAGGATGGCAAGTGTGCAGAAGGTGGCAGCACTAGGCTATCGCAGCATAACTAAGGTATGGTACATGGCATCTCACCAACCCAGAAGGGGGTGGTCAGTGGCCGCCTTGGAAAAACAGCAGAGGTAGCCCTCCCAAGAAAGCACAAGAGGAGTGGTGATATGCCATGGCCCACTCCTAATTATAGGAAATGTCAAAAAGGAAGGTTTTAAGTCTAGACTTAAAGGTATTGAGAGTGTCCGCTTCGCGAATGTAGGGAGGAATAGAATTCCATAGAAGAGGTGCTCGATAGGCAAAAGCTCTTCTCCCAATTGTAGTTTTAGATATGGTCACTTTTTCAAGGAGGCCAGCATTTTGAGATCTCAGAGGTCTTGCTGGATGGTATGGAACAAGTAAATCTGTAATATATGCAGGAGCTAAGCCATTAAGTGCCTTATACGTCATGAGAAGGATTTTGAAGTCAATTCGACTTTTGACAGGAAGCCAGTGTAGAGATGCTAGAATGGGAGAAATATGTTCATATTTCTTAGTTCTAGTGAGTGTTCTAGCTGCTGCATTTTGGATTAGCTGTAGACTTTTAAAGCAGGTGTTACTGCACCCTGAGACCAGAGCATTGCAGTAGTCGAGTCTGGAGGTAATGATGTGTTTTTTTCTCAGCTTTCTGTCTTCAAAGTAACCAAAGTCCACACTAGGACTTAATGCCGAAAATGACTTTATTTTACAGTAACATTAACCGGTATACAATGCTACTGGGGGAAGCGATAGTGTTCAGTCCAAGTCACAAGACATGTTTCCCTCGGGCTATTCCCTCGGGTTTCGCCCATAGATGTTTCCTCGAGCTTCTCCATAAGATGTTCCTTGCTTTCCCATGATGTCTTTTGCTTTCCCTTGTGCTTTCCCTTGTGCTTTCCCTTGTGCTTTCCCTTGTGCTTTCCCAATTTCTCTCGTGTTTGCATGTCCTTTTTATTCCAGGACCTAATTTCCATATGTCCAATCAAACTTTAGTTTTATCATGGGTCATCCCCCTTTACTCAAATTGTTAAGACACTACTGTCCATTTATTAGTTTAACACACCAACTATTGTCCATTTATTAGTCTGTTCATTGTTCTGACACTGTCGCTTTCCCCTTGAGCTGGGGTTTTCTCTTGTACATAAATCCTGGTCTCAGAGAGGTACAGCCGGATGGTAAGAGGTGCCAGAGGGTAAATCCATATTATAGAGATGCAGCTGGATAGCCATAGCCTGTCTACATAGGTTTACAAGGGGATCTTTGTTAACGTAAGTGTGATTAAGTGGGACGCATATGCACGTGCAAGTGCTTCATGAGAGTACCTTCTGTATTCCCTGACTGTCCCCTGAATTTCCCTTAATTTGTCATCCCTGGACCCCTCTCTGTCTGTGACCCTTATGCCCCTGAATTGCCCACATCTAGGTCTTTCGTCTTTCTGACCGGGTTACCCGGTGGCCACTTCCCAGATACTTGTTTTTGTATCCGGCTGCATCTGCAAACATAACTGGTCTTACTGTTCTCTGCACCTCCCAACACATAACAGCCTTTTTACAGCTTCAGAGTTGAACATTGTCTGCACATGACAGTTGACATATTACAGAGGGGCCCCTGCCTTTTTAGAATTGGCACAGAACAAGGAGCACACACACATAGCAAGAAGCACACTCACTTGGCCTCTCCTGCTGACAATATTGTGAACATATTCCAATTCTTCTTGATACCATTTTGACCATACAAATTAGAAAAACCACCACATAATCCCCCCTTTGAGGTCTTTTAAGGCCTCACTAATACCGGAGTTGCATAATACTAAAGTGGTATAATATATTATCAAAACCTACACAACTATGGGAGTAGTATACCAAAACATGCAGAAATATAAGTGTAAAAAACATGCAGAGTATATGTAAAATATAAATGTAAAAAACATGCATAGTATAAATGAGAGGCACTATCAATAAACTAAACTCAAGCAAAATTACTACTTTTATGTTAACATTTAGCCTCAGTCGAAAACATTGTTAAAATGCGTAAAGTTAGGATAATAAATCACAAGAGTAAAAAGGTCCAATAACATATAAAAAGATCCAATAACATATGGTTGAATATAAGGTAACAGCTAGTTGTCTTCTCCACCACGCAATTAGTTTAGGAGGCTCACTAAACAGGAAAAAGAGGTAAAATACGTGGCATAGACTTCCACCTCTAAGCCTCAGAACTCTGCTTGATCAGTCAAGCTGAGTGTTGGTACATCCACCTTTGGACACCAATCCTTAAGAATTGTTAATACCATAGTGTTCTTTTAAAGGTGACATAGAATGGTTTAGTTGTACCTTGTTCTCTGATGTCAAAATAAAATATATTCAATTGTAATTTGTAAAAAATAAGATGAAATTATATCTTACAAGCCTAATAAACACTTCATATTTAGTATGTGTATTAAAATTTCTCCTTTTGCCTAAATGACACCCTCTCTGGTAATCACATTTGAACTGCAATGGCTTGGCGTTACTTGACATCACTTGTAGGCTTTGTTCTAATTCGCCCATGTTTTAGTGGCTATTTCTAAATTCAAGATTTCTATATGAAGAAAGGCAGAACCTCATGCTCATGAGAGCTCTTTGGCCATGCACAACCTTTCTTAATTCATCAAAGACAATGTAAAAGTGGTTTTCCATTCTATGTCTCCTTTAAAGAAACACAATTAGAATCTGGGAGGATATCAAAAGACAAAACTCTCTTTAGCCCTTCTTAACCCATCACGTCATCTAAGTTATAGCAGCAAAACAACCAAAACATGACATTCACAGTTTTTTTTTTTTTTTTAAGAATCCTTTTAGAGTCCCGTGGACTTCAATCTTCTTGGTCTTCTATCAGTATGTAGGCGTATGTTTGGATGCGGTGTTGCACAAAGTAGGATGTGTACTTGTATTGTAGTGGCATATCCTCTTCTTGACAGTCACACAGTAGGTAACAGTCTCAGCATGAGATGGTGTGACTGTTGCTCAATATCAGTATGTGCAGATCATGTTGGATGCATAGTGTTGGAAAACGTGAGATGGGAACTTGTTTTTTTGTCGTGGCAAATCCTCTTCTTTTCGCTGAATATTCCACAAAAGACACCTTTGTCATAATTCCACATCCCAAACAATCTTGTTGCACCCTGCCATACATCCTGAATCTTGACAATCGCACAGACATTTCCATCTTGTTGGGTCCTTGGTAGGTCTCACTCTCACCTGTTATTTCTTTATCCACCTTCAGAGGCATTACGGCTCTATCAGCACTCCTGACTTCACATAGAGACACTTGTGTCCTTATCTGGTTGGTCATGGTCTTCACCACCATGGTACTTATGTAGAGGATTGCACAGCCCAAGATTAGTAACATACTTTTGGCTGAGTATTTTGCCCAGGGGTTTCTATTCATTTTTGAACTCCAGTCTTTCATGTACTTTGCCTTCTGTAGTTTTTCCTTCTCCACTTTGTCTTTTGTTGCCTCTCGTGTTTCTCTTGCCCTTTCTGGTGTAAATTCCCCTGCGTCCTCTCTCTTTCTCATTACAGGACAATTTTGATAGTTTCCACTTCTGATCACCTTGGTTGATTCGGTCAGATGTAATTTCTTTGGGATTGCTATTGGCAGTATTATTTGTTTTGCTCCTTTCACCCTGTTCAGGACTGGCACATGTGCTGGGATTCTTAGAGATGATTTTGGGTTGTTGCTGCTCAGCATCTCAGTGTGGAGGCTACAGACACAACACATCAAATCATCAATGACATCTTGCATGCATGGTGACCAGAAGCATTTGCTGAATTTTTGTTTCTCTTCTTTACCTCCCCCCTTGCGCAATGATCAAGATCATGCGCACCTGAGATAAGGAGGCACAGATTGATGGTAAAACCTTGCTCGCCCCCCTTTCAGACAATGTTGAATAATCTGCATCATGTTGGAGTTGATCACGTCTGATGCTCGTTGCAATTCATTCGTGACGAGGTTAAAGGCTTCCAGGCCATCAATTGTCCAATCCAGTTGTCTATTTAGGTTTCCCAGTCCTGCTCTGTTCCTTGTGGCTTGTAGTTGTGCTGTCGTCTGTTTGTAGCACTGTACCCACACTAACGTCAATCCAATTAGTCCATTGACTGACATCATCTGTCTGGCTGTCAAAGGATTTGTTGTGATAGCAGTGAGTTGCCTAGGGTCTATCCTTCTCCACGTTTTCCACAATCATAGGTTGTCCCCATAGCTTTGCCTTGTGTGTGCTTTGGTACAGTGTGTCTTTGCCTGTTCGGGCCACTTGAAGATTGGTTACATCAGAGCCTCTACATTCTTTGAACAGTTTTTTCAGCATGACTGACCTTGGTTGCATCCCCTTCTTTAGCCACCACAATGCATTGTGCTGTTAGGGATACCTTGTGTTTGACTCCTGTTGCATTTCCACTCATTCTTTCGCTTTTTTGGTTGGGCCAGACTGCTTCTATTCCTAGGGACGTCTGATTAACCAATGACAGTCCTTCGTCGGTGCATTTAATTTGTAGTCCTAATCCACACAGCATGTCCCGTCCCATCAGGCTTCTTGGTGTGTCTTTTGAAATTAGGATGGGCATTTCCACACTTGAATTTCCAAACTGAATCAACACTGGATCTGAAAAGGGTATCACTTGCCTTTGTCCTGAGAATCCTATTGTCTCAGCTACTTTTCCACAGCTTGACAGGGGGAGATGTGGGGCATCTTTTTGGCTTACACATGTGAACGTTGCTCCAGTGTCCACCATCATCATAACTTCTTTGCCCTCAATCTCAACCTGCAGCATAGGTTCCTCACCAATTCCTTCTGACAATACTGAGAACTGCCGGCCCAACACAGGATTCTCTAGACACCCATTGCTTTCCCATGAGGCTTCTGGGCTCATTTCGGGTGATTCTTCTGGTTCAATCTTCTGAGGCTGCAGTTCCTTACATTCAGTGTCTTGCTTTTCATTGTTCCAGTGGTATATATTGTGTGGACAAGTTCTTGCCAGATGATTTGTATTACCACAGACATAACATGCGCGCTGTTTTGGTTCTCGTTGGTATTTTCTTTTACTTCCAGACAGACCACACTCTCTAGATGATCGCCACTGCTGCTGTTGTTGGCCTTGTGATTGCATATATGCAGGCCATTTCAATCCAGCCTCCTGGTTCCTACTGTTTCGGTTGTAGGTGTTGTGTGGGCAGGTTCTTGCTAGATGATTTGTATTACCACAGACATAACATGTGCGCTGCTTTGGTCCTCTGCCTTGTCTTCCTCTGGATTGATCTGTATGTCTGGAGGATTCCTGCTGTTGCTGTTGCCATTGTGCTGGAACCCAAGGCAGCCATGTTAACATCTGTTGTGCAGATGGGTCCACTGACATGAGTGGAGCTAGCCACAAAGGTGGTGTGATGACTGCCACCCCTGTCTGTGTTGCAGCTGCCACTGGTGGTGTTGTTGGTGGCTGTGTGGTATTCACTTTTACAGTGTTTTTGCTTTTCAGTGCCTCTACTACCAAAGGAGCCTGGACCGCTTTCCTGGACACCTCATGTTCCTCCAATTGTTTATAAAGCAGTCTTCTCTTCAGATCAGCATCTAGGATTTCAGCCTTTTCTTTGTCTTCTCTGTATAGCTGTACATGATGTCTGATGAAGTCCTTGAATTCCTCATGGCTCATGCTATTCAATCTCCACTCAGACTTGGTCTTACTTTGGACCGTCAGAGGCAGTGTCCGTATGATTGCTTTTCTGAATGCAGCTTTAAGCACACAGCAATTATTTATGTTCATTTCAGCCACAGCTCCCCAATTTGTAGTTTCTTCATCTATCCATTTGATAGGGTCTTCATCGTCATTAAGTTTTCTTGCAGTCATGGATCCTTGGTCAAATCGATTTGGAAAGGCTGTCCTCAGGGCTTTCCATACCCTTGTCCTGTAGTTATTGAATGGTATTTTGTCAACAGCATTATCCCCTACTATGTTAGCCAAGCCTTCTTCATCCATGATCTTCCTCAGTTCCTCTCTTCCAACTAGCTTGGACAAAATATGCTTTATGTCACCAAGGGCAAGGCTTTGCCCTTCTGTGTGGCTCTCAAACTTTGAGATCCAGAGTCCTGCCCCTCTTCTGATAGATGGTAAGTATGACATTAATCTTTGGACATCTAAGCACCCCCATGGCTGATACTGTTCTGCCCCCCGGTCGTTGGTGACTAAGGGCATCATGACCTTTTCTGAAGCTACCTCTATGCTCTGGGTTTTCTGTGTTCTTGACTCCATCTGGTCTTTCCATTTTTCTTTGAGGGCCTGTCTTATCTTTGTTATTTCTTGTACTATATCCTCCCAGGCTGTTTCCCATTCTTGTTGGTCTCTGGCCCATGCTCTGTGCTGGAACCTCTCTTGTCTTTTCTGTTTTTCCTTGTTTTCCTTTGTTGTTTCAGTTTCATCTTTTAGCATAATGTTCACTTTGGTAAGCGAGCTGATCAGTTTTTCTTGTTCTCTCCTTGGTGTGCTTTGTTTTGGCTCATGTCGCCCAAACAGTCTTGAATGTCTTGCAGCTCTACTTTCTTGTGTATTTTCCATTGAGCTCATTCTGGTTTCAATTTCTGTTGTGTGGCTCAATTCTTGTTGAGCGGTCAACTGCCTTGTCATTTTTCCTTCTCTACTCACTTGTTCCTCATGTTTTTGGTTTTCTATTCTTCTTTCAGCAAATTCAAGCCTCGTACTAATTTCACTTAATCGTTGCATCATGTCCTTTATCTCATTGCTTTGTGCTTCAGCTATGAGTGTCTCTTTTACCTCCATTGGATTTTGTCCTACTCTGTACTTCTGCTCTTTTATTGGCTGCTCAAGAAGTGCTGTCTCATTGGTTGTTATCTCCATCATAGGCAGGTAATGCACTTCTCCCAGTATTTCCACTGGCATTTTAGGTGATAGATGTTCACATTTCTTCAGCGCTTCATCCATGAATACTTTCAGTGTGTGGATTTCCACTTCTCTTTTAATTGCTCTTTTATTACGTTTATCTTTTCTCTTATAGTTCATGATCTTTTCTTCCATATACATTATAAGTTTCAGGTCCCAGGAGCCCCCCTTTGGCCAGGGACTTGTGTCCTTCTTGGTCCTTTTAGCCCACTTCTCAGAACATCTTTCTAAGGTGGCTTTCATTGTCAGTTGCTTCTTACTGAGCTCCTGTACTGGTGTGAGCAGCTCTGTTTGGACTGTTGTAATGTTTCTTCTTTTACCCCCTAATTTTGCTCTGCACAGGGCTAGGAGACCCTGGTGCTCAGTATGTCCACACAGCAAATTCATGTTTGTGTTAATATGATAGGTTGTCTATTGATTACAATGGTGGATTTTCAGATGAGTGGTGATTCCTCCCTAGTTCCCACTTGATGCTTCTTTCTGGTCTGCTGATTATCCTGGAAAGTGTCTAGATAATTTGCTATACTGTGGACTTGGCAGGGTGCTATATTGTGGGCTGTTGGGTCAACTTCTTGATGAGTGCCTTGATGTCTTGTAGATGTTGTTGAGGATGATGATGATGATGAAGATGCGAATGGGATTATTGAGTCTATTCTCTTGTCTTGGGCAGATAGCACAATGAGTCTTTGTGGTGGTGTTAAGGGTCTTTTCTCGAATGAGCTGTCTTCACTGGAATCACTGTCCATCCACCCTTATTCTGTTTTCTTTTGACCGAGCCTCTTATGAGGGGGAGGGGACAATAACTATGCTTAACACTGGCTTTTTCTTTTTGAATTTTATTATTGTGCCTTAATGCTTCTCTATCTACCTATATATGGTTTTTGAAGCTAATCTATACCATTATTACCATCTATACCATAAATGTTCTGTGTTTTTTGTCAATGTTGAGCGCTTTCAATGCTGTTCACTGTCTGGTGCAATGCTGGATATCAATGAGCACCTGCCTGGTGCTGAATTTGGCTTCCTGATCTGTCTCTCCCCGATTGAAGAGACGGCATGTTACCGTAATCAAGCTGTAATATTCCTAATACTGTTCTCACCTATTGTTCCTGAAGTATTTGTCACTTAACAGGAGAGTGGCAGTGTCAATTTCAACAAGTCAACAACTTGGTTGACCCTATGATAATCATTATACGACAAACAGCAACCCAAATATGAAGGATCAGGCTATAACAAAATTGTGATAAACGGGCTGAGTTAACCAATTTCTAGCTACTAATTACATATAAACAAGCCAGTGGTTATTCTGTAATTAGACCATAGGCTAAACATTACTATCAAGATTAAGACTGAGTCAACGGTTAAGTGGGACAATCATAAAACAAATGCCAACATTTAAATAGTATTTATATCAAACCAATAGGTTAAACAGGTTATCAATAGCCTACTAACAGTTCATATAGAATATAAAACTCTTAATTTGCACATCACACATCAGAAACCAAGAAGGGCTATCAATTTAGACAGAACTAATGATTAAATGGCATATGAAATCAGGAAAAAGCTAAACAAAACTTATTAAAAAAGGTCAATAATTGAATATAGTTGTATACGAGCTGAATATAGCTACCAACTTGCCTCGGTTAATAGTTAATATATAAGTAATGTATGAGATCCAACTCAAAATCAACCTTTAAGCTAATCAGTCACCAATAAAACAATACAAGTCTCAATACAAGCAGAATGGAACCATTGATTAAACAACTCTAACGGTTAAACAGTAGGCTTCTGGAAACAGACAAAAGAACTACACTTGGCACTGCTTAATTAGACAAGATAAATAGCCAAACAATATTAACATCAAACCAAGAAACTAGATGCACCATTTAAACAATGCTTACAGTTACAGTAGGCTATTAATCCCAGTGTTCATTGACATTTAGGAAGAACCAGAGATCAATTAGCAATTCCAGGAGGCTTATTGCCAAGACAATATGAATATACAGTACATGTACAATTCTCAGATGGTAACTTGAGTAATAGCCATTAACATTTGTATCATCCAGATAAACCACATTACTAAGCATGGAAAAAATATCAATCAACCGTGAATCAACCTGGAAATTAGACTCAATAAACTAGATTAACGTTGTGTGTTCTTTAAAATCTACTGTATCAATAGTTGGATTATTAATAATAAACTCAATGTCAGTTATTTACATAAACAATTTAATGTTTACATAAACGGTGAGCAAGTCCAATAGTGTCTCAATTTTGAAGCTATAGACAAATCTAATAGATATCAGAGAAACATCACACATCATCCATGACAGCTTAATCTTAGTTCAGCCATTCAATGATATCACAATGTAATCACACTCCAGCCCAGCAAATGGCGGTAGTGCACCACAGTTACAACAGCTAGGCTAGGTAGTAGCTAAGCTATGCTAGGCTTAATCACAACAACAGAAATACAACAAGCAATAGGAGACCAATGGTTAAGCTCGGCTAACCTGCAGTTGCTAAGCTATGGCCAAGCTATGCTAAGATAGCAACAAAAGAACAGCAGGGAATGGAAGGCCAATGGTTAAGCAGTTAGCCTACAGCTGCTAAGCTATAGCTAGGCTATGCTAAGCTAGTTGCTGCAACAAAAGAACAACAGGGAATGGAAGGCCAATGGCTAAGCTAGCTAGCCTACAACAGCTAAGCTATAGCTAGGCTGTGCTAAGCTAGTCCGGAGCCGATTCAATCAATTGTCAGTTCTTTTGATAAATCAACATTCAGCCATTATTCAATATTCCTCAGCCTCCCAATAAAACCATCCATCATCTCAAATTCCTCTTTCAGTAGGCAGTCAATCAATCATTCCAACTCACAATCCAACTAAACCAACAATAACCTATAAACTGGTAGCCTAATATTCCTTTGTCAATGACATCATTGTCTGGATCAATTTATATACAGTATCATCAATTTTATGTTACTCATTAAAACTGGGTACAGACTGAAAATCCTGTTGTTTTTATTCAATATGACACAAATATGACACATCCTATTCAATGCTTATGAACACAGTAATGCAATATACCGCCTAACTTGTGGAATAGTCTTCCCAAGACTATTAGAACAACAGGCACTCTATCTACTTTCAAGAGACCCTTGAAGACCCAGCTCTTTCAAAAGTATCTCTTGTCTTAGTTCCTTAAATTACTTGGAATGCGCTGATCAAGTACTTCTAAACTCTTGCACTTGCTCTCCTATTAGCAAATGGCATTCCCAGTAGGCATTTACTTGTATTGTGTTGCAGCTTGACTGTTATCCCTCTTTTATAAGTCGCCTTGAATAAAAGCGTCCGCCAAATGCACAAATGTAAATGTAAGAGACCACGAGCCACTACAAACGCCAGAGGAAACTCCAACGTCAACAGTCTAGCCTACCAGGCTCTATGGGCTCTGTGCACAGTGGGCCTTCAGCCCCCACCCTTGCGCTTGGTCTCTGTGCTTGGTCTGACCTCTCTCTCAATGCACGCACCCTGGCACTTGGTCTGATCTCTCTCTCAATGCACCACATAGGCTACATTTCAGGGTGTACTCCTCAACATGTAATATAATTAACTTTCACCTTAGATTATGTCCGACTAAGAAGAAATTTGCACAATTTAATTAAACCTAAAAATCTGACTTTTGCTCAAAAAATCAGTTATGCCTACCAACACAATTAGTGAGATGAGCTACGCTATGTCCAGACTAAGAATCATTTTTCCTGCATTAATCCTTAAACCCATGAAACAAACCCCAAAATCATCACACTTTGCTGGTTTGGCTATATGATTCTTAAACTCTCACCGTCTTCACACAGACCCAAATAGGCCTAACTTTACTGGACAAGGTGACAAACTAAATTACACCAAACTCTATCAGCGTGTCTTAAGACCTCCAAACCGTTAGGCCTATTCGAAAAATTGACACAACCACTCTCGTTTTGTATAATATTATATCAGTTTGCTGCCAATCTTTCACTCGCTTCCTACAGCTGAGTCTTTGACAGCACAGCACAGGATGTAGCCGAAATGTATTTTCAGGCCACGGGTCCAAGATTCATTCTTTAATTAAACATAAATGGCCCTTTCTCAATCCTTTCATACCATAAACCAACACTAAACAGACATTAACAGACACCAAACAAACATTAAATAGCTGTTCAACATTGACGTCATTTTTGCAAAAAAAAAATGAAAACGTGTGAATTTCAGAATCATGGACTAGGTTATAGACTATACATATACTATCAGTCTATTTGAATTTCAGAATCATGGACTAGGTTATAGACTATACATATACTATCAGTCTATTTGAATTTCAGAATCATGGACTAGGCTATAGATTTATACTATCAGACTATCCGATTTTTTATTCAAAATAGATATAGACTATACATGTACTATCAGTCCTGTCCGACCTTTTATTCAAAATCATTGCTATAGACTATACATATACTATCAGTCCTGTCAGAACTTATAAAAAGATAAAAATAGAAAATACGATATAAAAAGATAAAAAGTAGAAAACATGATCATGGACCAGGTTATAGACTATACATATACTATCATTGCTATAGACTATACATATACTATCAGTCCTGTCCGAACTTATAAAAAGATAAAAATGGAAAATACGATATAAAAAGACAAGAATATAAAAATAGAAAATACGATATAAAAAGATAAAAAGTAGAAAACATGATCATGGACCAGGTTATAGACTATACATATACTATCATTGCTATAGACTATACATATACTATCAGTCCTGTCCGAACTTATAAAAAGATAAAAATGGAAAATACGATATAAAAAGACAAGAATATAAAAATGGAAAGTACGATATAAAAAGATAAAAAGTAGAAAATACGATCATGGACCAGGTTATAGACTATACATATACTATCATTGCTATAGACTATACATATACTATCAGTCCTGTCCGAACTTATAAAAAGATAAAAATGGAAAATACGATATAAAAAGATAAGAATAGAAAATACGATATAAAAAGATAAAAAGTAGAAAATACGATCATGGACCAGGTTATAGACTATACATATACTATCATTGCTATAGACTATACATATACTATCAGTCCTGTCCGAATTTATAAAAAGATAAAAATAGAAAATACGATATAAAAAGATAAAAAGTAGAAAATACGATCATGGACCAGGTTATAGACTATACATATACTATCATTGCTATAGACTATACATATACTATCAGTCCTGTC
>JAODXP020000028.1:24055302-24058803 GCA_027497455.2 Sardinella longiceps | reverse complement strand
GTGTGTGTGTTTATGGTGGTGGTGGGGGCATGCTGTATCTGACTCTCTTCCAGAAGTGGGAACTGGGGTTGTGTGTGTGTGTGTGTGTGTGTGTGTGTGTGTTGTGTGTGTGTGTGTGTGTGTGTGTTTATGGTGGTGGTGGGGGCATGCTGTATCTGACTCTCTTCCAGAAGTGGGAACTGGGGTTGTGTGTGTGTGTGTGTGTGTGTGTGTGTGTGTGTGTGTGTGTGTGTGTGTGTTTATGGTGGTGGTGGGGGCATGCTGTATCTGACTCTCTTCCAGAAGTGGGAACTGGGGCTGTTTGCTGCTTGTTGTTCCATTTCCCACCTGAGGGGGGAGCTCTTGTTCAGCAGCAGCTGCAGCCCAGGGGACACTTGGGAGTGTGTGTGTGTTTGTGTCTTTGAGGGTGTGTGTGTTTGCGTCTGTGTCTTTGGGGGTGTGTG
Source organism: Sardinella longiceps (assembly GCA_027497455.2). Classification (NCBI taxonomy): domain Eukaryota; kingdom Metazoa; phylum Chordata; class Actinopteri; order Clupeiformes; family Clupeidae; genus Sardinella; species Sardinella longiceps. The sequence continues at coordinate 24,058,360 of JAODXP020000028.1, read as the reverse complement.
TGTTTGTGTCTGTGTCTGGGAGAGTGTGTGTGAGGGGGAAAGTGTGCTTGTGTGTGTCTGGGAGAGTGTGTGTGTGTGCGTGAGTTTTTGTAAGTGGACATGTGTGTGCCCGTGTGTGTCTACGTGTTTAAGTGAGTGTGTGTGTGTGTGCAGTTGTGAGTGTAATAGTGTGTGTGAGAGTGAGTGTGTGTGTGTGTGTCCGTCTCCAACTTGCACCATGATGACACTCATGGTCTCCTGCACCAGAGAGCTGTGGAGTCCCATCTGCCAATCAAATTGCTCAAGGGGCGGAGCTAGCTCCTGAGCCCCGCCTCTCCCCACCGTTGGCATGACAACCAGCAATCGCCGGCTGAGACGCATGCAGCGCTCCACTTGCTCCACCTGGTCTGATGACATCATAGAGAGGGGCAGGAACAGAGAGACACAGCGGCCAATAGCACAAATCAGACAACTGTTTACAAAACATTTAAAACATTTCTGTGGCAAATTTATGCATTTGGCTAGCCATTTTAATAGTTTATTAATTCAGAGTTTAAAGACTTTGAACTGGAACTGTAGTCTTAAGGCCAATTCAGACTGAAGACCCGTGATGAGATTAAGCGGTTTTAGAGAGTAGCTGCGGCGGTGTGAATCAATTCATTCGGTGTTTAATTCATAGTTTACAAAATGAGGATTGAAGACTTACAAAGATGGAAATTACAAAGCAATAAATTACTAATATGATCTTCGAAAGTGAATTCTGAATTTTACACACACACACACACACACACACACACACTCACCTTCCCCAGGTATGTCGTCTCTGCCGTGGATGTAGAGTTTATAGCCACACACACACACACACACACTCACCTTCCCCAGGTAGGTCGTCTCTGCCGTGGATGTAGAGTTTATAGCCACACTGATCCTCCAGAACTGCCGGCAGACTGGAGCTGACAAACACTGAGAGAGACTCACATACACACTCTCTGGGGTAGACCACATAGGCATCATACACCTTACCATCTGAAACACACACACACACACACACACACACACACACACACACACACTCCTTAGAGCTGACTCACACCAGTGGCGATTTTAGGCCATTTTTAGGGGGGGTCAAGCCCCCCTGAAATTTAGCTCAGCCCCCCTAAAAATCACGGACAATCTTTTTTTTTATTTTTTTTTTGCGCACGCGAGCGCCAAAAAAATTAATCGCGGGTGACACAGATTTGCTTCATTGTCTTTTGGAAGCTTTGGTATGGGTATATCTGATCCTACAATGGGTATTTGGTATCAGATTAAACTGGACAACCAGGCGAATTCACTGGTACCACTGGACAATACAGGGTTCAATTTCAGTTTAAAGATCGCCCATATTTTTACAGGGAACTATCTTTATCTGGTGGCTTAATTGGCTGCTGGAGTTCCATCTAGTAACCAAGAGCTCAAGAAATAAAACAAAACAAAACAAAAAAACTGGACATTATGATAGACCTACAATTTGAACAGATGAATTTTCTATTACCCAAATATTCTATTACCAAGGGCCATACCTGTGCAATAGGGGGGGGGGGTGGGGTGACAGATAAGGTGGACATCATAGAAGTTAGGACTACCCCTGATAGAAAGGAATATGATGCAGCCTTATTGCACCTCTGCACTTATTCTTTTGCGCAATAAACTTAGGAATAAAATATTAAAATACATGCTGTTTGATTTACAGAGAGCCAATAACAACTAGGCTACAGTAGCAAAGAGTCTAATGCTCCTAGAGTGAAGTTTTCCCTTTCATTCACATTTTACCAGACTGAGACACACACACACACACACACACACACATCTCTCTCTCTCTCTCTCTCTCTCTCTCTCTCTCTCTCTCTCTCTCTCTACACACACACACACACACTCAAACACACACACTCTGTTTTTACCTTCAGTCCTTCGAGCCGGCCTGAACAGCAGAACCAGATCAACTGCAAACCACTTCATCACCATGGCAACCAAGAGGGAGACCAGCAAGCACACACACACACCCCACCATGACAGGCAGGAGGGACTCTGCAAACAAGACAAACACATTTATTCACACTCACACACACACACACACAAACAAGACAAACACATTTATTCACAGTCACACACACACTCCCCACCACTACAGACAGGAGGGACTCCACACACACACACACACACACACACACACACACACACACACACACACACACACACATATACCGACTACAGACAGTAGGACTCTGCCAACAACACAGTGCTTAGTAAATGTGTGCATCATCAACATAGCTATGATAATCTGTCAAATAGAACAACAGTGTCCTAAGGATCAATCCCTGAGGGACACCACAGGTTAGGAGCAATGACATTTCTGTTTTGCAAGTAAAGTTTTAGCTGCATTATCATCACTGAACCTGAGTAACAAAAAATGTTGAAGTGGATGTAGGCCTAACAGTATGTTGTGAAGCAGAATGTTGAAGACTATTAGAACAACAGGCACACTTTCTACTTTCAAGAGACTCTTGAAGACCCAGCTCTTTCAAGAGTACCTCTTGTCCTAGTTCATTAAATTACTTGGAATTGTGGGAATTTTTTAATGTTATATGACATCAAGTAAGGCTAAAAGAACATAGTCTCTGGGGTAAACAGCTAGTCAAAACAAGGCCTCCCTAAAACTGTTGTTTGAAAGGAATGTTGTTTAAGACAGGAATGGAAAGTGCCTCATCTTAAATTGACAGTTAATGTATAGCCTAACAGATGTTGTTGACACAAAAGACATTAAAGACGTAATGTTAAAGCTTACAACTCAATCTCTATATATGGCAAAGTGCCAGTAACCTTTAAGACTATTGGTTTGTTGAAGTTACTGGTAGGATTGTTTGAGTATATATGAGGTAGGAAAACTCTCGGTCACTAGAATTTTTGGAACATCTTGTAACATTAATTCTCCGGTGAAAGCTCAATAAATGACCTGCATCGTTTTGAGAAACTTGGCTTCCTGCTATCTTTTTTCTTCATCTTTTTGAAATCCGACAGAATGCACTGAGCTAGTACTTCT
>JAODXP020000028.1:24037802-24042802 GCA_027497455.2 Sardinella longiceps | reverse complement strand
ACAGAGTTCCAAAAATCATATATAACCTGTGTGAGGGTTTCTATTTTCGTAAATTAAAAAAAAGGCAAAAACGTAACATTACGTTTTTGGCACTCAACGCATGACAAGTAATAACGGCATATTACGTTTCTGGCATTCAAAGTGTTAATTCACACAGAGAGAGACACACAATAAGCAATTTGTGTGTGTGTGTGTGTGTGTGTGTGTGTGTACCATCATAATCGGTGGAGTAATTCTGAGAGATGACATTTTCCACACTCATCAGGAGAAGAACTTGTAGAACAGGAACCTGCACACACACACACACACACACACACACAATCATATGCAGAACACACACACACACACACACACAATCATATGCAGAACACACAAACACACACACACACACACACACACACACAAACACACACACACACAAACACACACACACACACACACACACACACACACACACACACACACAATATTAGGTAATATTATATTAATAACAGTTCCACAATTAAAATCATTACTATAATCATTTGAGTTTGAAGAGCATTGGGCTGATCTCCTAGACTAGGTGGCTGCAGAGCAAAGATCCGCGACAATATGGGATCACAAAAAACGGCGACGTTCTAAAACTCTGAAACTGTGATTTGACATGTCAAATCTTTTGCGACGGCTTGTAATGTAAATGCTGCAACAACCTGCGACGATTGATTCAAACTGCTGCAACTACTTTGTAAAACCGTCCCATCTAGTCGTGGATCTTCAATCTGAATTGGCCTTAACTCACACTCACACACACACACACACACACACATGCACACACACACACATATTTCAGTCTGAATTGGCCTTAACTCTTCTCTTCTGTCCCCGTATTCTAGCATCATCTCTGCCTATTGAGGCAAACTCAAATTATAGGACAGCTTACTGCCCCTCTACCACCAGGGGTCCCCCTAGAGCACAGATATGTGTGATTCATGCAATTTAATATCATTTTCATACATGACACACCAATATTACTTTATTTATTCCTTCACAGTGTTGTGTTATCAAAAATAACTGTGAGTTCGACTGCGGATTAACGTGGCGTTTATTCAACCTAGAGATATTCAACAACTGCCTGTCTCTGACCCCTAGTGATGATGTCATAACGCACATAAACCTGTGTAATTGAACACACCACACACAGAAGGGCAGTGTTAGACTACAAAGTACAATGCATGTATGGGAAGGTGTATATGTGCAACATCAAGACTCTATCAAGTCTCTGAAATAGCACTTTCCACTTTCCACAGTCCTTCAAATGTGCTGCTGTCACAGAGAGCAATGTAGAATTTCTGAGCAAATTTAAAAGAAAATACCGGAGTGAATTCAAGCATAGCCCTGTTGAAAGAGCTTATTAAATGCGCTAGTTAGCCAGTGGAACAAAATAATTTGGTTCAGATTGACTCAATCTAAAGTGTTTCGCGTTCGCGTTAGGTCTATGCTGTTCATAATTCTTTCATTTCATGCAAAATATATTGCTGTTAGGCTCGTGCAGCAGGGCTATGCTTAAACTTACTCCGGTATTTTCCTGTAAGACCCCAGAACTCTACGATAAACCAAAAGCAGACATGTGAAAGTCCATATTCTACTGTACTGGTGTCACACATTGACCCTTGACCCACATTGACTTAACTTGAATACTTTTTCTAGATACAGCACTCTGAAAGTGTTTCCTCAAAAACCTCTGATCAAAACAAGCCCGGTGTTAGTTGATGAAATATTTTTTTATGACAAAATTCTAATGAGTTTGGCAAACCCTAAAAATATACTTATTGATGTACACACACACACACACACACACACACACACAGACACTAGCGAAAACATAACCTCCTTGGTGGAGGAAATGAATTAACAAGCAAAAATTGATGTTTACAGCACCTTGAACTGCTTTTGGTATGAACTGTGCTTTAAAAATAAATGTTGCCTTGCCTAAAATAAATAAAACAAAGAAACAATGTGATGAAGTAAAATGATGGATAAAAGCCGGTTGGTCTTACCGCAGCTGCCATGATCACCAAGACTGCCGACTCAGCCAAACTCAGTGGAGTGTATACACACACACACACACACACACACACATACACACACATACACACACACACACACACACACACATACACACAAGCGTGCACACACACACATACACAGGAACACACACATTTCCTGTTTTTTCTTGTGAGTGTTCTTTCACAGAAACAGATAACAAGTAAAAACAGATAAAAGGTGGAAGGAGGAAACATTCTAATCACACCCCAGTGATGATGAAACACTCCTGTGAACTCCAGGAACATACACACACACACACACACACACACACACACACACACTCATACGCATACACACACACACACACACTCATACGCATACACACACACACACACACACACTCATACGCATACACACACACACACACACTCATACGCATACACACACACACTCATACGCATACACACACATACACACTCATACGCATACACACACACACACACACACACTCATACACACACACACACATGCACACACACTCATACGCATGCACACACACACACAAACTCATACACACACACATGCACACACACACACACACACTCATACGCATACACACACACACACACATGCGCGCGCACACACACACACACAGTACACTTACACACGCACACACACGTACACACACACATACAGTACAGTCACACATGCACAGGCACAGACACACACACATACAGTAGACTCACACACACACACACATGCACGCATGCACACACACGCACACTTACGCACATATACACACACATGCACACACAATGCCTTGTTGCCCGTGTGTGCAAGGTTGCCAGAGTGAAGCGGCCGTGGTGTGCTTCCAGCGTGGATTTCCACATACTTTGGCGCTCTAATGCTTTCGGTGGGATCTTCTCTGTGCAGGCGCTCAACCCCGTATTCACAGCAGCAGGAAGCATTGTGGTAGCGTGGCTGAGCGATCTCTCCGGAGATGTGAACTTGAATCTCACCGCTGCCACTATGACGAGCGGCGTGCAAAGAGACAGCTCGTCGTTCACTCTCCAAAGCATATGTTTCCGAATCACGTCGCTCTCTTAGCCATCCTGCAACAGAAGTGAGGAATATTCCTCCACCTTCAACTTGCCCCCTGTGGTAGTGCGAGTGTCTTTAAGGAAGTCCTGAGGGGCTTAGTTGCACTGGTAGCTCAGTGGTAGAGTGCATGCCTCACATGGTCTTGGGTTCAGACATTGCACTATATCTTGTGCCTGAGGTGGTGTAGTGGTTAAGGCACATGGCTACCATGTTAAGAAATTGTAAATTGTAAATTGTAAATTGTAAATTGTAATGGTTCAAATCCCAGTTCCCACTGTTATTCTTGTGGGTGACTAGCAGGGCCGGACTGGGACCAAAAAATGGCCCGGGGGGGGCTTTTTGCCTTTAATCAGATAGGACAGCACAGAGATGACAGGAAACAAGTGGGAGAGAGAGATGGGGTGGGATCGGGAAATGACCCCGGGTCGGAATCCCTGAAGAAATACAGGATTCATGCAGGGGATTATGAAGTTTTTTAGGTGGTCAAACTTTGCAACTTGTTGCAGGGTATCTGCACATTTTTCAAGTACAAATTTAAAGACTTTTAAGACCTTTTCAAGACCTCTAAATGGAAAAATTAAGACCAGGGACCAGGGAAAAATTAAGGCAGTCGGTTGTAATATTTCTTACAACTGAACCAAAATTTATTTCATTTTAGACTTTAATGGCATTTACTGTTGAATTCTCAGTTTGATGTGATGCAAATAGTCTTTTATTCTTTTGGACCCTTTTTGGATAATAATGAGGAACATGCCTTGGACAATCTTTCTTTGCTATTTGCTAAATTCCCTGATATTCATTCTAAATAGTTTAATTGAAAGTGTGTCTAAACCCTTGGAGGAAATGGGCTACAATAGCCTACCTTGTGTTTCTGAATCAGTGGCCTAATTAGCACAGGGTATTTTTTTGACCAACATATCAGTCATGGGATGCTTGTCTGAAATGAGAACTTCAGCCTAAAATTGGAGGCTAAAAACAGCTGTTATTGGTATGTATAGTGGTGTTATTGCTAGCCTACCTGTTGGAATGCAGCTTATTTGATATGGCTCATCATGCATAGCCTACCTGTTTCCACAATAGCCTACAGTACTTCGAAATCATTAATTAATCTGTATGATAAACCGTTTATCACAGCAACTAGTGACCACCATAGATGAGTGGCTCTTGTGGCGTTCTTTCAAATGATATATGTATGACATTTGGGAGAGAAAAACTCACTGAGTTATTAAATAGAAAAAAAACTGATAGATTTGGAACTCATAAGCGCACGCGACCACATCGCAATATTAAATGCGTTCGCTGTTTTTATATCGCGAAGGGTCGGGTGGTGGGTAGAGGTAGGGGCAATTTTAAGGTTACCTGCTGTCATTCATGCACAATAATATTTGACATATGATCTCACGTCCTTTCATCTTTGTCTTTAGCTCTTTCTCTGCCATTACGATCTCGTTGACGTTAACGTAGGCTACTGACTGAACTGAAGTTTGCCTCCACTCATCAAACAGAGTTAAAAGCCTGCCCATAATGAAAGGCACGCACACACACACCGTTCCGTCAGGCACCCCTTCTCTCTCTGCCACTCTCGCTCACTCTCTATGCGCGCAGGTAAATGTTTCACGTGCATGATCTGGCTTGCTAGCTCTAGATTCCGGGAGATATTCAATTCACTGCCCCCAAAAGGTACGCTGGTCACTTCTTAAATTACGGTCAAAAATAACCGGATGGAGGTTTCATTCGTTCGGTCAAATAAATTTAATACCTTCTTCTGGAAAATTCCAGTCATTCCGGGCAATTTAAGACATTTTTAGGCCTTAAAAACCGATTATTGTATTTAAGACTTTTTAAGACTTTTTAAGGACCCGCGGGGACCCTGT
>JAODXP020000028.1:24004380-24037702 GCA_027497455.2 Sardinella longiceps | reverse complement strand
AAAAGTGATTAGTGACAGAGCCATTATCAGCTTCTCTGGTCTTCCAGCTGCTGTGCTGAGGGGATTTTCTGATGGGATTTTTACAGAGCAGATCAACACACACATTGCAACAGTGACACCTGCTGGAGGTGCAAGTAACAGCACAAGCATCAGTGAGTTGCTGAAGTTGGAAGAAAAGACAGTGACTGCAGTGACGGGGAGGAGTGTGCTGATGACGAGTGTGAGAGAGCAGGGCAGAGTGGAGAGAAGAGAAGCGCCTCTAGGGTGTGTGATTGAGGCAGTGCCCTCTAGCGCCACCAGCTGGTGAAGACTCAGACCATGAAGCCTCACTACTGCAAATATGACTGAAAGCACATGATCTAGACTGGTGAAACAGGGCGCAGTCACTACAGCAACCACAATAGAAGTCAGCACCACTTGGAGGACATCATTGAAGAGGAGGGCTGTCATGAGGGGAGAGATTTTTCCACCGGAGCGTCTGTACTGATGAAGGGTCCTGGTGGCCCAGAGGAGAGCGGGCAGAACCACACACAGGCCAATGAGTGTGAAGAGCAAGATGGACGCATCCAGGCTGGAGATGAAGAGGGCAAAATATCTGATCCATCCATCACCAACCAGGAGGGGGCGATGGTCGTCCATGGGTAAGCTACCTTTGATGCAGATGGGAGATGAAGTATTCTCAGTCCTGATCCTAAAGAAAGCCAGAGAGGACAGTTTACTGACTGCAGGGCTCTCTCAATTCAGTTGGACAAATATATATTTCACAAAGGCCCTTCCACACATTTATAGGGTACTTTAAATTGACCAAGGAGACCTTAAGAGGGACCAATGCAAACCTATTCAAATAACTCTAAGTGCCTTGTTTTCCAGTCTTAGACAATGAGCTGTGATCTCATTTGGTGCTTTAGCATGTCAGAGTTCCATAGCACACTGAGTGAATATTAACTTTGTCAGAATTGCAATGGAAGAAGAATGAAACATTTTTGAATATTAAATTTCAGAGGAAGTGCAGGAAGACTATGATCCACACACATTCACCAAAAGCTTGGAGATTGTAAACAGACAGTTCTCAATGGTAAGCTCATTAGCAAAAAACTGCATTATCACAAGGTTACTGTTACACGTTGTGCGAATACAACAGGCTTCTAAAGTTTTAATATTATGTTAATTATATTTTATTATTATTATTATATTAAGTTTAATGTTATGTTCGCAAAGTTGGCGAGTCAGTTTGAAATGTGCTGAATATATGGACTGAACTACAACTGGACATGGACTGAGCTGCAACTGTTTGTCCCTATACTTCTTCTATTCAGGAATAAACTAAAAACATGACTGTTCCTGTTATCCTTATGTCATGGATATTTAGTGATTTGGTATTGTTAGGATTCTGTGGGAAAGATACTAATCAAATACAGAATATCATTGATATTCAGTACCATCAATCAGTGGTTTGGATTTGGTCTATAAGTAACTGACTAACTTTCTGAATATATCTATTTCGAGAAACATTCAACACCCCCTTAGGGAACCTTTGCTCAGCAGTCTCTTTTCCTCTAACACATCAGGGACATTACTGAACCTAATTCGAGTTTCGAGTTTCAGTACTGACATTTTTGTTTCCCATCCCATAAAGTCATCTTTCTCTCGGGTTAAACCATGGCAGGAACAATTAATACCATCAACAATGACCTCTGGCAACAAATTGAGACTTTTCTATATGGTGAATATAGCACAGCTGAGGGATGTTGTTAGGCAAATTTCAAAGTGGAGAGGAGTGTTGCTAAAACCTCTCAGCTGACTCATTTATCTTTTATACTGTACATCCTGCTTTCAAATGTCAGTTTAAGAGGATAATCTTACCAGCAATTTATAATCCTTTCCAATGTTGTTATGGTGTTGTTCACCTCTTTAAAATTCTTTACCTCCTAAAAAAAAGGATCCTCACCTCATTTCACTGTAGATTCAAATTTCAAAATATCTTTATTCGTCTAACTGTTATTTTAGTTTCTATTCTATACTGTAGTCTTATTTCAGAGACACAAACCACTTCCTGATATGGGTCTGAGAAGACACATTCTTCTCTCTCTCTATCTACTGTATGTCCTTTCTCTTTTGTTTCTTCCTCTTTCCCATCTCCATGCTCTCTCTTTCTCTCTCCCCCCCTCTCTCTCTCTCGCTCGCCTTTGCTCTCTCAGAGTTTGTCAGACTTTCAGCCCACTCAATAATCCACTTTATTTTCGTCTCAGTGCAGATTTTAGTTTTTGCATAGAGAAGCATAGAGAACTGCCGATGACTGAAACCGTTCACTCTAAATTTAAATTGACACTACTCACCACATCTTTCATGACTGAGTCCCAATTGAGCACTTTACAGCACAGAGCTTGTTGGAGTATAAGGCAGTGAACTTGCAATGGCTTCTGAAACCCTCGCTCCTTCATCTCCCATCGCAGAGCCCAATAAGTCTTCTTATGGTGCCCCATCTATTGTGACACTAGCTAATTTAGATCAGTCAAGCCCCAGATCCTCAACTGTTTCCTGAACTTTGCAGAATATGTGCTTGCCTGTAGTGGTGCCCTTCATGCTTTGCAGTGCTGCAAGATCGTCTGTTATCTCGAATGCTGAGTCATGCGCGCCACGAATAAAAACCAACAGCAGTTCAGTGTCCTTTATGTTGTTACTTTCGTCCAGTGCAAGTGGGAAAAAAGCAATCTCTTTCATTTTATCCTATAACTGATCCTGGACATTAGCTCCTATTTCTTCTATTCTATGTGTGATTGTGCTTGCTGACAAACTCACAGAACACAGGGCATCTTTTTTTTGTCAGGGACAGGGTAGACCTCTTCCGCGATTGCAGCCACACACAGCTTCACAAACTCTCCCTCAGTGAAGGCCTTATCATTCTGCGCTACTTTTCCTGCCACACAAAAGGTAGCCTGTAGACTTGCTTGATTCTGCTGTTTTTCTCTTACAAATGTGTTCTGTTGTGAAGTTAGTTCATCAATTTTCTCATCTTGCCTGTTTGTGTTTGGCCATTCAGGTGATACTTATCCTTATCTTGTTTTTGAAATGCCTTAACAAGCGTTAGTCCTTAAAGACAGCTACAGACTCAGACTTACAGATGTCTTGTCCTTACACTGAATGACAAAAATCAACAAAGTGGAGTGGAAGGAAAGAGTTTATTGATGGAAACAATGCAGTGTGTGTGTGTGTGTGTGTGTGTGTGTGTGTGTGTGTGTGTGTGTGTGTGTGTGTGTGTGTGTGTGTGTGTGTTTGTAACAGACAGTGTTTAAGGGTCAGATGTGCCTTGAAAACAGCAAGCAAACATCCTGATGAAAAAGGGGAGTTTGCGCGTCTTCTGTCCAGATCCAGAAACAACTGGAGTGTTCTCTTTAGGTGGAGTAGAAGTGGCACGATCCATAACACCGGCTGAAGAGGGGAAAATAATCACCAGATATCATCAAACGAAAGCAAAAATAATTATCAACAGCATCAATTGTCAGCATCAGTAGGCCTATAAATACCTGAGTCTGAAGAAGCACCAGTGGGAGGCATCTTGCTGCTTCTTTTTCGCAGCTGAATAAGGAAGGGAGAAAACATCATTTACATCATCACATGGGAACATGTACTGTAAATCCTATTGTTATTGCTCTAAAAAGATGACAAAGCCATATTTCAAGTCAGATTCTTATCGCACCTTGATGTTGAGCCTCATTTTAGGTATCCTCCTCCGTGCTCCAGTTGTTGCTCCAGGCACAGGCTCAAGGGAGCTTCTAGAACTCAGGGCTGATGGAAGTAGAGCTGAAGTTGATCCTGCATCAGGCTGGTGCTGCAGCTCCTTGCCTAGGGTCGCCAGCAAGATTTCATCAAAGGAGACATCTTGTGTCTCCACAGCCTTCTGCAGGATGGCCCCAGGGCCAAATTCCTTTAGAAGGAACTTGTCCATGGCTTGGTAGATTGCCTTAATCTTTGGGTTGTTCTGATATAACCCAAAGTTAGGAGCTCCTGAGGCACTGCTGAACTCTGCAGAGCACTCTCTGAATCATCTCCCGAGAGGTGTCCACCACACTGGGAGAAGCAGTTTGTTGGTCCTTGAGTTTGGCCAGCAGCCTGAGCATCAGAACTGTGACCAAACAGCCATAATCATTGCTGTCAGGACCAATCACAGAGTCCACTGGGGAGCGATGACCTAGACTGATCTGCTCCTGTGCAATGGAATCAAGTTCAGCCTGCTTGAGTTCCATGGTTGATTCCACCTGGACAATATCCAGAACCTGGTGGAGCATTACCCTAGTGAACAAATCCACTACTTCCCCACGTTTCTGGGGTGCAGAGACCACTGCCACTGGCAAGGCAGAAGAACTTTTGCCAACAGCGGATGATTGCGCACTTTGGGTTCTGGACTTCAGTGCCACATGGGGAAGAAGATATGGCTGAAGCAAGTTCTTGATGGCATCCTCTGCATAGGAGTAAACCAGCAGAGAGGGACTTGATGTCCGCTGTGGAGATCCTTCAGAAATCTCAGAACCTGAAATCCTTTTGCCTGCAGCCACAGGAGTTGATGTTTGGCTGTTGCCCTGAAGAATGTCCTGAAGCTGACCCACAAGATTCTTGGCAATCAAATGAATCTTCCCACTCGATAGGAGGTTTTCAAGGATTGTAGTCACACCAGTCAAGTCCTCACTGTGCTCACCAGCTGCGTCAGAGACCACAGATGCTGCTGAATGTTCTTCCTTTTGAGGGTACCAAGCAACAGTTTTCTTCAGGGATGCCAGGACAGCTTTCATCCGGAGCATCATTTCAGTCAAAGGACCACTTGTCATTTCAGACGATGCTGCAGAGATACTTCCGACTGAAGTGTCTCCTGATCCAGATGATGTGTCCAGTGAGCTGTGGTTGGGCCAAGACAATGGAAACTTTTAGTACAAATAAGGAGACATGTTTCTATTATTGAATAAGGAGGACAAATAGTCCACATGTCTGCTAATTTGATAAACTGTGTGAGTCTTCTCACTCATTGATTCTGAGATTACCCATGTTGATAGATAGGCTACCTTTGTGTTTCTGTGGATGATGAGGATCTGCTGTCAGTAGCTTCCTTGTCCACAGAGACATATGCTGGTATAACCACTGCGATGGAACTAAGACGTACCACTTTCATGATGGCAGTACACACCCCTGAAAACTGAGTCCTTGTCATCTGCAATCAGCAAAAACACATTCAGTTGTGACAACCGAAAACACAGCCATAAATTTACATGTTAATTTTGAATTTAATCAATGCTGATAGGAACAGAAACAGTAGGCTAGTACATACAGGAGTGCTGAGCAGGCTGCTGAAAACCATCCACTCCCTGCAGAAAAGAATTAGTAGTTTATTTCAGTCATTTGTTGTAAATCATGAATAAATAAAGTTAAATTAATAAGATAAGAAACAACAACTGGAAGCATAACATACTCATCAGAGAAATTCTGTATGCAGTCCTGTAAGGAAGAGTCTGTGGCAGATTCTGAAGTGGAACTATCAGAGTGTCCTGATGAGCCTTCATGCTGAGAAGGATCTGCTTGATCTGCTTAAACATAATTTAAACAAGTGGATGTTTAGTGGATGCTTAAATAGGATAGCCAAGTCAAGTTGAAACACCATGAGTTATTAAGGAACAAAACTTACCCATTTCGGCGTCAAAAACAATCTTAACTTGAGTCTCTTTCATTTTGAAAGGAAATAATAAAGGGTATTGAGTTAACAGAACATGTTAACATCTCTGAAAATGTTCTCAGAAATAAATGAGGCTATGAATGCCTTGCACTGTTATCAGAGCAATGTCAGAGAAATGTCATCAATTATTACATCACAAAGCTGAGTGACATCATAAAGAAAATTGCCAGTGGTGTCCAAGAAATCACTAGGGCTTTTTCACACATTAACATTCCGATATTCTATGGCATTCTATGGTGGTAAACTGAACATTCCACATTGAAATGCCTTGAATCTGTCCCTTTTTCTAACTTGAAAAAATGGGAAGCAACATTTAAAACATACCTAAATTCACTTTCTTTCAAATAATGCACATGGGAAGCTCACAAATTGGGAAGACCCAAAGAGATACAAACTGTTAGAATACAAACTGTTTTCATGATCCGCACAAGAAAAATGTTAGAATGTTAAGTTGTGAATATGTCTATGCTAATGAAAATCATAATTTAAAGACACAAGAACAAATGGTAGCCTTCACCTGTATTATATGACCAATTACTTTTCCCTTTCTCAAATAATTAAATTGCACATTCAAGAATTTGATTTTTTTTTCACTTGTATTTGTGTATTATGTCTGACTGCAGCAAATTGGAAAGTTATGTTAGTGTTGATATGCAGCGTGTTGAAAACTGACTTCTGAAATGTCTATTATATAAAATGCTTATGAATAGGTTACACCATCAATCAAAGCCAAAACCTGAAGATTGATTCTAATGCTGATGCAGCTAGTGTGGCTCTCTCAATAAGGTTTATAACTGCTCATTTGGGAGGCTCCAAACACCCATCTACACATCTCCATACACGAGGAAAGCTGAGGAGCATGAACCTACAGTACGTGACACACACAGTTTAGCCACAGCTACAAAATAGAGGTTTATACACATTCCATGCCCCCTTATCTTTCAGGAAGCATTACCGCACATGGACAAGGACAGGAACATGGTTTCACACAGATAAAACCATGGGACTCTTAACTCTCCTCATTTTTCAAGAACAGAAATAACATGCATGTACTGTATGTATTATGGTGTATACTGTATATGTAGTCACAAAGTATGTATAAATAGACACTAAGTAAATCACTATATTAATAAACAATATTCTGTGTATTCAAATAATGCAAATGTAGATCCACACAAGAGGAATATTGGTCCAATGGGATTAACCAATCACCTGATACTTGTGTCTCTACAGGGGGTTATTGCCTTTTCCCTTAATGGCCAACAGAATTCTGCGTCTTTTTATGAAAGGTTTCTTTATTAGAGATTAGATTAGAGATTAGAAGTTTTATCCAGAAGGAAACGGAGGTGTCCATTGATTAGCATGCACATAATAAACACACATAGGCACACAGTCAAGAAGGATTGTGACACATTCAATTGGGTATTGTGGAAAATTAAAAGAGAAGTGTGGAATCAGTCAGAATTTTTCTGCAGTTTTCAAAGTTTTTGGTATATATAAACACACTCAGCAATGTTTACATCTACACTATCAGAGTGAGGGGGCTGAGAAGTGCACTAGTGAGAGCTAATGGGCACCAGAGCCCAGGAGTTTCAGTGCATCAATATTGACAGAGATGCAGTGCTGAACATAATATCTAATCAGGATCAGAAGTCAATGGCCTCCGTTGTCCAAAAATATGAAAGCAAAATTATCTAGCAAAAAAGAGAGCCTAACCCACTCAGCCTACCAAGACGATTAGGGAAGTTGGAAGTTCATACTTGCTAATGACAGTAACATACAGTAAGTGATCCGCATACCAATTTTTGTTTGCTTTCTGAAATTTATTTGTGCAACATTTGAGCTACTGCTCTTCCTCAGGCTTAAGGCGTGGGATCACTTATGTTGCTGCCGAATACGTTATGCTTGATCCAGCACCCATCCCAAATGGAGAAAGGGATGTGTGGTATCCGGCTGACTGGTAGAGAATGAGATATAACTCTGTAAATGAGAGGACGAGGAGCAGCAATTCTCTGTACACAGAGTTGCCCTTGACAAATTAATGAATTACAAATGGTTGACAGTCAGTCCATGTGTTAAACTGAGAGGGATACAAAGACTCATAAAGAATCATCCAATTCTTCTAAAGCCTGGCAGATATCTAATTCCACAGATAATGATCACATTCCTAGTATTTTTTTTCTTTTTTTCTGTTGTCAATTTTTAATTGCACCTTAATTGCACTTGCGTTTGCAAGCACTGTGTAATTCCTTGGAATTGCAAATCTAGTTATTATTAATCCTATTTTTGTAAACCGCTTTGGATAAAAGTACGTAGTAGACATCATTCTTACCAAGACAAAAAAGAGTCAACACATGGCTCAGAAGTGTGTTCTTTATTATGACTCAGAGTGATAGTTTAGATAGCAGAGATGATTTGCTGTTTCACCTGGCAGAGCAAGGATGTTCTTAAAAGACACACTGATTTTTTTTGTGCATTTGTAACAAAATGGGAATAAAAATGTATCTATAGTTAGAGGAGTTATCCAGAATGAATTGTATCCCTGCTGTTTTACATTGCTACAGTGCATGCTGTCGATAGCTATGAGAATGGCCAAATTGGACTGAAATGGCTAATGGCAGCTAACAGTTAAAATGACACCTAATTGATGTGATATGCCTGCATCAGTTAGCATTAGCTGTCGTTTCACTATTTTAGTCTGCGTAGTAAAAAATTAAGTCATTCTCATAGCTATTGACAGCACTTAGCAGTAGGGCTACTGGTTTATTCACTCCGGATAATTAATTTAAAACACACACACACACACACACACACACACACACACACACACACACACACAGTTACCCTATAATAGGTAGCTTTCTAATACAGTGTGGTAACATTCTCTTTGCAAAGGCTTTTAGATCTTAACCAGCTCTCAAACCTAGTCAAACTTGAAAGTTCTTCAGAGAGAACCTGTCGTCATGAATGCATTGGTCTTGGGATCTCCCTGCAGACCAGCACACACAGAGCAGGATCAGCTAACACTCTCAGACTAGAGATGGCCAGAGCCATGGCTCCCCATTGCGTCACCCCTGCGTCTGAGTAGAAGTCCTTCAATGCTTGCTCTGTTTTTTGGTGTGTCACCATATAAACAACCAAGGGGCTGTACAGGAAAACAACTGTGAACAAACACACAGTCATCATGGTCAACCCAAGCTCTCTGATCGCCTGCTGTTTGCTTTTGGAGATGTCATACACACAAAGACAGACACAGGCAAACGTGAAGAGCATTGACAGCATCACAAAGAGAAGGTTTGGGATGTCGCCCTTCACGATAAACATGAGGACAATTAGAATGCAAACTGTTGTTATGGCAACGGAGCAGAAGCAGGATAAGAGCTGAGCAGAGGAGTGTGGGTTCTTCAAATGCAAGGAACCCTCTATCGCCACCAGCTGGTGGAGGTACAGACCACACAGCCTGCAGCTCAGTAATTTCAGAGGGGACTCCAAGGTGATAAGTGTGTGCTGTCCACAGAAGACACCACCACCCAGCAGTGATCTGATAACAGACAGTGTCATAGTCAGCTCTGCCATGTCACTGAGGAGGAGAAGGATAGCGACCGCACAGAGTCGTCTGTTGTGTCTGTGTAAGCAGACGGAGGCTAAAGCTTTACCCACGGCAGGAAGTGACACGGTCATGGTGGTAATCAGGAACACACACACTCGGATGACATTGGGATCATGGTTCGGAATGCCATCCACTGTTGATTGATTTAGATTCTGATTCATTTTTTTTTTCTTTTTTACTCTAGGACAAAGAATATATAATAAAGATGTTCACATGCAATTATTGTAATGTCAATAGTATATGAAGAATTCAGAAGAAATATATTTCAAAATATAAGTAAATCATTGTCGAATTATGTCTTTTTACCCAACTTAATAAATAATTTCGGGGAGATATGACAAGGCTGTGTCACCTCATCATTTAGCGTTATAGCAGTGTTTCTCAAACTGTGGGGCGCAGACACATGACAGGTGGGGCGCGAGATATGTCTTTGTGATCGACCAACAGTCGCACCATGCCCCCAGAATTCACAGATATACGCGTATGACAGTAAATTGAGCTTTCTAATGGTGTTATTTTTTGTGATGAGGGGTTCGAGAGAAATTTGGCTTTGAATTAGTAACATGAAAATGCTAGCATTGACAAAAATCCTGTAGTAGTAGTCCTCACAGAGATACATGTATTGTGCGCAAATTGAGCCTTTCAGGTGGGGCGTGAAAATTCTCTGTCTTCCAAAGTGGGGAATGACAGAAAAAGTTTGAGAACCACTGCAATATAGTGTATAAGTGACAAAGAATTCTGAGATTTTCCCAAATTAAAACCTGACTCTTCTGTAGTTGCAACTTATACTAACACCAACATAAAATGAAATTTGTTGATTTTCTGGGCTTATATAACATGAAAATACAATACAAATAGTCCCTACATGTTGAATAGGAGTCGTTCCATGCCATAGCAGGCAAGAAAATCACCTTTTGTTGGTCTTAGTACACTTTGCAACAACAGAAGAGAAACTACAGAATTATCAGAATGTATCAGAATTCACTTTTGAACAAGACAGTAGGAGAGTTGTAGGAGAAACAGTATGAGAGATGATAATGGTCTAATATGATTTAATGATCTATGCTAAGCTACGCAGAGAAGGGCTGGATGGACTGGAGAAAAACTCGACTCAACTCAAACGTTTACATGAGGGCAGGTGGAAAATTAGATACATTTCCCAAAATGGTGGCCTATCACCTTAAAAAGGCATTTACAGTACTAAGGTCTCCAATTCATTTGTTCTTCTGTGAGCAACTATAACACACCTACACATCAGAGGGCAACAGTGCCTAGGACATTGTAGTGCTGCACATGCCCAGTATGCTCCAGTAGGTGTCCCTGTAAGCTTCATATCTGACTGCTCACAAGTACAGTACGTTTCTTTTGACATACTTATGTGTGTGTTACGGCTGTCTGTTCAGTCATTTCCGTCTCTCTTGTTTACTATCCCCTTTTGCTTGTGTAACGGCTGGTGTACTTCTGCTTTGTGTTATAAAATGATGACCCAAAACATGTGTTGAACTGAAGCTTTATTTACCTGTACACAAGTAAATGCAGAACGAGAAAGTTGGTCCTCCTTACAGCTACTCCTCCAACTCCTATAACAATCAAAAAACAAAACAACCAAAAATATCACAGCTTGTTAGCTAGTCTTGCCTACTGTATGAGTGTCCCAGTAGCCCCTCCTCTCACCCCATGCCTTATCTTGATATCTTTATGGATAGAGGTAGGTTGGGAGATATGAGTTGGTTATCCATCTGTTAAAATATTAATATTAAAAAGTTCCATCTATAAGTTTTATTGCATTTTTTTAATATCTAATCTATGTACATTATTTTTGGGTTATTTTTGTAGGATGACTTTTCTGATGTGGGAGCTAGCCCCACAATGGATTTCAGCTGTGGTTAGCAGTGTACCAGGAAAACTATTACACACTAGATCTATTGTGCAATTATATGGGTGATATTCCAACCTGTTACACATGATTGTTTGTATTAACTTGGCTGACATGTCAGTGCCAGTACTAGTTCAAAATTACGCGTCAGTGAACAGATAGGCCTACATCTTGGAACTTGAACTGAAATCTGAAAATCCGGGGTTCATCTGATGAATCAATGTTGCTATTGCAGGAAATGGATAGTACAAGTTGGCATTTTTTGTCACATCCATATCACCATTAAAAATAACCACATAAATGGTGATATGAAATGATTTGTTGTATCAATCTAGAGTTTACATGCAAAATTGTATAAATATATTAACCAATGTTCATTGGAAATTGAAGATAATTTCATGAGTAAATATCTCTGTCTTACCTGAGTCTTTTAGTTGCCTATAACCACATCATTTTGTGCATCAAGAAGACCTAAGAAGTCCACACCTGCATCCTTCCTCTCTGCGACTTTGATAATAGTGACCTGATAGTGGTGTAAACAAGTGACAGTTTGATGCCTGAAGCCAACGTGGTAAAATAAGATGGTAGATGTGGTGAACTCTTTTTAAGTGACCTAGTTTCAAAACAGCAATACTGAATATCCAAGAGCTCTCTCTCTCTCTCTCTCTCTCTCTCTCTCTCTCTCTCTCTCTCTCACACACACACACACACACACACACACACACACACACTGTAATTGATGGATCTGCTCCAGTCTACCTTACTGTAATGCCATAAAGCCATATGCTAAAGTCACTCCCTCCAAGGATCGCTGCTTAGAGCAACCAACACAGCCCACAGGTCAATCCCGATTTCTCAGCCATTATTCCACACTGGTGGAACATATTCTCAAAGACTACAAGAGCAACAGACTCTCTCTTCACCTTCAAGAAATTCTTGGAGACCCAGCTCTTCCAAGAGTACCTCTTGACCTAGTCCCTTCAACTATGCACGTACAAGATCACACTCTAGCACTTCTTAATAATCCTTGCACTCTCCAACTTCTAGTAAGGTACAGTACTTGTATTGTGTTGTAACTTGATTGTTAATCCTTTTTGTGTACAAAGTACATCGCTTTGGAGAAAAGTGTCTGCTTAATGGCGTAAATTTAAATAGACATAATTTTTAACCATGACAAAAAAGTCAACATGGTTGTAATGTGTGTTCTTTATTAGACTCAGATTAATAGTATTTCATTTGATTTCAGATAACAGGCAGAAATGGTTTGCTATTTCAGTTTGACCTGAGAGCATTCATTTTCTACAAAGACATACGGATATGGTTTTCTGTGTATTTGTAACAAAATAAGAATAAAAATTTATCTAAACACCAATGAGAAAAGCCCCTCTTGACACACACATACAAACACAAACAGATGCATGCATATACAGGCACACACACACACACACAAACACACACACACACACACAGTGTACTTCTTTTATTTGGATCTTAAAGGGCAACTTCAGTCAATTTCAACAAGAGCTCTATTGATCAAGCTACTTGAGAATAGCCAACACTGAAGACAGACATTTTGGTCCAACCATATAGGTGAACAGAGAATAAGCCTTAACAGTTAACCCAATGGGGCAGATTTTTAAACTATGTTTTCAGCATCTAAATAGGTTTCATTGAACAGAGAATAAGCCCTAACAGTTAACCCAATGGGGCAGATTTTTCAGCATCTAAACATTTCTCTTACTTTGCATATGCTTTTAGTCCTGAACCAGCTGTCAAACCAACAGCAATCAAACCTGAAAGTTCTTCAGAGAGAACCTGTCATCATAAATGCAGTGGTCTTGGGATCTCCCTGCAGACCAGAACACACAGAGCAGGATCAGCTAACACTCTCAGACTAGAGACGGCCAGAGCCACATCTATACAGTGCATCGGTCCATGGCTCCAGTAGTAGATGTCCTCTTGGTGTGTCACCATATGAAGGACCAAGGGGCCATAGAGGAAAACAACTGTGAACAAACATACGGTCATCATGGTCAGCCCAAGCTCTCTGACCGCCTGCTGTTTGCTTTTTAAGATGTCATACACACAAAACAAGACACAGGCAAAGGCAAAAAGCATGAACACCACCACAGTGAGAAGGCTAAGGGGGTCGCCCTTCACAATGATGAACACAAGGATAATTAGAAGGCAAAGTGTTGTTATGCCAACAGAGGAGAAGCAGGAGAAGAGCTGATCGGTTGAGTGTGGGTTCTTCAAACGCAAAGCGCCCTCTATCGCCACCAGCTGGTGGAGGTACAGACCACACAGTCGGCAATTCAGTAGCATCAGAGGGGAATCCAATAAGGTAGGCGTGTGCTCTCCACAGTACACACCACCGCCACCCAGCAGTGATCTGATAAAAGACAACATCATAGTCAGCTCTGCCATGTCACTGAGGAGGAGCAGGATGGGGACGGCTGAGAGTTGTCTGTTGAGTATGTGTGAGCAGACAGAGGCTAAGGCTTTACCCACGGCAGGAAGTGACACAGTCATGATGGCGATGATGAACAAAAACACATAGACCATTATTGATTTTTTTTAGATTTTGATTTCTTCGTTTTTCTTTTTTTTTTGCTGTAGGACAAAGAAGATAAAAACATTCATAGGGGATTATCCAGTAACAATAGCAATAGCATATGAAGTAGAAGAAATAGATTTCAAAATATTATATATTGGGAATTATGTTTTTTTAGTCCAAAGTTTACTGATAAACTTCAAAATCTTACAGGATAATTATAGAGAAAATATGACGAGCCTGTGGCCTAGAACTCTAGACATACATTACTCTAGCGCAGTGTTTCTCAAACTTTTTCAGACCGAGGACCACTTTTGCCCAAAAATATTTTTCAGGGACCACCTACCCTCACACCCCCTCACCAACTTGCATGCTGCTACCTCTTCCTTTCGACCAAATCAACACGCATCTAAATTGGCATTTATGGGCACTTCAAATTCAGATAGTTTGAAGTTTTTACTAAAAATTACAGGCCTGCTTCATAGTATTCATTGAACAACTCCTCTTTGGCTTTCAAATTTTTTTGTGAGAAACAGGGAAACTAAATTCACTTTTTTTTTTTTTTTTTTTTGGAAATCTCCTTGCGGACCACTTGAGCTTGCTCGCAGACCACCAGTGGTCCCCGGACCACACTTTGAGAACCACTGCTTTAGCGGTAGCAAATTGTAGTATTACTCAGCGAGTACGTCTAGCCATCAGCCATAGGTTGTACTCAGACACTGGTGGTCTCTGAGCTGTTTAAATCCAAATACAACGCTCTAGATTGTATTCAGACATCTTGGTGTTTAGCCTATCACAACATTCTATCTGGACAGGGAGTCATTGGTCAGGCTTAGCGTTCTTTGAATCGACTGGGTACTTAGCTGTCTTAGCCGGTCTATCACTCGTGGCCAGACAATACATTTATGTGATAGTCTGGCTTGTCAGGCTAATGAGCCTCTTTCACCACACCCTGTAACACTATATTTACAACACCAGTGTTTCTTCTGTGAGCCACTATAATCTATATCTTGACATCAGAGGACAGGCAACAGTGCCTTTGACATCATATAATGCTGTACATCCCCTGTATGCTCCAGTACTGTATGTGTTAAATCATTTGTCTCTCTTGTTTACTATTCCCTTTTGTTTGTTTTCAATTCAATTTGATTTAATTTGTTGAGTGCCAGATAAAAAGCATTTGCCTCGCTGCATTATACAAACTAGTGCCACAAGAATTACAAGTAGTTCAAAAATTTGTATCAGAAAACAGATTCTGTAGGCCTACACCCTCTTGAACTTGAGTATCTTTTTCTTACCTGAGTCTTTTTGTTGCATGTGTCCACATCAGTCTGTGCATCAGCCTAAGTCCACACCTGCACCTTCCTCTCTGCGACTCTATGAACTAATAGGGTGTAAACAAGTGGCATTTTGATGCCTTAAAAGGCAGTGGGGTAAATAAGATGGTAGATGTGGTGAACTCATTTTACAGTAAGCGACCTAGTTTCAAAACAGCAATACTGAATATCCAACAAGATATTTTTCTCTCGCTCTACACACACACACACACACACACACACAAAATCAAACTAATGATGCTTTATTAAAAGGAATGAACTGGAAGTTTATGGGTCATGACATAAATGGTTTCTTAAACTTATCCGGCTGGCTGGTACAGAATGAGATATAACTCCCAAATGAGAGGGACGTGTGGGAGCAGCAGTGTCCTTGACAAATGAATGAATTACAAATGTGTGACTGTCAGTCCATAATAAAGTGAAGAGAGATACAACAGACTAAGAGTCTACCAAAGCTTATAGGGGGTGATGCAACAACCCAACAAACCTAAAGAAAAACCTGAACCCTTAAGGTCCATCTCTCTCTCAAATCACTAATGTTGGCCTACAGGGTAATTGATGGATCTACTCCAGTCTATCACAATACCATCATAAAGCCAAGCCATATAACCTCCAGTCAGCCCGCTCCTCCAAGCATGGCTGCTTAGAATAGCCAACACCGTGCACAGGTCAATCCAAGCTTTTCTCTGCCTTGTTCCACAGTGGTGGAATAACCTCACCAAGGCTACTAGAGCAAGAGACTCAATTCCAATTCAAAGGTGCTTTATTGGCATGACAAGATAGTAAGATAGTAATAGTAGTGGAACAGTAACAATAACAGGAACAATTATTGTTATCTCTCTCTCTGTCTTCACACACACACACACACACACACACACACACACACGCAAACTATCTCATTCTTGAAGACCCAGCTCTTGTCCTAGTCCCTTCAACTACCAGGAATGAATCAAGCACTCACAAGATCACACTTTTGCGCTTCTTAACTTTTGCACTCTCTAACTCCTGTTATAAAATCACAGTAACACAATAGTAAAGTACTTGTTGTAACTTGAGTGTTAATCCTCTTTTTGTCGTTTTGGATAAAAGCGTCTGCTGAAGTCATAAATATAGCCTAAATGTGTAAATGTAAATGTAGTAGGGCATCCTTAATCAAGACAAACAATCAATCAACAAACATGGTTGAGATGTGTGTTCTTTAATATGGTAAACATACTGACACACACACACAGACACACACGCACGCACGCACGCACGCACGCACACACACACACACACACACACCCTCTTGGTTATTTTCAAATACAGTGTGGTTGCAACTTGCATGTGCCCTTAGCCCTAAAACCAGCTCTCAAACCTAATCAAACTTGAAAGTTCTTCAGAGAGAACCTGTCGTCATGAATGCCGTGGTCTTGAGATCAGCCTGCAGACCAGCACACACAGAGCAGGATCAGCTAACACTCTCAGACTAGAGACGGCCAGAGCCATGGCTCCCCATTGTGTTGCTCCAATGTCAGAGAAGTCTGCCTGCATTAATGATTGCTCTGATTTTTGGTGTGTCACCATATAAACAACCAAGGGAATGTACAGGAAAACAACTGTGAACAAACACACAGTTATCATTGTTACCCCAAGCTTTCTGACTGCATGCTGGTTGATCTTGGAGATGTTATACACACAAAACAAGACACAGGCAAAGGCAAAAAATATCAACAGCACCACAAAGAAAGGGCTAGGGAGGGTGCCCTTGACAGTAATGAACATGAGGACAATTAGAATGCAAACCATTGTTCTGCCAAAAGAGGAGAAGCAGGATAAGAGCTGTGGGTTCTTCAAATGCAAAATGCCCTCTATCGCCACCATCTGGTGGAGGTACAGACCACACAGTCGGCAGATCAGTAATATCAGAGGGGACTCCAAGGAAATAAGTGTGTGCTGTCCACAGAAGACACCACCACCCAGCAGTGATCTGATAACAGACAGTGTCATGGTCAGCTCTGCTATGTCACTGAGGAGGAGCAGGATGGGGACGGCTGAGAGTTGTCTGTTGAGTATGTGTGAGCAGACAGAGGCTAAGGCTTTACCCACGGCAGGAAGTGACACAGTCATGGTGGTGATGAGGAACACAGACACTCGGATGGCATTGGGATCATGGTTAGGAGCACCATCCATTATTGATTTTGATTGATTCTGCTTTTTATTTCTACTCTGATTCTTCTTCTTTTTTTTTTTTTGCTCTAGGACAAAGAAGACAAACGTGTTCGCAGAGAATTATAACAATATCAATAGTGGATGAAGTATTGACAAGAAAATATTTATTCTCAAAATATATAATTGTGGAATCATGTCTTTTCGACCCTCTAGGATTATTTCTGAGAAATATGACAAACTTGTGTCACCTCACCATTAAAAAAGGCTTAAGGGTTTTTAATGATTTTTTTCTTCTATGAGCAACTATACTAACTATAGACAGTGCTGACACCATCGATGACTGAGTGAAAACTATGACTGATAGCTAGACTAGTCACGCTTTTCCAGATAGTCTAAGTCATAAGTAGTACATTACTTTTGATATATCAATATGTGCATTATTAACATGGCTGACATTTTAGTGCCAGAACTAGTTCAAAATGATGCCTCAGAGAATAGATAGGCCTATATTGGAACTTGAACTGCAAACAATCCATTTATCTGATGAAACATGATTTTAGAACATAAATTATGTTGCTATTCCAAGTAATGGATAGGCTTAGTACATACAAGTAGGCCTATGTTTCCATCAATTAGATAGTCTATAGGGCAAGTCAATTTTTTTGTCACAATTATCCATATCACCATTAAAAATAACCACATAAATGGCTCTATGAAATTATATTCTGTATTGCTGTTTATGTGTAAAATTGTACAAATATATTAGCCAATATCCGTTGGAATTTTCACAAGTGAATGTTTCGGTCTTACCTGAGTGTTTTTGCTGCCACAGTCTGTGGCTGTGCATCAAGAAGCCTTAAGAAATCCACACCTGTATCATTCCTCTCTACGACTCTATGACCTAATAGTGGTGTAAACAAGTGCCATTTTGATATTTGAAACGGATGTGGTAAAATAAGATGGTAGATGTGAACTAATTTTAAGTGACCTAGTTGCAAAACAGCATTACTGAATATCCAAGATCTCTCTCTCTCTCTCTCTCTCTCTCTCTCTCTCTCTCTCTCTCTCTCTCACACACACACACACACACACACACACACACACACACACACACACACACACACACACACACATAAAATCGATTAGCGTGTCAAATACTAGCCTTGCTATCACAATCTTTGTGACTTGATCTCAAAATTTTATGCAGCGACAGGCAGTATGGGCGAGCCCAGGCTACCAAATACAAAACATTTGCCTGGGCCACTATAAAGACAGTGCGAGAACCACCCATGAGTAACAAGGGTAAGGAAGAACGCCCTTCTATTTGTAGTAGTTCATTTTAGGAAGAAACCTTGGGCAACACCAAACTAATGATACAAATAATTGGAAGTACACGACTTCATTGCTGTTCATAACTGCTCACATCAAATTCAAATCACTAATGTATTGTATCACTGATGGATCTACTATACCTTGATGCCATCACAAAGCCATATAACCTCCAGTCACTCTGCTCCTTCAAGGAATGCTGCTTAGAATAGCCAACACCGTGCACAGATCAATCCAGGCTTGTCTCTGCCTTGTTCTAGCCTGACACTAGACCTATATCATAAGAATGTATAGTCTGAAGACCACTGATAGACTGTACCTCAATGGAGGGGCGGGTGATTGCGTTGTCTTTCAAACTGCCTCTCCACGTAATTGGCTAGCGTTCTGGCCAGTGGTACCAGCTGGTATATCAAACCTTTCCCATAGCCCGTCGGTAACACGGCAAAGACATATTTTTTCAGAACGAAAGACTTCAGTGCACTTTATTGTTTCACTTTCAAAGAAAATTACAAGTGCAATTCGTCCAAAACTAAAGCCAAAGACGAATCTCTACATACGGCTCTGGTTTAAGCAGGACTGTCGTCATCGTTAAGCAGACTTCGTCATTGTACAGCCGCCTTACGATTTCCTGTACACATACCGCGCATGTGATTGGTTATCCGCCGCCAGAGGAACGATTACAACAGGTTTCTATCAGGGGTCTCTAGACGTATCTGCTGTGCAAATTCAAATTTGCTACCGCTAGGGGTACGTCTAGAGTTCTAGGCTAGCCTTTTTCCACAGTGGTGGAATAACCTCTCAAAGACTAGAGCAACCGATTTTCTCTCCATCTTGAAGAGCTTTTCTAAAAGTACCTTTTGTACTAGTCTCTTCAACTACCTACATGCACTAACTATGCCCTTTCACTTCTTAAATCTTGCACTCCCTTAGCAAATCACACTAATAAGGTATTTACTTATTGGCTATTGTGCTGTAGCTCGATTGTTAATCCTCTTTGTTTACATCACTTTTAGAGTCGGCTAAAGGCATAAATGTAAATGTAGTAGGTGTCATCTTTAACCAAGACAAAAGAGTCAACATGGCTGTGAGTGATGTGTGCTCTTTATTACGACTCAGATTAATAGAAAACATTTTGTATTTCAGATATTACTGTGCACATTAAATTAATAAAACAGGCAGGTTCAAGGCAGACATGATTTGATGATGAGCTTGACCCTCTCAATCACTTTCCCAACACAGGTTGGATTACCCTCTCAGTCACTTTCCAACACAGGTCACATACTTGCATGTGCCTTTAGCCCTAAACCAGCTCTCAGACCTAATCTCTTAGAATTCTTCTAAGAGAACCTGTTGTCATGAATGCAGTGGTCTTGGGATCAGCCTGCAGACCAGCACACACAGAGCAGGATCAGCTAACACTCTCAGACTAGAGATGGCCAGAACCATGGCTCCCCATTGCGTCACTCCAAGGTCTGAGTAGTCTGACTCCACCAATGCTTGCTCTGGTTTTTGGTGTGTCATCATATAAACAACCAAGGGACTGTACAGGAAAACAACTGTGAACAAACACACAGTTATCATTGTCAGCCCAACCTCTCTGACGATCTTCTGGTTACTCTTAGAGATGTTATACACACAGGCAAAGGTGAGAAGCATCAAAAGGCCCACAAAGAAAGTGATTGGGAGGGCGATAAACACGAGGACAATTAGAAGACTAAATGTTGTTACGCCAATGGAGCAGAAGCAGGAATGGAGCCCGGTGGAGGAGCGTGGTTTCTTCAAATGCAAAATGCCCTCTGCCACCAGCTGGTGGAAGCACATACCCCACAGTCGGCAGATCAGTAACATTAGAGGGGACTCCAAATAGATAAGTGTGTGTCCACCCAGCAGCGACCTGACTACAGACAGAGTCATAGTCAGCTCTGCCATGTCACTGAGGAGGAGCAGAATGGGGATAGCTGAGAGTCGTCCGTCAAGTGTGTGTGAGCAGACGGAGGCTAAGGCTCTACCCACGGCAGGAAGTGACACGGTTATGGTGGTGATGAGGAACACACACACTCGGATGGCATTGGGATCGTCCATTATTGTTTCCGATTCTTCTTTTTTTTCTCTAGGACAAAGAAAAGAAAAGCGTGACATGTATTGTATTTGTGCGCTCTACAAATAAAATTGAATTGAATTGAATATCTTTCAAAGTATATCAATGTGCATTTTTAACCCTCTTGAAGAAGGTTCGGGAATTATTTTAGCTGAAGAAGAGCCACATGTAGGTTTTAGAAATTGACGAATGGGCTGGGTTTTCACAGCCAATCTGTTTATGGGGGTTGATGCTTGTAAATTGGCAAGTCTCAAACCAGCAGCCCCACTTTCTTGAAAAGACATGTGAACATGAAGGGTTTCTAGGGGGTGGATTTGTATTTCACGAATACAGCAAATTTGACAAATCAGGCCTAATCTTATTTCTACTATAAAAACTCAGAATACAAGATAAGATTAACAAATTTAATCCATATTTAGAAGGTATAGAAAATGCAGAGAGAGATGTGTTAACCAAGCTGATGTAAAACACCTGCTAGGCCTCTGATTGGACAGAAGGGGTGATTGGATATTAGCTATGATTGGCTAGTTAAATTTGTGGAGTGCCAAATACAAAACATTTGCCTCGTGGCACTACACAGACAGTACGAGGAGTTGTTTGAATTAACATGGCTTTTAAGAATTAGTTCAAAATGATGCATCAGAGAACAGATACAGTAAGCCTACTTCATGGAACTTGAACTGAAAATAATCCATCCATTTGATGAACCAGGATTTTATAGCATCAATAATGCTAGTAATAATAACCTAACAATAATAATGCTTCATTCTACCATAAATTATGTTGCTGATATTCCAGGCAATGGATTGGCCAGTAATACTGTAGCCTATGTATACAAGTGTGTGTTTTCATCAATGGGAAAGTCCATTTTTGTCCATCCGTATCACCATTAAAAATAACCACATAATTGGTTTTATGAAGTGATTTGCCCTATCAACTTACTGTAGAGTTTACGTGCAGAATTGTTACGTACAAAATGGTTGACCAATGTCCATGATACGTTACATCCACCGGATAGGTAAATTCATTGGTGAATATTGTATCTCTGTCTTACCCAAGTCTTTATGTTGCATGTGTCCACATCAGTCTGTGCATCAGCATCCTTCTTCTATGCGACTCTATGATCTAGGCTAGATTAATAGTTGTGTAAACAAGTGGCAGTTTGATGCCTCAAATGTCTGTGGGAAAATAAGATGGTAGATGTGGTGAACTCATTTTAAGTGACCTAGTTTCAAAACGGCAATACTGAATTTCCAACTGGCAAGACATCTCTCTCTCTCTCTTTATCTTTCTCTCTGTCCCTCTCTCTCTCTCTCTCTCTCTCTCTCTCTCTCTCTCTCTCTCTCTCTCTCTCTCTCTCTCTCTCTCATCACACACACACACACACACACACACACACACACACACACACACACACACACACACACACACACACTCGCAAATGCCCACCCTGTTACTAAGATGTTTTAGAGGAAAGAAAGAATAAAAAAGAAAAAGGCAGAAATAGCAATAACTTCAAGTAGTTATTGCTATTAAAGTACTGCACATATAGACACAAAATACACAGACATGCAATGTTTTTCTTATTTTATGGCAGGTCATAATTGCCAACAGCTCTCTCTCTCCCTCTCCCTCTCTCTCTCTCTCTCTCTCTCTCTCTCTCTCTCTCTCTCCCCCCCTCTCTCTCTCTCTCTCTAGCTCAATTTTGTATTTTTTTGTATTAAAGTAAGTGCCAAAGTGTTTGATGAATTATTATACATGAAGAATTCAGATGCAATACCCTCTAAATCCACTTGCAATAAATTTTAAGCTAAATGTAAAATAATCTCCTTGCACGTCAGGTGTGGATATGCCATCCTGAGGAGTTGGGCAACTTGTATAACTTGTGTAGGGTTAAAGAATCAACATAGTACTGCAGGAATGATAATGACTCTAACCAAAACCAGCACTAGTGGAAAACCAGTCAAAAAGATCAATTGGAAAAAACTGAATTGAATTGAATTTTACTGACCAGATTATTATCAGAGAGGTTCAACTGACTCCATGTCATACCCAATAAAAAAAGCATTCATTTAATTTTTTTGAGCAGTGTATTTGAATTACGTAATCATACTAGGCTTCATGTATGCATACACGATAGTAAAGAACACATAGGCATGAAAGAGGCATACATTTTAATTCCTTCCTGGAATCTTGGTGGTTCATTAGAATAGTGCTGCTATGACATCCCAAAGGTTTAAGGGTCACCTCTCACCTCACTGACGTCAAAAGAGGTCAGCGTCTCACCTTGAAGTGAGGCACTACTTTGGGGAAATGCATGAAGCCATAAAACACTGAATCAGATTAGACCATTAGAATCTTATCTATTAGCATCTTGCTCAAAAGTGGAAAAGAATTAGGATATTTTTCCTCATTCTTCTTCTGTAGTTGCAGTCAGAGTTTGTTTTTTTACCAGAGCCATAGAGAGATGGCTCTGGTTTTGACCAACAGAAAATGAATTGTGTCGATTTTCTACGGGCTATAAACTCATTCCAGCATCATAATCAAGGAAATCTGGAAGGAAGTCCAAGCCAAGTAGTGCAAGCCATTGCTCTTGTGGTAGGTAGCAAAATTCCTTGATTATTTTGCATATAGGTCGTCTAAAATATTTAGAGTTTACACAGATAGCGTCTTGCTCAAAAGTGAATGAGAATTAGGATATTTCTCCTAATTCTTATTCACTTCTTCTGTAGTTGCAGTCAGAGTGTTTTGACCAACAGAAAATGAATTGTGTCGATTTTCTATGGGCTTATATAGGACATGGAACTATAAACTCATTCCAGCATCATAATCAAGGAAATCTGCTACCTCATCTGAAAATAATCCCTCCGTCCAAGCCAAGTAGTGCAAGCCACTGCTCTTGTGGTAGGTAGCAAAGTTCCTTGATTATTTTGCATATAGGGCCATGGGTGTCTAAAATATTTAGAGTTTACACAGATGACGAACCCTAGGCTCCATTAAAACCATAAAGCATTATCAGCTTAATGACTCTTTCCAAGCATCATCAGCCAGGGCTTTTATGGAGCCATAAAAAAGGGCCTTAAATGAAACACACTCTGCATTGATGTACTGTGTATATGCTATCTCAATGGCCTTATCTCATTTGGACATCAGAACACCTGTTACCCAAAGATCCTGCTTGTCTGCTCTATTAATCAATCCTTTATATCAGAGCCCATATTTCAGACCTTTAGAGAGTGGGGTGGGGGAGGACTGACCTAGGTAAGGTAAGGCAAGGCAAGTTTATTTATATAGCGCATTCCATACATAGGAGCAGTTCAATGTGCTTTACAGAAATTAAAAAAATGAAATTACATACAGTAAAGAAGATAAAATTTTAAAAGGAAGATATAAAAATGAATAGAAATAAATAAATAAACAGAAATAAACAGTGCTTCTAAATCAAGTATCAATTCATCACACCTAAAGACATGTTTCTAATTTAAAAGAAGCACACCACTGTTTCACTAGAGGATTAGCCTACTAGTTTGCTTCTGTCTTAGATGAGTTGATGACAGTAATCTCAGTACATGCACTCAGGCCAGGCATGGACTGGCCATAGGGCATATAGGGCAATGCCCGGTGGGCCGATGGCCATTTTTGGGCCGGAGCTGTCATAATTTAGTCATAATTTTCTTGCAGAATATTGGGGTAGTCGAATGAAATCTCTGATGTTCATGCAATTTGTCCAACTTTCAGTGTTATTTTTGCTTGACATGAAGTTATTATTGAATAAAATCATGGTGGGCTGATATAGCCAAAATGCCTGGGCCATTTATTGGTCCCAGTCCGGCCCTGACTCAGGCTGTCTACCTGTTGTCTCTGTTGAGGCAAGGTGCAAGGAAAACTGTCTTCTGGTGATTAGTTAGGAAGAAACCTTGGGTAGATCCATGATTCAAGAGCTCAACCCAACTACCAGGGGTCAAATGAAATACAAATAGGTAGTAGTTTTCCAAAAGTGATAGACTACTACAATTTACCCATGGTTTTGACTAACCACAATAGCAGCATGATTATAAAATATTGTCTCACAACATTATAAGATGCTCAAGCCATAGGTCAGGGTGGTCAAATTACGGCCCGGGGGCCATTTCCGGCCCTCTGCTCTATTTCATGCGGACCGCCATGTAGTAAAAAAAATTAGATGTAATGTGGCCAATTAATAAATTAATCTCATAGAGCAGCCTATATTCGTTGTGAATCACAGTTTTAGTTCTGGTGTAATGTTTGTTGATAGAAGACCTATCATTGAAAAGTGTAACATTAGAAACCTATTTTTTTCTAACCGTTTTTTTTTTTTTTTTATCTAAAACACAGTCGCTTTTTCAATTGAAATTAGTTAAAGAAAATGCATTTAAATTTTACATTGGCACTTGGTATCTTAGATTTTTCATAATGTGGCCCTCAAACAGAGAGATTTGGCCACCCCTGCCATCGGTGGTTGTCTAAAGTTCTGACTGAACAGAGCACTGTAGCTGCCAAACATGATGTTTAAGTCAGGGAATGGGATCAATAGTGGGGGTAGTATTTAGGTAGAGTTCATTTGACAAGTGCCACCAAAGTGTGTGTGTGTGTGTGTGTGTGTGTGTGTGTGTGTGTGTGAGAGAGAGAGAGAGAGAGAGAGAGAGAGAGAGAGAGAGAGAGAGAGAGAGAGAGATGTGTGTGTGTGTGTGTGTGTGTGTGTGTGTGTGAGAGAGAGAGAGAGTGTGTGTGTGTGTGGGGGGGGGGGGGGGGCTAACCCTGTGGGCCTCCAATGAATGAAAAATGAACAGAGTTGGAAAGAGTAAGTGAACTAGGAGAGAGAGAGAGAGAGAGAGAGAGAGAGAGAGAGAGAGAGAGAGGAACTGATGTCCACCAACCCAATCAGCATCCTCTTTTCCCACCCCATAAATGGCAGTGCCTCTGGAAGAGTAAATATGTCCATGTATCAAAGGGCAGAAAGCAGTAACTGTCTGGTCGATTGAAACTGAACTATCACACACACACACACACACACACACACACACACACACACACACCAAACATCAAACACAGGGCTCATAGGAGCAGACACAGCAGAGAGAGAACAGAAGGAGGGACTGTTAACGTTTTATTGAGGAACTTGTTGGAGGAACCATTCAGCACTGAACAAACTGAACTTGATCTTAATAGACTTCACCTGAGTTCATTAACAGAATCCCATCATCACAAAGTGGTTACCTGTGAGTCTGTGTGAAAAAGGTGAAAGACTCCAAGCAAAATAAAAGAGGGATCAGTGGAAGATAAAAGAGGTAAACAGGTAAAGAGGTAAAATGTGCACGGGAAAGTGTTCGCGGGGCATCGGCCTGACCCTGCTCACCTCAGCCTTCATCTGCATGATCGCCAACCTGCTCCTGTTCTTCCCAAACGCCGAGAGTCTGGAGAACAGTCAGATCACACTGCAGGCATGGCTCATGGGGGGCCTCATCGGGGGAGGACTTTTCGTGAGTATACTTTTATTTGATTTGATTTGATTTGATCTTTTTTATTTTATTTGATCTTTTTTTTCGTCTTTAATTTTCATTTTAAGATACTATTTAATTTTTAAGTTTTCATTTAAGAACTCTGGCATTCACTCACTTTTTTTAATGTATGTTTTTAATCATCTGTTTTGATCTTTCTGTAAAGCACATTGAGCTGTGTACAGTAGGGCTAGTTGTCAGAAATGCACTAGATAAATAAACACTTATGTCAAACTGTACTTTAATATTTTCTGTATCTTGAGGTTTCCTTTCATTTGGGTGTATTTATGCTAAAAAAAAAAAAAAAAAAAAAAAGTGAAATGGTGAAATTCAAAGCACTGGAAAGAGCATGTTCAGTGACCTCATACCTGAGTCACAAACTTGAACTTTTTGATAGCTCAAACTTCAACTGTTTTGTTTACTTCAACCAGAACTTTTTCTGCTTGCTCAAAAAAAAAAACCTTAAGCCTTTTTTTCTGTAATCCACAAAACTTGTGCATATACCATTCTGTGAATTCCTAAACCTGTAAGGACAACTGTTGCTAAATTTGCTCAGTCACTAAGCCATATAGTCTTAACATAGTTGACTTAATCAATGCCTTTAAAACTATGTTTTATTTCAAAAAGTGGCTATTTTAAAATAAACCTGATTAAACTGTTGCTAATAAAGACATCTACAGTACATTGGATGTTGTTATACTATACGAACATAAAAAAAAAAAAAAAAAAAAGTATATATTATATATAATGGATTGGAATGGAATCTGAGGTGCATGCACAAACTGTAGATAGTGTTTGCACTTTGGAGTGAAAATCATGGAAAGAATAATGTTGATGAGATGCCAAAGATTGCATTAGATAAGAGTGATTAAACATTAATTTAACAGTTATAAATATCGATGAAACACACCCTCACCATACTGGAAAGAACATTCTGGCAAATTGTGTTCTAACTCAGTTGTTCCATGAATCTAAATGCTTTAAAAAATATATATTATTAATTGAGTATTCCTAGCATCAACTAGTGTAATTAAAGGGGAAATCTCAAAACTGTAATGTTGCAATTATTGATTTACTGTAGGCCTACTTTTATTCTAGCAGCATTGTGTTACTTGTAGTACCATTCTCAATGCTGCATTTTGTTTTGTGTAAATACACCTGTCCACACACACACACACACACACACACACACACACACACACACACACACACCACACACACACACACACACACACACACACACACACACACACACACACACACACACACACACACACACACACACACGTACAGTATACATATACAGTACATTCACTAACTCCTCACTGACCCACAACTTTAAACTTTAGACTTACACACCTTTGGTGTTTTTCATTCTTCCACATCATATCATTTTACAGATCTTAGATTGTAATTTATATTATTCCTTTTTAATTCCTTTTATCTTTATCTGCCAGCTGCAATAGAGAGCAGAGGGGAAGACAACATTACTTTTGAAATCAAAAGTTTGCAGTGTCAATAACAGCAGTTTATAACAGTTTTCAAAAGTTAGAGGTGAATATTTATTTGCTAGGCTGGGCCAATCACTTTGAGAGTGATTGCCATTTTGCCATTTTGATGATGGTAACTGGTTGTCCCCTCCTAGATGCTGTGTCCCAGCTGTTCAGCCATCAGGGCCGGAGGAGAGGGCTGCTGTGGGGCAGGGTGCTGTGGAAACCGTTGTCGGGTGAGTCTTTTCATTCATTCATTCATTCATTCATTCATTATTCTAGAGGGTTGAGAAAGTACATAGGCATACACTCAGAATTTGAAACAAGCTATTTTGAATGTGGGTGGTCATTTTAGGAATCTGTGTTGCATCTTTAAAGGTACAGGTGTGTGTGTGTGTGTGTGTGTGTGTGTGTGTGTGTGTGTGTGTGTGTGTGTGTGTGTGTGTACATCATAATGTTAGTGCCATCATGACCATGCTTCTGCTTCCCTCTCCCCCCTCTCTCCTGACCAGATGCTGAATTCAGTCTTCTGTTCTGTGTTTGGCTTTATTGGCGCCAGCTACTGCATCAGTGTGTCCTCTGCAGGCCTGTCCATTGGACCCAGGTGTCAGATTGCGGACGGAACATGGGATTACCCATTTGAGAACCTTCCCAGGTAAGTTACTTTCAAACACTCAGTAAATGGTTGGTTAACTGCTCTTCTTCAGCCTGGTAGACACATTAATGCAAACTCAATATGATTTCTCTTCAGCTCACAAACCACTAAGCCTATTTCTGTTTGCTTTCATTTGCCTCAGATAAGGACACCACCAAAAATGTTTGATGTTTGTTTTGTTCCAAATTGTGATGATGCACCCCACTCTGTCTTCTATCTGTAAAC
This sequence comes from Sardinella longiceps, assembly GCA_027497455.2. Taxonomy (NCBI): domain Eukaryota; kingdom Metazoa; phylum Chordata; class Actinopteri; order Clupeiformes; family Clupeidae; genus Sardinella; species Sardinella longiceps. The sequence continues at coordinate 24,009,139 of JAODXP020000028.1, read as the reverse complement.
ATCATGAAAAAATTGATCTGATTGGTTTTAAGCCTGTCCAGTGTGCACATTTTAATCTTGTCCACTGATTCATTCTCAGGGAAGTGAGATATGGCATTAAAGTGACTTGAAAAACAGAGCCTTATGCCCTTATGTGCGCACTCACTTGGACTGGGCTATATAACTACCGTAACATAGCAATTCAATGTAAAGTTACATGATAAATTGGAGAAATTGGAAAATGGAAAATTTTAATATGTTTGCACATATTCAGTTACATCAACAAACTTTGGAGTTTAGAGGATGGCTCCTGCCTTTTTGGGCCAATAGCCAATTAAACTAGTGGGCCACAGGCACTGAGTTAATGAGAACACCACTAACCTCTAGAGGGAGCTCTTGCACTGGGAAAAGCAGAGCCGTATATACGGCTCCGGGGAAAAGGGTCTGAATAAGTACAAGTGAAAAGAGGTGATATCAACTTTTCAGTAATGCACAAGAAAACATCATGTTAAAACATGCAGAAATATACAAATAATCTACTCTATTCTATTCTATTCTATTCTATTCATCTATCCATATATTTCAACCTCAAACACTATAGATAGATAGATACATAGATAGATAGACACAGATAGATAGATAGATAGATAGATAGATAGATAGATAGATAGATAGATAGATAGATAGATAGATAGATAGATAGATAGATTTTTTTATAACTTCACATACACACATGCTTTTTAATAGTTATTGTAGTATATTAACTATTTGGACCTGTGGGACGTTTACAGGCATACAAACTTTAGCCAGGTTTGACTCACCAAACAAAGGATATTTCTATTAATGTTTAAAGTTCTGGAGCTAAAAGAGATGACATATTTCTCATTTTACATTTGCAGAAGGGGATATTTGCTTTGCTTAAAAAAAAATTGATTTTGTCCTGTGTGGTGCACTGAAAATAATGAATAAATTTGACATCATTTGATTTTTGAAGTTTGTGTAAAATGCTCTGTTGATAACTGAATTGAACTCGAACTTCTTCTTCTTCTTCTGCTTGCTTGTGCAGTGGGAATCAGAGCTACCTGTTTGATCACACTCTGTGGGACCTGTGTGTGCAGCCGCCCAACATTGTGGAGTGGCACATCTCTCTCTTCACCATTACCTTGTGCATGGGCCTGCTGCAGATGGTCCTTTGTGGCTTCCAGGTGTTCAACGCCTGCATTGGCTGCGTCTGTGGAGACTGCCGCAGCAAAGACGTGAGTTAACTGTGTTGCTTGTTGCTTCTGTTTACGAATAGTGTGAATGTGCTTCCAAAACAGCATTGGTAAACAGTGGTCAAACATTGAGCAAACCAACGTTGGCAGTAAATGCAGTGTAACTAGTGGTATTGTAAACATGGTCAATAAAGAGAAGTTAACTTCTGAAATATACTTCCTGAGTAGGCTAGGCCTAGTTGTAGAGAGGCAGAGCTAAACATCAGTATTGTGACCCCAGGAATCAGCTGAGCCATATGACAGGACAGGAAGTCTGTGCTGAAATGCCCCTATTGAGCTGTTGAAGGGTTCTTAGGTTCACTGGATGTCTGAAGTTGAAAAGTCAATCGGCAGTTACACATTAAGCTTTCTAAGTTTAGTCACATTGGGACGGAGTGAAAATGAGTGTATTGCGCATATTTTCCTATCATTCTTTGATGTTTGTTAACCTAAGGTTTGAATGAGGAGATTGTAGTTTGCAATTGGTTTTGGTGTCAGAGTGAATGCAACTGTAGTTAGTTCCTCATTAGAATGAGAGCGCAAGAGGGAGAGAGTCTGCCCCTTCTACGGTAAATTATAAGCAATAAATGAACAATAAGCCATTGCAGCAGCCCAACCACTGAGCTAAAAGTTGCTAATGTAGGCTAACTCAGTAGTGAGTTTCATGTTTTTCACATTGAAGTTTTTATTCGGTTACACTTTCATTAACTATGACATGACGTTGTCATGAATCTGTCATAAACTTTATACATCTGTTATGACTTCTGTCATTAAGTGTCACCCGGTATTTGACATGGTTAGGGTTAGGGTATGTCGGAAGTCATGACAGGTTTATAAAGTTTATGACAGATTACTGACAACGTCATATCATAGTTAATGACAGTGTCATGTCAGTCTTATGACGGTACCTTCAAATAAATTGTTACCTTTTATTCTAATGCTTCCTGCAGCCAGAACAGCACAGGTGTTTCCTCGTATTGTATGGAATGAGCACATGATACAGAGTGAAAAAGCAAAGCAGTAAAGCGAGTGTATTGATCAATTCCACTGCATCCTCCATTGAGCTGCATGGAATCCCTTGGCCTAATGTACCATAATAGCATCAACAGTGTGCAATCAGCACAGTCACTTCCAATTAGTCTCTAGAGAGGAGAATTAGAGACTGAATGAAGTAAATGGAAGAGTGTTGTGTTGAGGGCTCCAGTATTAATATGCTCCTTGGCCTCTGTTTTGTTTTTTCAACAGGATGAATGAAGAATCTGAATGAAGAGGGGAGTTTGCTGACTGGGCCCTATGGGGCATTGATTTGTTTTCCCATATCCCTTTTTAAATCGCAATTACTGGAAACATTATTGGATCACACACACACACGCACACACACACACGCACACACACACACACACACACACACACACACACACACACACACACACACACACGCACGCAGTAATGATCAGCAGAAATGTCCCCAGTGTCACACAGTGGTACAGGTTGTGTATGTGTGTGTAAGCATGTGTGTTTGGTGAAGCGTGAAGTATTGGAGTATGGGAACATCACTTCTCCGGACAATCATTAATTGTGACAACGTATGTCATCACTCCCTTTTCAAACTCATGCATGACGAAAAGTAATCATTTGACAACCTTGTCCTGATCTATAGCCTACCTAAAAATCTATCTACAATACAGACTCAAGGAGAGGGTATGTGGCTATGAAGAAGCTAGAAATTCACAAGATTCTAATGCTGAACAAATTTTCTCCTTGTTTAAGCGATACTTTAGATCTCTTGATGTGTGTAGTGTGAAGTGTTTTTTTCTTTTTCTTTTTCTTTTAAGTATCGTCAAATCCTTAGATATCTCAATTATAGTGCTTCAATAAACATATTTTATACAAACTTGAACCACTGTCTGGTCTATTTGTGTGAGAGTGTGGGATTAAACTGATCAATGTAGCCTTCACATTCCCATACCAGACACAGTGTGTCTACAATGCCTGTGTCACACTGTATCACTGTGCAGGGGTGGACTGGCAATATGGCACACAGGGCAAATGCCCGGTGGGCCGACACACTATTTGGGCCGACAGCCCTGACATTCTCACTGTAACTGTAATCATAGGCTTATTTTCTAATGGTCTGACCAGTATGGTGGGCTGGTCTTGTTCGAAATGCCAGGGCCGTTTTTTTGTCCCAGTCCACCCCGTGTCACAGTGTGTGTTAGGTCTTATGATGAGGGTAATAGTAAGTCTAGAAGCACAGGGTGATTGGAGCTGTGTATAGCTGCACCTTTCTTAAAGCAGCGCCCCCTATGGATCAGAGACAATGTCAGTGATGCCTTTATTAGGATGATACCTTGAGATGGATCATCTCATTTTCAAGGCAGTCACATAGAAGAGATATAAGAGTGGAAGGAGTGGAGAAGCTTTGAAAAGCTGACAAGACAATGTGAGACATAGTGACCATGAAAGGAGGGTGAACTGTCCTACATATGGGAGTGATGTGTTCATGTGTTCAACACACCTTCGCTTTCACTTGTATTGGATGTCCAATATGGCCACACAGAATGTGATACAGGAGAGCGGCCCCAGCTCAAGGTGATTTGCATGTTGACCTCAAATGATTAACAATAATAAACTTTATTTGTCTAGCGCCCTGCAAGCAGTGACTGCAGCTCAAAGAGCAAAAGAAACAATAACTGTTTCTCAAAGTCAAAGAAAGATCCTTAACCATGCTTAACAGCAGCTTGCTACATCACATAGCGCTAAATATCCCTGTTCCAAAGTTGGGATCTTCCACAATTGTATCCCAGCAAATGAAGGGATTTTCTAAAAGTTTTACTGTCTGTAATAAAGAATGGAGAATTTTGAGTGTTTTAAAATATGTTAGCTGTAGCTGATCCCAATGTCAGTCTTATTTGGGCAACTTGTCTTACTGGCCAGGGAACCTTTTTTGTTTAAGACATTTTTTGGGCTTTTTTATTAGATAAGACAGTGTAGAGATGACAGGAAACAAGTGGGAGAGAGAGAGATGGGGTGGGATTGGGAAATGATCTCGGGTCGGAATCAAACCCGGGTCCTCGGAGTAGTGGTCTGACGCTCTAGCCACTGAGCCACGGCGCCCCCCCAAGGAATCTTTTAAAACAGCAGTGGCACTGCATCAGAACATTCTCCTCTCATGCTAGAAAGGTTCTCAGGTTTGCCTGCTGTGTGTAGCCTGATCATAACCAGCCCCTCATTCTACGCTTCTCTTCTCGTACGAGGGTCTGGGATTCCAGCCATTGATCTTGTTTGCATGTACCCCAAGCCAATCAGCGAACTTAAAGGAAAAATCCAGAGTGAATCAACACGTAGCCATACTGTTTTATAGTGCCAAGCGCTATTGATAGCCACCTCAATCAATGGATTTCATGCAACGCAGACTGAGATAGCGAAACAGCAGCTAACGGTAACAGAATGGGGCTTTTTAAAACGAAAGCAAATCGATTAGGTTTTGTTTTTGACATGCCTCATTCAGTTAGTGTTAGCTGTGG